>OX375868.1:11875386-12436621 GCA_947359475.1 Heligmosomoides polygyrus bakeri
TTGGCGTCCGAACTGATTGAAGATTTTTAGCGAATAGTTGCATAACTAAAATACTGGGCTTTCCATCTCTCATTCTGCGAGGACTGGACATGAAACGCTTTATAAGCTCAGTCGCCCTTCTGAAAGAAGTCGTCACTTTAATCAGCTGAAAAACCTGCCATCTGATCACCTGGCTTCACGGCATTTGACACTTGGAGTCTCTACATTGTGTATGGTAAGTCAACATATTTTTAGACTAATTCTTCCGCTTAGCACATTGATATTCGCAGCTAAAATCGGCGATAGAGAGTGCTTTCTACCAAGACTCGCTTGCAGTTTTGACAAACTGCAACCAGTACGCAAATGCCCAAAATGAATTGAAAACCTAAATTTCCTATGTCATTTTCATTCCTTTAAAAATGAGTGGATAGCAAGCTACAGTAACAGGTTTTAGACTGAGAATTCTTCCGTTGAAATAAACGAAATCGGTTTGAAGCAGCAGCACTCTCAGTGCATATCTTCCGGCGCTATTTGGTACCAAATGAATCGTCGCAGCCAGGGCAAGATCATAAGCGACAGGGAAAATAAAATTTAATAAGGTTTAAGAATTTTAAAATTCAACTGGACAGCAGTAACTATGCCTGGGGACATAATTAGGCGAGACTCGGCGACGGTGGTTGGGTCGGGTCACAGTAATTAGGACCCTCCTTAATTGCGGCACTGGTTTTCAGGCTTCCATCCACTTTCTAATGGCAGTCGCATGCCCAGAGGTAGGGTAGAATGATGGCAGGATCCCTTGTAAATTTTTGGCGAAAAAAGGCTTCACTTTGGAAAAAGTTATCATGATGCGACGCAAAAAACGCGTTTTTGCGTCGCAATCGTCGTTTGGTTGAATGTTTAGCGGCGGTACTGTACAGGGTGCGTAAAAAGTATTGACGCACCTACTTTTTGTTTCAGCTCCAGCTTTCTCTTTCTACCCCTCTAGGTTTTTGTGTGTTATTTGTGTTGTCTGTATTGTGCTCATAAAACAATCACGGAAAAACTGAAGAAACATGATCGTCATCGCTACGGTGGCCCTTTTTTTGTCTGTTACCCAGACAGGTGATTACTTCCTTAACAAGAGAATTAGGCGCTCTTCGAAGCGGTTGGTGAGGAAAGAGGCCAGCAACCCAAACGTCAGCCACGGCTCTGTCATAACAGATAATGATTACAATATGTTCAAGCACGATAACGTTCAAATCCAAATTTATCAATCTTTGTCCGATAACGGCAAACGGATAAGGTGCACAGGTGTGGACAGCTTCTCAGACGAGCACAGCTTAAACGTGAATCCGCTGGATTACTCTTTTTAGGCGATTTTGGAGAATGAGGTCTGGGTTACTTTCAGCAGAAGTGACCAGTCGCAGAAGGCTACCCTTTTAAAAGCACGGAACGAAATCCAAGCGAGTACTTGCGCCGCGTGCTCATGAATTTTTCCGTCGTTTTCGTTCCTGTATTCTCAGTAAAGGAGCCAATCTCGATTACAAGTTATTCTATCGTGTTTGCAAGATCATTTTCCATATCTCTCAAGTGAACATTTTAAAACTTCTACTGCGCAATACTATTTCCACAGCCGTCATTTACTGCGTCAATACTTTTTACGCACCCTGTAGTGCCTACGAAGATGACTATCCATGGGCCAGTTGTATGAGCATGAAACAGCACTTTTGCCTGATGCTTGAAACAAACTGTTAGAAACTAGCAGTATTATTATGATAGAGGTCCTGAGGCATTTGAAGATCTAGCAGTAAATAAACCATGTGAAAGTGATGGTGCTCCAGATCTCCAATTAGACGCATTCTGTTTCTTAAAGAAACTACAGACTATGCGTACCATCGAAAGACAGCGGGTGGATACCCAATGAAGCTCTAAAAAGAAGCTCCATCTAGTAGTCAGACTGCAGCAGGTTCCCAGACTAGCGCTAGATTTGGAAAAGCGTCAGAAGTCCGCAGGTCGAGCTCAATCGAGTCGACGATTTCCTCTGAAAGCGGAAGTTTCACATGTAAAGTCCGACAAGGAATATTAAATCCATAGACGGTGACGAATTACAGGCCGCGTCTAGAAAGACAGGTGACCTATTTGGTTTGGAAATGGCTTATCCTCCGGCAGAGAGTACTAAGGGTTCAAACGAGGCAACCAGGGACCAGCTCTTCAGTCGGAGCTAACAAAGTTCATCGTCCGGTGCATACAAATGCATTCAATTTCCCTCCTAGCGCACCTTTTTTATGGAACACTCTGCCTGTTTCCGACGAACTTATAGAATCCTGCACTGCTTCGAAAGGCGTTAGACCTCACTCCGTCAAATTGGGCTACAAAAGGCTGTAGATAATGGCTAGAGATTATGGAAGAGGTTTTCAACGAAACCTACGGAGAGAACTGCTTAGGTAGCAGCTGGACCAAGTTGCTCAGGCGTCCAGTTAGATCCTTCGGATCTATCTTCGTGGGGGGGGGGGGGGAGGGGGGGGGAGGGAGAGAGAAGGGTGCAGTCCGCTCTGGCTCTTGGACAACGGCGAAAAAAACTGAAGACATACTAGTTTACAAAGACAGTGAACCGACCTACGAGAGTACCCTTCTTTGCAGTTTCCTAGCCGAAGGATGCCTCCTTGTTTACATTTGTTTCGCTTTTCTAGCGATGCCCCCCCCCCCCCCCCGACTAGGATATACATAATCCTTCTTAGGTCCACCGAGCTCTGAAGATGTAGGTGGCCTTAATTTAAAAAACAAACACGCTCCATAAAACCGTGCTTTTTGCTCATAACGTGCTTATTCATTTTAAAGACGTGGTTGTAACTCAGTTGATAGCGTTTGTATAGTATGGAAACTAAGTTTCCTGCCGCAACTTTCGCTCTGATCGTGATCAGACCACATCTATGCTTGATATACCAATAGCGTTTGCTTATGTTATTTGTCGTTCTCTGTTTGTACACCATCTTCCCCTGGGATTGGTTTGCTGCTACCAAAGTTACGCTGGACAGAAGCAAGAGAATCGCTCTCATCGAGTTACACAGGAGCAGTGTACTAAACATGATCATCTCTAGCAGCTTTAAATGTCTGATAGAACTGCTCGAGCGATTGTCCAAAGGCTCAAGAAACTTGGCACAGATGAAGATCCTCCAAGAGGTGGAAGGCCAACTTCCCACGTACATAATGCTAAGGGCTCGTGAAGATATAAGAAGCAGAATACGTCGCAATCCGCAGCGATCCACGATAGAAATGGGAAGAAGTCTAGGAATTCCTCACACAGCTGTTGAGAACTCATCAAAAATCAGTTACAGCTTCGCTATTATCGGATGCACAAAGGCCATTTGTTGACAGATGCTATGAAGGCAAACAGAATGAAAAGGGCGCAGACGATGCTTCGCTTGGTAGTCAAGGGTCGTCATATGCAAGTGCTAAATCTAATTCTTCGGATGAAAAGATTTTTACGGTGGAAAGATCCCACAACTAACGTAACGTAAGGATTTTGTTCAGACATGGCTCAGCGAATTCAACTGTAGTCAATGGAATCCATTTCCTAGCAACCGTCATGGTTTGGGCAAGGATTTGTGCCACCGCAAAAACTCGTTTTTGTGAAAAAAGGAGGAAAATGAACGTGGAGTACTACCACAAACGAATTCTTCGAGACGTCCTTCTACCGCGGGCTAGCGAACACTTCGGTGACGACGAATGGCATCTGCAATAAGACCAGGCACTTGCTCATGCAGCGACATCTGCCATGGCACTGTGTTGCGAACAGTTTCCGGGACGTTGGGCCAAGGACGTTGGGCCCTCAATTTCGTCAGATCTCAATCCGATGGATTTTGCTATATGGTCGATACTGGAGAGCAAAGCTTACCGATCCCAGCATTCAACGACCGCGGAACAGAAACAGAACCTGCTCAAAGCTTGGTACGAAATTACCGTGGAGACCCTGCTGGCCATCGTCGACAATTTCGTCAAGCGCTTGAAAGCCGCAGGAAGGTCGAAGGAGGACATTTCAAAATGAATTTGCGACTGCGCGTTTGCATGTGTATTGTTAATTTAACTGCTGGAAGAATTCTGTTTTTGAATGTTTTGGAGTACGATTATAGCCAGTTACATTGCAGCAGGAACTTCGTTTCCACCCGTACATCTGGCAAGTGAATATTCAAAGACTCGTCTAGGTGGATGAAGATAACAAAGGCGCCTGTGAACTTACCCCCAACGGTTCTCAACAAGACATACATGGCCTTGCAGGGCATCATAAAAGGAGCCCAGTACTGGAGTTCGTTTCTGGTGTCGTCAATCATCACATTGCTCAAGCAAACGCCAACAAGGTCGGCATTCTTTTCTGCTCTGTGCCAAAGTGGCCCAGTGAATCGTCTCATCTTGAAAGTCACGAGCAGCGTCATGTTTGTTAATAAAAAGGGACGTCTGTGAGCTTACCCCAACGATTCTGAATAAGACATCTTATATATGTTGTCGCCATGGGTGGTCCAAAAATGGCAAAAATTGTCGCTTAGTGAGCACGTTCTGACACGCACGCGATCGAGAGTCATGGAGACACTGAACTAACCCATGTGCTGGAAAAATTCTGGCCCTCATTTGTGTTGAAATATAAAAGCTTACATGAATTGAATTGAGAGCGCCAAAATGCCCTGCATTAGTTGCATGGGGGAAGATACATACCCCGACCTGCCGTCCTTGGATTACTAGGCGACAATTTTTTGTCATTTTAGACCACCCGATGGCCCACAGCAAAAATGACCTTTACAATTACGCACCTCGCAGAATGCCCTACGAGATGATGCAGGTCATGTTGGGAATCGTTGTAGGCTCACAGATGTCCCCACGTAAGCTCCAAAGATTGACCTCTAAAGGTGCTCAGTTTGGCGCCAAGGAATGACAGATTCTAACGGAGTGAAGGAACAGAAATGAATAGAGAAGTAGCGAAGTTGATTGGCATCCATCGACGACAATTGTCGTCTGTCTGTCAGGCACCATGACGAGGAATTGTTCGCAATTAAGGCTCCATAAAACTGTCAAGGGGAGCGATACCTGAGGTCTATCGAATACCCTTCGTCCTTGGACTTAGCATTATGGTAGGTCTTTACAAACACGAAAACTTTGCGACTAAAACTATATTGCAAACTTGGCTAGACGTATCTAAAGTCTGAATAAATGTTGTCTTTAAAAATTTTAGAGAAAATCTTTACTGAAAATCCACCTTTGCAGGCAGAGCGTCCTAGGAAAAATATTTGCTAAACATCAAAAATTTTCTGATTTTCCTCTGGTACACTCTGTATCTGAGCTTATTCATACAACTAAACTAATCAACACAAACAATTTTACCTCTGTTATAAAATGCTTAATTTGAATTAGAGTCACGGTTATTCTTGCTTTGGTACCAGAATTGTCTGAGAAGGATAAAGCGTCGACTTGTTCATTGGCTGGTAATCGCAACGCAACTTTTTAGGCTAAATATGCATTCTAAGTCACTCCACGACATTCCGTAGATGTAGAAAGCGTGGCGCAACCAAAAATGATTGATTAACTCTGTCCTTTACCCTTTTATTCTTTGCCAGTCGTTTAGCGGTGTAGCGGCCGACTGGTTCGGAACTTCGCTCCCAAACACCGAGAACAGAACGCTCCAACCATCTTCTTTTCCCAACTTTTAGACCTTCATACTTTCATTGCGTTAAAGAACTGGTTTTACTCTATAGAGCCGTTGAAAAGCCGTCAGAGCGGCCTGTCGGTTGCACTGACGGCTTCTCAACGGCTTCGACGCAGTAATAACTTTTCATCATCAAATTTAACTGCAATCTATGTCATGGTTTCAGGAAGAACACCTTAACTGCGTCGATTGCGGCAAGTTAGAAAGAAATAGAAAAAATAAACCAACTCCATGTTTAATTTAATCAATATCGATTGATGGTGATCGACACCTCAAAAACAAACCTCAGATTCGTCTTCAGCGACCTCGACTACCCCAGAGCTGAAGTTTCGTGCCGCTTAAGCGACATCCCCAAAAAATCGATAGTATCGATCGATATCGATTGACCAACTTCAGATTCGTCTTCAGCGACCTCGACGACCTCCAGAGCTAAAGTTTCGTGCCTCTTGAGTGCCATATTCAAAAATCGATAATATCGATCGATATCAATTGTTCGACTTCAGATTCGTGTTCAGCTACCTCGATTATCCCCATGGCTGAAGTTTCGAGCCGCTTGAACGACATCCACAAAAATTCTATAGTATCGATCGATATCGATTGCCTCCCCTGCTGTGAACGCCTCGCGTCGATGATCATTTAAATGCCCAGGCACGGTTGCTGACGTGTTCGGCACGTCTACGGCTCGCCATGCACGGTTGCCGACGTGTTCGGCACGTCTTCTGGATCCCTACGCACGTTGGACGACGTCTTCAGCACGTCTTCTGAGTCCCTACGCTCCGCACTTGGTCCCCATTCATATTTTGATGCGCCGCCCGCTGAATATATCGTAAACTTGGACGATAGACCGCCAAGGATATAGTTCGCCAGCAATCGCCCATGGTTAAGCTGAAATAAAACCCGGCTGACATACGCCGCACTGTCGTAGGCATCTCTTGGCTTCAGTACTCCCTCACCGTGACGGACACGTGACATTAGCCAATTACGTAGGTAAAGTTTTTGCTTAAAAAGTGGAGACTCCCAAAGAAAATGCTATATAATACAAAACACGTCGGGCGGCTATTAATGTCGTGCGAAGAGATAAGCACATACACAGGAGGGGCCAGCACTTGCACGATTTCGGATTCAAAGCCAGCAACGTTGCTGTCGCCCCTTGATAGCTTTCATAGAACTTCAAGATATAACAGCTTTAAGAATGAAGACGATCTCTTCCGATTGTGAGTGAAAGAAGTGAACCAGTTCAGCACTTCGTAGCAGTAAAAGTAGCTACCAACTTTCTTTAAAAAAAGGAATAAAGGCGTCCTTAAAATATAGGAGATCAGAATGCTGGTGGGTTTAACAGCTGAATAGCTTAGGTAACATTTTGACCGCATTAACTTCAATAAAATATTTAACAACACTAACGTCAGAGAGGTTAATGGGAATAATTTATTTATTTATACGTGGATATCCACGCAAAAAATAGACAAACAGAACATGCACATTGAGAACCAGAACAGAGCGAATAAAAATGTACTGTTAGGTACAAGGGACAGACAGCGGCAACAGTTGGAAGCAAACTATTAAGCAACATCCTGGAGATACCTGTGAATAAGTCTTCTGTATTGCCTCAGCGATTTTGGTAAAATGTTTTTCTTCGAAAACTTTTGAAATTCGGTTACAGCTCGGTCTGACCAGGATACTATCTCAACGGTAGGTCGGAACGGCGCAAGTGTTGTATATGGGCAGAACCGCCTCTCTCTGGGTAGTAACAAACTACAGGTCTCTCGACCCCAACACAACTCTGCGCAGAGTTAGGGGCGACGGAAGTCGCGGGTTGGCGCTCTGTTGATTCACGTGCTCCACAGCTGACGGGCGTGCGCGGGATGAGGGCTCGCATCGCGGCTAGTCACCGTGCACATGTGGCGAAGTAGGGAAGAGGTGGGGCTCGTGAACGAGGGGTCGAGGGTTTGGATCCCGCAGACTGCATTCCTTTTGCACTTTTACAAAATCCATGTTTATCATACAGTAATTCACCTAGGGGTTATAGAGCATGTTTTCATATAACATATGCTTCAAACTACAGATTAGCTAAAATGTTCACTTCTGTGTGTCACTTGTTTGAAGCCTATTTTGTGTGAAGCTGTAGTTATGTAAAAGGATAAAGGATAAAGGACGGCGTTATTCAACCCCTTCTGGGATGCGCCAGCGCATTCTACTTCTACGGAATGTCGTGGAGGCGACATGAATGCGTATTTGGCCATACAATGACTTGCGGTGGCCAGCCGATGAACAAGTCAGCGCTTTATCCTTCCCAGACAAGTCTGGTACCAATTCACCGACCCCGGAGGGATGGAAGGCTTGGTTGGCCTGGGCGGGAAATCCGAACCAGAAACCTGGTATCGGGTGCACGCGACAGTCGCTCCTCCTCCGACTGCGCTACACGCGCCCGTAGTTATGTAACGATAGATATTTTGTGGAACTAGTAAAAAGTTCCGACTCCACCGTCAAAAAAAAAATTCTCGCTGAAACTTTGTCTAGGGGGTTATTTGGGGTGCTGATCACGAATCTGACATCCGTTGTTCACGTCTCTACCTGCCGTCATCGGCAGAAACGTTAAGAATGTAATCATCCTGTATCTATATTATTCAGCCGAATCGTGAAAAACGGATGTCAGATTTATGGTCAGCACCCCAAATAACCTTCCTAGACGAAGTTTCAGCGAAATCGGTGATCCTGCCTGGACCACCCTTGTTAACGGTATGGGTGGCCTCCGATCGCATCGTGAAAAACGGATGTCAGATTCGTGATCAGCACCCCAAATAACCTCCTAAACAAAGTTTCAGCGAAAATTTTTTTTGACTGTGGAGTCGGAACTTTTTACTAGTGCCAAAAAATATCTATCGTTACATAACTACAGCTTCACACAAAATAGGCTTAAAATAATTGACACACAGAAGTGAACACTTTAGCTAATCTGTAGTTTGAAGCATATGTTATATGTAAACATGCTCTATAACACGCTATACTACCCCTAGGTGGATTACCTAAATGATAAACATGGATTTTGCAAAAGTGCAAAACGAACGCAGTCTTCGGGATCCAAACCCTCGACCCCTCGCTCACGAGCCCGAGCTCTTCCCTACTACGCCACCTGTGCACTGCGCTCGGCAACGATACGAGCCCTCATCCCGCGCGCGCCCGTCAGCTGTGGAGCACGTGAATCAATAGGGCGCCAACCCGCGACTTCCGTCGCCCCTAACTCTGCGCAGAGTTGTATTGGGGTCGAGATACCTGCAGTTTGTTACTTCCCAGAGAGAGGCGGTTCTGCCCATATACAACACTTGCGCCGTTCCGACCTACCGTTGAGATAGTATCCTGGTGAGAAAATGTAGACTTTATATTACTTCTATATTATTTCTAACTATTGAAATCTGGATCTTCATCTGACCACCTCTAGTATTTGAGCAAGATAGTGAATAAAATTCCTAAAGAGGGAGATCCAACATACCATTGATCAGCTTATATATGGTGATTAGATCATACCGTTTCCTACGAAAAGCAAGGGTGCGTAAATTGAAGAGTTTATTTCTCTCGAAAGCCGATGGAATGTTAGCATAATTACACCCATGTACTCTTATCCAAAGCATCCTTGTAAAGCTATTTTGTACAGATTCCAATCTAAAGATTTTACGTTTGCATTTTGGACTAATACTGTGGTGCCATATTCAAGTACAGGCCTGACATATGTTTTGTATGCGAGCACCATGTGAACGACCGAATTTTTTTCAATGATTTAAAGATATTAGGCACGACGATTCTGTCAGGTTTTTTAGCCGCATCTTCGCAATGTTGCTTGAAGGAAAGCTTTGTGTCTAGAATGTAACCTAGGTTCAAATTCAACTAAGGACTTTATTCCTTTCAGAGTGTTTTTCACCTATGAACAACCGATATCCGATAATATATTTAACTCCAATAAGTTCCAAAAAACCGCGGTTTTTGAAAACTGCGAAGAAATAAGGATAAGGATAAGGATAAAGGACGGCGTTACTCAATCCCTTCTGGGATGCGCCAGCGCATTCTACTTCTACGGGATGTCGTGGAGGCGACATGAATGCGTATTTGGCCATACAATGACTTGCGGTGGCCAGCCGATGAACAAGTCAGTGCTTTATCCTTCCCAGACAAGTCTGGTACCAATTCACCGACCCCGGAGGGATGGAAGGCTTGGTTGGCCTGGGCGGGAAATCCGAACCAGGAACCTGGTATCGGGTGCACGCGGCAGTCGCGCCTCCTTCGACTGCGCCACACGCGCCCGCGAAGAAATACTAAATAAAAAATGCATTTACGACATGCGAAACCATAAATACAGTCGTTTCATTGACCCTATTTATAATCATATTATTGCAGGAAACATAGATATTATTGAACATAAAGAATTTAAAAAAAACATTAAGAAAGGGCAAAGTATAGACCAAAAATAAAATATAGCAGGAATGTAATACATAACACCTACGAATTAATGATCAAAAAAGTGACAAACCACATAAGACGATTCTATAGAGTTTCACAAGAAAAAAATACTAGCGTTGAAAATTTTCTTCAATTCACAGTACCGAAAGGAAATAAAACCACTGCTAAATGATAATTACATTAGAGGTAGGGATCACATACCTTACAGAGCAATTCATCAACTTTAAAACAATTTTACAATTTGCCCCTTAGATAAAGCAACAATTACAGCATTATTTGAAAAAATTCCATACAATCAAATTTATGAATGAAATGGGTGTTACATATAATGACAAGGCAAAAATATTACCTCATATTAATACAAATAATACTTATTTTAGCCTTAACAACACTAATGAAACCGCAATCATTCAAAAACATCAAGAATTCCAAAGTCAAAATAAAGTAAAAGATAATGATGGAGATTTGCCAATTATTTATTCTTTACCAAAACTACATAAGGACCCAATTAAGTTTAGGTTTATTACTGGTGCAATAGCAATGTTAAGTCGCTAGCTCTAGCACTTTTTGCATATTTTCTCACATTAGAAATCATTTTATTAATTATGCAACTATTATAGCTAATAATTCTAGAACATTAAATATGTACTGGTATTAATTTCTAAATGATTCTATTACTACAAATTTATCATCTTTAACTGAGCTCACTCTGGGTTTTACTAGCCTAGCAGAAGAGTAAGGTTCTCTAGTACCATGGCGAGAAAAATAGGGTGGCTGCGACATGGCAAAATACAGTACTCTTGTCCTCGAATTGAAGTGCCTCAAGGCTGGTGTCTTTTATCTTCAGCAACAGACCAGGGCATTGTCCGAAATGCTCCCCAGTGACCAATTCCTTTCGCATCAGCGGTGAACAGCTGGTAAAAACTGGTTCTTACAGATTGACTCCCCTTCTTCTAACGCTTCAAGGTGACGAAGAGTCTCTCCATGATGGATTGACATGACACATGGGGAATGGGGCAACATAGCCCAGGCAGCCCCCGATAGCCTCCACCAAACGGACGTTGCACCGACGAATTATCCGAAGAAAAGTAAGTAAGCCGCAGGAAAAGAAGGACTTATCGGCCTCGTCGCGGACTGGAACCCTCACGACAATTGGCCTATCATGCTAGAGCAGAACTGCGTTCGGTACTATAAATTTTTGCAGAATATTTATTTGTCTGTTTATTTTGATTTGCGTGAAAGAGACAAAAACTCACATCAAAGAAAAAAGCAAGAACTCGGCAACCGAATGCAGAGTGAAAAAATCTGATTAATGAATATGACAAACAAGTAACTCAGCTCATTCCTACTAAATAAGTTAACGAATGCGATGTGCATTAAAAAAAGGCATGTCTGCTAGAAAAAAAAATCGCGTCATTTAGGTACAGTTTAAAATATTGGGTGGCGTTATGGAAACCGAAATCCGTCTTCAAACCAAATAAAAACCAGTTACAGCCAGCGTGTATTGTGTAATGCGCATCAAAAATAATTGAGCTCACGGAAGGACAAGGATAAGGCTGGAAAAACGTTTACTATATAAGGTATTAACAGTGGACTACGTTTAACCGTTTTGTATCGTGTCCTTGAATTTAGGAAAATATGACGGAAAAGTGTAAGTAGTGTAGTGCAGTGAGTGTTGGTCTGCGACCAAAGAGGTTAAAACGCGCCTCAGCGTCATGGAGACGAAGATGCTGCACTGGACGGCCGGCGTCACGCGCATGGACCACATCCGAAACGATGCCATTCGGGTGATGTTCGATGTCGCGCCGATAACTGACAAGATGCGCGAAGCTCGCTTACGATGGTACGGCCACGTTTTGCGTGGAAAGGAAGATAGCGTCCGCAAGATAGGCCTAAAGCTCGAAGTAATAGGAAAGGGCCTAGAGGGCGCCCGAAGCAGCGCTGGTCTGACACATTACATATGGACTTGAAGGTGGCTGGTGTCCATCTAGCGCTGGATCGGAAAAGGTGGCGTCATGACACTGGAATAGCGAACCCCGCTACAAGGCGGGACAAACGCTGAAGAAGAAGATGGTGATGAGCATGATGACGGAAAAGAATAAAAATCGAAGAAAAAACAAGGCGTCAATATTCAGATCGAAAATTGCTGTAAAACTGTTTCAACGAATATTTTTCAGACGGGATACGAAAGTGTTGTGCGTCATGTGCAAGAGGCATTAGCATCAAAATATTTTCTAATTATAAATAGGTAATTCTTGAAGATATACAATCGCGAAAAGATCCATTCCTCTAAGTTTATTTCGAAAAACTTAGACGTTGAAGGAACTAAATAATCGTGTCACTAGGTAAGATTTGAGACCCCATGAGGTTCGATAAAAGAACGAACTAGAAACCTTAGGGCGGAGAGTCTATGTGGCGTTCTGCCCCCGTCCTTTAAACAGAGGCGTGGCAAACGTCTGCGTCTCCACTATCTCGTAAGGCAGCCACTGGACTCTCGAACAAGCCCAGGGGTTGGGAGTGGGCGGGTCAGGGGGACGAGGGGGTAGAACGCTGGATACAGCGCCCTCGGAAAGGGGCGGGGCGGGGGCGTGCCGAGGACAAGATGGTCCCCGTCCGCGGACGGACGGTGCACCGCGGACGGTCGTCGTCGTCCCGGGGCGGCTAGCGTCGCATCGGAGCGCGTTTCCCGCTCCGAACTCCGCGGGACGACAGCCTTCCGCGGTGCACTGCACCGCGGATGGCTGCCCTCCCGCGGGCGGGAAGTATAACACACCTCTCGTCGTCTGTCGGCGGCGATCCGCGGACGGCGGGCGTGGCGGGCCGCGACGAGTGGCCCGGCGCGGGGTCCCGAAGCGATTTCCGCCCATCCGCGGAAGCTCCCGCGGGAGTATAACAGGGGCCTTACGTTCGGTGCGAGATTGGCCTAGGCGTGTTCATTTGGTGCCCTGATTGGCCGTGATTGACTGGCGCGTTCCGGCTCATGCTGCTCACACTAGGAGCCAGTAAATGTAAAAAAAAAAATGAAGAAACAACTTTAACACTCCTACACTCGAAAGGGAGTTCGTCGAAACTTCAGCCGCAATAAAGAATTTCATGTCAAACCGGGTACACAAGGAGGATTGAAAAGGCTTAAAGGTTCATGTCGCGAAGACGGGCAGCATTGGAAGGTTAGGTCGCTTTCACCAATTAAAACCGAACAGAGCACGGGCTGAGCATATGACTACCATCACGAACACTGACCCTACAAGCCTCCTCTGAATAGAGCCGTCAATTTCATGTGATCTGACTGGATGGAACGCTTTGAACACGCAGCGCTGCCTATTTCCGCGACATGTACCAGCTTAAACAAGTGTACATTGAATAGCGTTTGATATGAGACTTCTTATGAGCCTCACGTTTTCGTTGTGGACTTCTTATAGGTCTCAGGAGCGCCTCGTTGTATTCAAAAGTTCAAAAACTCCACAAATTCAAGATTTTAGTTTTGCAGTCTAAACGCCTCACAAACGCTAGCACTCCTGAACTAACAAAGCCGAGGAAGAAGGCTATTCTTGGCGACAAACTGAGAAGTGAAGTATTCCCCAAGTGCATCGGCCAGCATGTAGCACTCCTAAAGGACAATCGACAGCAACGGCATGCAGGATTGCGTTAGGAGGCTAAGATCGTTTTTTTGAAACGCTACCGCACTTCACAGACGGTGTGGTGAGGCTTCGGCCTTTTCGTATAAAGTCATTAGCATGGAAAACGAGTTCACCAGCTCTACCGTAGAAAGGCAGAAAACCGTGTCTTGAAATGAAATTTCCGGCCGAGCAGGTCTGACCAAATGGCTGTGACTGCAATTTAAACAGCATTCCGGAGAGGGCAATCAAATAGATTTCGAAGTGAAGGGATTCATTAAAATATAGGTCTCAGGAGCGCCTCGTTGTATTCAAAAGTTCAAAAACTCCACAAATTCAAGATTTTAGTTTTGCAGTCTAAACGCCTCACAAACGCTAGCACTCCTGAACTAACAAAGCCGAGGAAGAAGGCTATTCTTGGCGACAAACTGAGAAGTGAAGTATTCCCCAAGTGCATCGGCCAGCATGTAGCACTCCTAAAGGACAATCGACAGCAACGGCATGCAGGATTGCGTTAGGAGGCTAAGATCGTTTTTTTGAAACGCTACCGCACTTCACAGACGGTGTGGTGAGGCTTCGGCCTTTTCGTATAAAGTCATTAGCATGGAAAACGAGTTCACCAGCTCTACCGTAGAGAGGCAGAAAACCGTGTCTTGAAATGAAATTTCCGGCCGAGCAGGTCTGACCAAATGGCTGTGACTGCAATTTAAACAGCATTCCGGAGAGGGCAATCAAATAGATTTCGAAGTGAAGGGATTCATTAAAAACTCGCCGATGGAAAACAAATTTGCCCTGCAAGGACAATGAGGGTGACCGAGCAAGTGTCGCTATTTGACGGCAGATGCCTCGCCGAGCAAGGCCAGGCTAACATTTTCAGCTCTTATGAGGAATCGCCGCTAAACATAGTCGTCAGAGAAGATTAAAGCCGTCAGTGGAACTATAATTTTGCTCAGCAAGCGACAATTTTATCTGCATGGTAGCACAACAAAAAAGATCAGCGTCAATGAGTGTCTAGAAGCTGCGACGTGCAGCTCAGTTTCCTGAAGAATGGTGAATGCTTTTGAATAGCCAGTTAACGTATGCTCTAACATGAAAATACCGAATAAAAAAAATAAAAAGCCGTCCACACTTCATAGTCATAGTGTGACTGCCACCTCACACGCCCTACTCTGATTATAATAGAAATCAACACATTAGTCAACATTAAATACTGAGTTTGTCGCTAGCCCGTCTAGCATCTGCTACACTTGCGTGATTCCTACCTAACATCCACCGCCTATTATTAGTACCCATGGTTTGTCAAACGCCGTCATATGCGCGCTGCACCAGCCCAGTTTACTGGGCTTCATTAGGCTGTCATTCTTCGTTTCGAGGTATCTACCACTATATATTAGGTTGGCAAC
Organism: Heligmosomoides polygyrus bakeri; assembly: GCA_947359475.1. NCBI lineage: Eukaryota > Metazoa > Nematoda > Chromadorea > Rhabditida > Heligmosomidae > Heligmosomoides > Heligmosomoides polygyrus. The sequence continues at coordinate 11,890,503 of OX375868.1, forward strand.
TAATTTCGTGGACTCTCAAGAATCTTCAGCAAAAGTATTTATCAACAAATAACTAATGACAATCTTTAATTAAAATAAGATCCCTCGGAACGCAGAATTGCTCCCCATATATCAGGTAGCTGGTCTATCCCACGGCCACAGAATTATTGTGCTTTTAACGCCAAGAATCTTTGGAGGTGCATTTTGACCCGGTCCATATTATTAAATCGTCTTCCAACCAAGAAGTACTGCACCGAACTAAAAATGTGGTAGTCACTCGGCGCAAGGTCTGGTCTGTAAAGTGGATGAGTTTGACGCTCCCAGTCAAGGTCTTCTATTTTTTGAGGCGTCCGGTTCGCTATGTTCCCTCCGTTTGGTGGTGTCAAGAAGGCATTAACTTCTGGGAGCTCGTTGAGAACGGTTCCAGCATTCGCTGTAATCTACCCTTCTCAACCTGGCCGCGCGCAGGCTGAACTCCGCTGGAATCGGTTCAGACAGATTTTCAGGAGCGGAATTATCTATCAGCAAGATAACGCCAGATCACACGTCACGAATCGGTAGCTTCAAAAAATCGAAGACCTTAGCTGGGAGCGTCTAACTCACCCACCTTACAGCACAGGCTGTGCTCCAAATGACTAGCACCTTCATAGCTCGCTGCCGCACTTCTTGGTTGGAGGACGATTTATTAATGTGGACCATGTCAAAATGCACCTTCAAGGATTCTTGGCTTCAAAAGCACAAGAATTTTACAGCTGTAGGATGGGCCAGGTAGCTGACGAATGGCAAGCAGTCCCGCGTTCCAACAGATCTTACTTTGGTTGAAAACTGTTATTTGTTATTTGTTTATGAACACTTTTGTTCAAGGCGCTTGAAAGTCCACGAAATTAGTTGCCAACCTAATAATTGTGGTTAGCCTTCATGCCGGTTTCGATGAGGCGTATTTCACGCAGGTTAGAATCCTGAGTAAGATACGCCTCATCGAACCCAGCGCGGGCAAAATGTGCCTCCCGCACATGTGCCGTGTACCTCGTGCGGGCAAGGATTGCCGTTCAACATGGGGTGCTGCTGCAACTGGGGAAGCACAGCCTCCTGCTGGACACAGCGGCATCTGCGCGCGTTTTTGAGCATCTGGGTCCAGAAGACAGGTCACCTACGTCGCGCGACAAGCGTCTGGAGCCTGGAGCCAGAAGAGGTGACACCATCGTCGTACTACGAGCAGCCGCGCATTCAGAATTCGGCACTATCTCCTGTTGAACGGAAAATGTTACCCGCGCAAGGTACGCAGAGGCGTACCTTGCGCGGGTAACATTTTCCGTTCAACAGGAGATAATGCCGAATGACCTCATTTCAAACGACTCCTCGAGGGAATGATTGTTAGGCATTGCTCTATATAGAAGTTGTATCAGATTGTATAACTGTTGTTTTTTGTTGATTACTAATAAACTGCGCGCAAATAATTAGGAGCCACCCTGTAGTTTTTTTAGGTCGCAAGAGTGAGACCTGTAACACTAGTGAAGGCTAACGGCAAATGTGATAAACTCACTGGGAAAAGTTCGTTAAATTTCTAAAACTTTCCGATAAGTCGTTAAGCCAGATTTTGGTGAAATATGCCGTTAATCCGTTGAACTCGTTAAATCGTTAACCGTTAAATGTGCACCTCTGATGGCAATCGTGGTGCCGCACCGCGTGTCGGGGCAAGTATAAACTAGAGCTAAGGGAGAATAACGTCTTCCAATCCATGTGCCACGTCGCTTCCGATATCTGGCGCAATAGCGTCTTGAACGACGACACTCTACGCAACGCTTTTGGAAGAGAAGCCCAATGCTACCACTCGTAAAATATCTGAGACAATTGGGAGCGGCCAGAGGATCATCGTCCACTGTCACTTTACTATTCCTGTTGCCATTAGTGGCTGATTTGAAACTGTTCGCTGAAAAGTAAATGTCTCGATCGCTGCTACTAATGCAGTCAATGATTTATCGTCACTTGATGCGATATTGATCACTACAAAGAACATATGGTGGAGATCTTCATACGGAACACTATCGACTTCTTGGCAGCCTGGACTACAGACGTCCGGTAAACGTGCAGAAGTTGCAGTCTTCTCCATACCTGTATGATGTTGTTTGAAATATCGAAAAGGTCTAGAAACTAGCCTCACATTATTTAATAGGAAGCTGGTGTGGCACTAAGCTAACAGTAGAGTACCAGACCGCAACAGTACATAGAGTGGTATGCAGGCAGGTCCAAGCTCTTGATGTTCGAGAATCGAAGGGGGCGGTGGGTCGTACCAAAACGTCGTTTTATGGGGAGGGGGAGGGGGGAGAGGATCGCTATCCCTCTTTGTTTTGACGCAGAAGTGTCTATTTTCCCAGCTTTTTAGGTGGTATTTGTATTTCTTAATAAATTCCTCTTTTTAGGTGTGCCTTCGACACACCTTAATGAGAATCGAGCGGGCTGAAGAAGAATCACTGCAAAAGACAGCTATGACAGCCATTTCCTACTATATATATATATATATAAAAGAGTAAGCGATTGTGTTTGTCCTTCCGTCTGTCCATCTGGTCTTTCGTAAACGTCGAGTAACAGTCATCCTGGTTCAGCCGAGGTGTCACCTACGTCGTGTTGAGAAGGGTCAGAAGACGTGTCGCCGATGTCATGCAAAGGGCGTCCGAGTTCCGAACATGTGTCATCGATGTCGTGAAAGCGAGCGCCCGAGTTCAGAAGAGCTGTCACCGACGTTGCTCAACAGACGTCTCGGTTCAGAAGACATGTCATTGATGTCGCGCAAAGGACGAGCGGGTCGAGAAGAGGTGTCATCAATGTAGCGAAAGGCCTGTCCGGATTCCGAACATAGAGATTCAGTAAAGCGAACCAGTGAAGGTAGGACTAGTAATGGGGAACCGGTGAAGAATTGGGGTTCAGTAAGGTGGGACCGCTAAGGAGTTGACCAATAAAGGGGTGGGGGACTAGTGAAGAGGGGCCAGTAATAGGGTCCGGTGAGGGGAAGTGGGTCCAGTGAAGAGGGTACGATAGAGGGATGACCAGTGAAGGGGCTAAAAAAGGGGACTACTAAAGGAGGACCAATGAGGGTAGGAGCAGTGAAGGTGGGACCAGTAATGAGGACCGGTGAAAGGGGGGGGGATCCAGTGAAGGGGGGGGGACCACTAGGGTGGGACCAGTAATGGGGATCGGTGAAGGATAGGATGACCAGCGAAGAGGAGACCAGTAAAGGGAGGTCCAGTGAAGGTGAGAGCAGTAGTAGGGACCGACGAAGGAGGGGGGGGGGGGGGCAGTGAAGGGTGAACTGGAGAAGGATCGACAATAAAAGGGGACCACTGAAGAGGGAGCAGGAAAGGGGGACCAATGAGGGTGATACCGGTAAAGAAGAAGGGGGACCTGTAGAGAGTTCACCAATAAAGGGGAACCAGTGAAGTTGGAACCAGTAATGGGAAGCGGTTAAAGGGTTCAGTAAAGGGTCCAATAATAGAACCATTAAAGTGGGAGCGGTAAAGGAGACAAGTGAAGGGAATCGATGAAATGGAAATAAGGGGACCAGCATTTTTTCTCAGTGTCGCCCAACCTGGCGTCAGAAGACGTGCTACAGACGTCGTGCCACGTATGTCGGGGTGCAAAAGACTCCATTGGCGGCGCCGCGTGCGGTCGGTTATTGACCCTGGCGTTTTAATCAACTGTGCCACAAGTTCTACGTATTTCAACTGCTACAACTACTCGTCAGCTGGTTACTCTTCGATTTTGTGAGCACCAACGTGGCAAGGTGTGAAGAGCTTTGAAGAAATTGCCACCGTCACAGGTCCATCTCCAATTTTCATTCTTTTTGTTGCGTTGTGCGTCTTTTCGATCGACGGGCGCGTGACGTTTTGACACTTTGATCCTGCGTAACTACCTTGTGGCTGGGTAGCTGAAATCACTTTATCTTGGTAGCCACCTCTCTAGGTGTATTGATTTGATTTGCATATTTTCGTCTTTCGTGATGGATACGCCACTTGCTGCGCCTTTTGTTCAGAATCCGCGTCAGGGAGGACTGAAGCGCCATCGTATCGATTTCATCACACCGCCGACTAGTCCTCCGGATCTTGATCTTCAGATCGAGGCCTTGCTCAAGGACGAATCCCTACCCTCTCATCTCAGGACAGTTGTTTCGTATCTGGTTGAGGACCGTAAGCAGACTCAATCACTTCTTAAGATATGTAGAGAGCTGACCGAAGAAGTCTGCTTACTTAGAAGTGAGAATGCAAAGCTGAAGCAACAGAGTTCCGTTGTCAGTAATGATGTTTCTCAAGATTCTGCTCCACCTAAATCTGACTCTCATGAGGCGCCTGCTAAACCCACTGTGCATTCCTCATCACTTCCATATGAGGAAGTCGAGCGCTCTCGTTCTATTGTCATCGCTGGAATTGCAGAGAGTAACTATCCATCTTCATCAGCAAGAGTTATTCAAGACATACAATGTGTTCGCGACATTATGGATTTCTTGTCTATTGATTGTTACCCCGTATCGGTTTATCGCCTAGGACGTTACAATAGGAATTATCCTAGACTAATTAAAGTAGTATTGCCAGCTTCGGTGTTCGCTAAGCAAATGTTGAGGCGGGCCCCTCGTTTGAAGCACTTCAAGGCCCCTGGCCTATACATAAGGCCTTCCCTTCCAAAGGCGGAAAGGGAAAGGCTGAGAAAAGAACGAGAGGCTCGCCGCAACGTCGATCCTGCTTCCATCTCGAACCAGCCCACTTTGTGTACGCCATCTAATGTTGCAAATATTATGGATGCATCGGATAGATGCGATGCACGCCTAGTCACATCCTCTGCCATGTCAAACTAGGAAGCCATCATCGGAATCCTGACAGGAACCTATCATGCCTGCTTGCTAATGTACGGTCAATCAGCAAAAATAAAAACGACTTCATATTTTCACTCGCTGAACACCGATATGACGTAGTAGCACTCACTGAAACATGGCTGGACGGTAAAACCGAGAGCACTCCTCTCCCTGGTGAATGGGCCTCTCAATACGACTTTTTTCGCTGTGACAGGAAAGCAAAGAAAGGTGGTGGCGTTGCTCTCCTGGTTCGGAAAACACTTTGTCCTGATCTAGTTTTCTGTGAGTCTGTTCTAAATTCCTATGAACTACTCTGTTGCGATATAGGGACTTTAAGCGCCATGTTGAGGCTGGTTGTCGTATATAAAGCTCCATCTTGCCCTGCCCCTAAAGTTGAGCAAATGTGTAAGGCCCTTAGCGACGTATGCGCATCTAACCGTGCTTGTGTGGTGGTAGGTGATTTCAATATGCCTGATATCAACTGGAACTGTTTGCCAAATCCCTCGCTCATTTGCACTACTTCTAGGTCGTTCCTAGATACGTGTTCCTCACTAGGACTGACTCAGCATGTCAAAACGTGCACACTTGGTAACAACATCCTTGACCTCGTATTTAGTAGTGTTCCGGGTTTGGTCAATGATGTGAGGGTTAAGCCGCCTATCGGTTCAAGTGATCATTCCTCTATTCAATTCCAAATTTATTTCTTAGTCTCTGACACTTCAAGCAAAATTATTAAACGCGATTACAGGAACGCGGATTTTGATGCAATTACTACCTATTTAAGCAATGTTGACTGGCTAGGATCCTTCAATAATGTCGAGACTGTGGATGGCAAATATGAACTCTTCCTTGCGGTGCTTCATCACACAATTGACGTGTTTGTACCAACTATAAAAGTGTCTGTCTATAGGCAACGTCTTCCTTCCCACCTACGTAATCTTGCTAGTAAAAGGGCTACTGCTTGGGATACTGCGAATTCTACTGGGAAATCTAAAGACTGGCTATGTTTCCGACATCTTAGTAATATATTTGAGAAGCGCCTTTGGAAGTACAACAGCAACATGTAGAAAAAAATTGTTCAATCTGCGGACAAAGGTGCATTCTTCAGACTACTGAATTCCAAGCTAAATTCTAAGCCTAACATAGGCGTTTTGAAATCCACTGAAGGGGTTATTGCCAGAACTGACAAGGATAAAGCAGAGATGCTCGCAAACACTTTTGAACAGTCATTTATGCAGCACTCTGCTCTCTCAAATCGCCGTTCTGATGGTATCTCTGTGTTTCCCTGCATGTTAGATTCAGTGTGGTTTTATGCTGAAGACATTTACAAACTGCTTATCGCTTGGCCTTCTTCTTACTCAGTGACGCCTGACCATGTTCCACTCTTTTTCATAAAAAAAGTGGCACATATTATAGCCGGACCTTTAGAGCATTTATTCAACCTAAGCTTCTTGCGGTCTGAAGTGCCCTCAAGGTGGAGAACCTCTCTGATTACTCCAATTCCTAAAAAAAAGCCAAGCAATTCCCCAAACAACTACCGCCCTATCAGTATTACTTCGATTTTTGCTAGGCTTTTTGAAAAACTTCTCAAGAAGAGGATTGTGCAACATCTGGAGCGGCATGACATCATTTCCCCAAATCAACATGGGTTTCAAAAGGGTAAATCAACGACCACTGCCATGCTGCAATCCCTTAATGATTGCACTGCTTACTTGGATGAAGGAAGTAGCGCCGATGTAGTTTATCTCGACTTTTGTAAGGCTTTCGATAGAGTACCTCATGATGGCCTACTTCATAAGCTAACTATAGTCAGAATTCATCCTCGTATCGTTTCATGGATTAGGTCTTTTCTTTCTAATCGTATATTTATGGTGCGGATAAAATCAACCTTTTCTGAACCGCGATGTGTAAGAAGTGGTGTGCCTCAAGGAGGAGTGCTATCCCCGATCCTCTTCAATATATATACTTATGAACTACCTAGCATTCTTTCTGCATGCCATGTCAAATGCGTTGCTTTTGCTGACGATTTCAAAATCTACAGAAAGATAGTTACTACGGACGATCATCTCATACTACAGAATGCTATTAATCTCGTCAGTGAGTGGTCACGTGAATGGGATCTCCCTTTGTCCGCGGAAAAGACCAAGGTTTTGCATCTCGGAGCTGGGAATCCTCGGCACAGTTACCACATTGCTACTTCAGCGATACAGAGTGTCAACCAGCATAGAGACTTAGGGTTTTTGGTTACGAGAGATCTTAGTTTTGATGAACACTGTGACCAGATTGCAGCTAAGGCGGCGGGCGTGATGCATAAAGTTTTCAAACGTCTAACGATAAAAAACAGTGCAGTGCTTCTTCAGGCATTCAAAACATATGTGAGGCCATTACTTGAGTATCGAACCGCTGTGTTCAATCCCTATAAACGCAAAAACATTGACAAAATCGAAAGGGTTCAGAACAGCTTCACTAGAAAACTTATGATCAGGTAAATGGGTTTCCTTTACGATTGCATTCCATCAGCCAAAGAAAGGAATCTGAATCTTGGCCTACGTACACTTTCTTGGAGAAGGAAAAAACTCGACTTGCTTCTTTTCCATAAAATCATACACGGTCGGTCAGGTCTACGTCTGAACATGTTTTGTACTGAGAGGGCATCCACCACGAGAGGAGGCGCATCAAAAATTGTCTTGCCTAGAGCTCGAATCAACTGCAGGTCGCATTTCTTCCTCAATAGAGTCGTTCCTACGTACACGCGTTTAGCAGAAGTAAACCGATTTCTGCGAATCTCAATGCTTTCAAGAAGGCAATTGATAATCTGTTAGATTCGTGATGGCATCCCTTTGCTAAGTTTTTCTACTCATTTCGTTGTTCTTTGACCCCTTCAATTTCATATTTTCTCTACGTTCCTTTGTTGATATATCGTTTTGCAGCTACGTGTTATTGGAGCCGTAACAACGTTCGCACCTTGGTTGATTTCATTTCCACATGAGAAATCTCATGTAATAATATATATATATATATATAAAAGACGTGTCGTAGACGTCGTGACACATGCGTCGAGACTCAGCAAATGTGTCACAGACGTTATCCAATGTGCATCCGGATCCAGAAGACGTGCCAAAGATAAGACTTTGCACAGCATCCGTGAGATTTTCATATGACTTTTTAAAGGCTTTGGGCAACAACGTTGTGCGGGTACATGATTTTCACTTCCGTTTTATGCCGGCACATGGGTAAGGGGATATTGGTGGAGTGGGTGGGGGGGGGGGGGTGGTAGGGGTAATAAGAAAGGGAATCGGAGTGATGTTATTCCCGTCAACTGTGAACGTGACGAGCGGTCTACCAAAATAGCAATTGATTTCATTTATGTTTCCGCAGGTTGAGCACTTCGGATTAAGACTCTCTTTATCTGTTCCTCGCCGTGTACGAGTACTTCAAAGAATGAATCACGCACGTGTGATAGAGGATGGCTAAGCCCCATAGGTGCAGCTTTGAAGATTTTGCACTGCCGTATCCCGCTATACTATTCCATATAACAAAACCAGTTTTTTACTGTAGTGAATGAGGGAAGGCCTAAAGAGGACAGGAAGACGGTCGGGGGTGTTCCATTCTCGAGGTTTTGGGACGAGGCCCCCAACCAGACGTTTGGCGGCCACTAGATTGATTGTTCAACATTTGAAAATGAAGAATTTCTCTTAGCAGATTCTGAATTAACCACTAAAGCTCATTTTCTACAAGTTTTTTCTAAGATTTCATGGACACGACACACGACACACTATTTGTATATAAAAGTTTGATTTCTGATCGATTTTTGCCGAAATTAATGATTAACGGCGTCCTTGCAATCATTTATGCATTTGAGGCGATTTTGGTGAAGGTATATAAAAGTTTGATTTCTGATCGATTTTTGCCGAAAGTGCTACGAATTGGAATGAAAGGTGAAGGTGGAGCAGAGGTCGATTCAACATGTTGGATCCAGAAAATCTTGATTTTTGCATGTTGACACTGTTCAAGGCTTGAAATTTTTGCGGCAGAATTTTTACCGTATTCGTGGTCTGCTCCGGGTAGAAAATAATTTTGCCTTCATGAGAAATAGTAATTTTAAATGCGATCCCCCTAATTATATCGGCATCGCAGGGGACAAGCTTGTTTTTCTTGCTATATGATACAAAAGGCTTCAATTTTTGTAGGGCACACTTTCACTCCCTGATGTCCTTTCCTTCAGAAGCTAGAAAATTATTTCCGCGAAAAACCGATCCTTCGCATGCGATCGACGAAATTAGAGAACGCAATTGCCGCAAGTTTTCTTAATGATTTTGCTTTCAGATAGGAGAAAATTGTTTTCAAGGGAAGTCCATCGCTCATCCTTCGGCTGCGACTCCATCATCACACTTCAAAAAAGTTCTCTAGGAAAAGCACTTAAGCCGTCGTCAGTAATTAACACCCGAAGTTTTAAACAGCGTAACTTCAGACACACGCAGATGTCGCTTATTCAGGTAGAAAAAATGTGTCGTGTCCATGATATCCTGAAAAAATCTGCAAAAAATGAACCTTGATGATTGGAATACTGTTACCAGAACAGCCTTATATTGAACTGCGGAACAGTCATGTTCAAAACCTTAAAGAATTTTAGCCTAAGCCTTAAAGAACTTTAAGGAGTTCTGAAAAATGAAGCGTTCAATGAACACTCGCGATTCTCTTTGGAGCCGAATCCACACCTGGAAAGAAGAACCTATTAAGGGGTATAAAAATCAGATGAAACGAACGTTGAAGAAATCAGGCATATATGAAATAAAACAGTGGTAGAGAGAGCCAGGGGGTCGTACGAATTACGCTCCGCAAAGGGTGGTCGTAAATGTTCAGCAAAAATCGAACCCCACTCTTGACCCTGCACATAGGTCGTAGTTCCTTTAGCACAGGGAAGCTGACCAGTGAACGGACGCACACCTGACTTTACAGCTGCAAGCCACCAAAATGCCAGCTTCGTTGTGATGATGGTACTGAAGGTATATTCAAGGGAGGGTGTAGGAATGCATGGTTACCTTTTCTTAAGAACATCGTTCAGTTGATAAGCGTGATCCTGATCTCGAGTTTCTGCGATCACCCTTGCACTGACGGTGAAGGCATCGCTTCTGTGGAAGGCTCGCTCCTAAATGTGAAGCTAACCTTAATCCAATGGTAACGTTCTTCTTCCAATGCCATATTATTGCGGCGGCTTCTACAGGGTGGCTCCTAATTATTTGAGCGTAGTTTACTACTAATAACTTCAACAACAAAAAAACAGCATTCATATAATCTGATACTTCTATACAGAGCAATGCCTAACAATCATTCATTCGAGAAGATGTTCGAAATGAACTCCTTTTGCAGCAATACAGGCTTTCAGTCTCCTCTCCACCGACATCACTGTGGGCCGCAGGAAGGTGACGTCGATATCGTCCCACGCCTTCTGAGGTGAAGCTTTGAGAGCGTTCAAACTTTGGTGACGCTTCGACGAGACCTTCTGCTGCAAGTAGCCTCACACAGCGAAATCCATCGGATTCAGATCAGGCGAGTTAGATGGTCAGAAGTCCTTCGTCCAGAAGCCAGGGAAGTGACTCTCGCAGAATGCCGGTGTGGATCTCGCGGAATGAGCAGGGAGCACGCATTGACCACTGACAAAATTTTCAGAAACCCAGGGGAGAATAACGTTGCGCAGGGTCTTTTCTCGGTAGATTTCAGCGTTGATTTTCATTGAACGGTTGACGAAAACCAGAGGTGTCTTCTTGTCCAGGGTAATGCCAGCCCATACCATTACAGATTTCGGAAAAAGAGTCCTGTTGGTAACGCGACGTTGAGAAGACCTGTTTCTGGATGGAGGCAGCAACTGACGTTGTTTCTGTGAGTTGTGTGCCACTTCAATGGTAAAAATCTTCTCGTCCGTCCACATGACGTTTGACAAGCGGCCTTGCTGGATCTCCTTTAGAAGCAACTTGGATTTTTCTAATCTAATCTGCATGGCAGCTTCCGTGGGGCTTGTCCGCGACAAAGACGATAACTGCGAGGTCCAAGATCCTGCTTGACGATCTTCTGTATTGCTCTGCGGGAAACCCTAAGGTCTACGGCCATCCGATTCATGCTAACTCCATTGTTGCGGTCGATTCTCTTTTTGATGACCTTTCGAAGGGGAGAGTGTTCACAGTGCGTGGTCTGTCAGATCTCTTCCTCGGTTCGACCATTCCTTCCTCTCTACACTGTTTAACAATGTGTTGGACTGTTCTGGCAGAAATTTGAAGTCGTCGAGCGATCTCTACTGCAGAATGCCCTTTATCGGCAAGATGAGCGATGGTGGAACGATGTGGTGAAGCTTTCATTTTATCGAGGGTATTGTGTATCACCTTGCTTGGTTTTTGTACATACTTCCCCCATTCTAGGAAAATCCTAATAATTGATCTCTCGCATTTTCAAAAATACAGTAGCCGTTTGAATTTCGCGCAAATAATTAGGAGCCACCCTGTAGTTTCGTCACTTCAGTCGACCATTTAGTAGACGTGTTTTGAAAACAGTCGCGGAAGTCGCGAACTACCAACCATAGTCATGTCCTTAATGCTGGCCCCAATATCAGCGACTATCTTTGACAGCTCAGCTACACCTCCTGGACGATCAGAGATGAGCACTTCAAAGCGAACCAGACGGTTATCGACGGCTAGTCCTATACGAAAAAGGCGTCATAGCCGTGCTCACACAGAACAGACCTCTGGTTTTTTGGCAACCTTTTTCAATGCATCTTCCAACCATGGTAGAATCGATATTTCCGCCGCTAAGTATGCAGACCACCTTCTTTCCTGCTAATTCTTGAAGGTTTCCGGCAAGCAATGCGGCCACTCCTATGGCTCCCGCGCCTTCTGTCACCACCTGCAAAGGCGAATACCTCTTGTTAGAGCGATAGCTGGGTATTGCTGTCTTCTTTAGCTGTCAGCCAAGATTGACATTCGGCTTTTATTGAGGCCAACGTTTCACCGTCTTCGCCTTCTCTAGAACGAAAAGGAAAAGGAAAGAAAACCGAAAAGTCGAAATCATGTACGATACTACTTCCCCAAACACCTGTCCCTGTTCACAGGATACTTTTCTTGAGAAACTAGAGCACGATCAGGGATGGAAGTTGCAAGAGAGGACTAACCTTTAAGGTGGAATGCCGAAGTGGACCACCAATCACCCGTAAGCTGGACGTATCGTGGGTGAATGAGCCTCAGTCCTCGAATCACCCGCCTTAATACATTGGCGACAATATGAGCCACCAGTGGCTCATATGTGTCTGTCCGCGGGGGACAATATATGAGCCACCGGTGGCACAAAACTTTACGCGCTATTTTTTGTACTGCTTCCGTCGGTTTTTTAAAGATGTTTCTTATGTTCGTTAATTATTTGTGATAGGAGAATGCCCAACAGGAATAAGCAAGAAAATTGTCTTTGCTTTCATTAGATATACTGAATTGAAAAATTTTACTGGGAAGGAGACCAATTCTACAATCAAATCAATTCAAGTCAGTATCTTTACTCAAGCTTTGCTAAAAGTGGTTATTTTGGGTGCTGATCTCGAATCTGACGTCCTTTTTTCAAAATTTGGACCGATTACGGTAGGCTACGGTAGGTGCGGGTGAGTAAGGCTATCGGAGTCATGGTCACCGATTTCGCCCAAACTCGCCCATAGGAGTTATTTGGGTGCTGATCACGAATCCAACATCCTTTTTTGGTATTACGGTGGACTAGGGTAGGTTACGGTATATTACGGGTGACTAAGGCTGTCTGCGATTACCCGCACCTGCCGTAACCTATCGTACTCCGTCGTAACACCAGAAGCAGATATCAGATTCGTGATCAGCACCCCAAATAACTCTCCCCCCCCCCTCTGGGCGACGTTTGGGGAAAAACGGTGATCATAACCTCGGCAGCCTTGGTCACCTGTACCCACCGTACCTACCGTAATCTATCGTACTCGACCGAAATTTCATAAACGTGTATCAGATTCGTGATTAGCACCCTAAATAACCCCTCTGGTCGAAGTTTGGTAGGAAAAAGCACGCAAAACAAAAAAGTGGTCCGCAAGGGACATTATGAGCCACTGGTGACTGATAGCGCGCGCGTGTCCCACTTGGCATTCTGCTGCAAAACGCTATGGTCGTCAATGTGTTAAATACCCTGGAGGTAAGACTAAATAGGTCAGAACCTGCAGAGTTTTATGAAGGGTGTCAGTTCTTGGGTTATTGGCATATAATAAGCTTTGCAACAAACACCTTATGCGAAAGTCTTACGAGGAAGGTCAAAGAGGTGACCGTGGAGTTTCTCAAAGCGACCTATATAGGGTTGTAGGGCGTTGTCTAAAGAGCACCATAGTGATTACCGAATTTCCTGCGGACCTCTGGGTAGGTCAAAGATGGCAAAAAACTGTACCGCTTCAGTACAGTAAACTGACGTCTAAAATACCTTTTCGTGCTCAGAAATAATTCTGCAAAAGGTTTGGAGCTTCAATCATTGCTATTCGATTCGATAGGGATTCGATAGGTTCCTAGTAGAAGCGAGAAGGCGCATTCACGGGAGTCGTTCACCAGCAGTCCCCCCAGATTGGATGGTCGAGTGGATAGCGCGATGAACTTGCGGGAGGGTGATCAAGGGATCGGTTCCTGGGGTCTATCCTTTGCTAGTGGTGTTCTTCGCACTCTTATCGACGCAGAGTGCATTTTGGCCTCAATAAGGTTCAGCGTTCATGATTCAACCTCTTATTAATCTCTTGCGGGATGTGAGCCAAGCTAGCCTTCGTCGATTAGATATGAGCATTGAACAATACCTGCCCTGTTGAGTCCCTCGTTAGATGGGAGCCCCATGTGTGATCCCTTTCTAATGATTTTATGGGTTTGAGAAGTGTGTACCGTAGTAACCTTGTAGTGAGCATGATCGACTATTACTTTGATCCATCACCAGGATATGCTGATCGCCTTTTGGATTTCCATGGAGAGCGCGCTTCTTGTGACTTTTACTAATTTTTTTCTAAACTGTGACGAAAATTAGAATTTTTTATCCTTCTTGTGTTATTGGTCGCATTTCTGCTCATTTTGGTGATCTCTCTTCCCTGCTCTAGACGAGGGGGAAAAGCATCCGCTACAGGTATGTACACATCAGGGATGAGCGGATTAACCGTTAACCGTTATCCGTTATCCGGTTTCCGGTGGGTTTTGGCCTATCCGTTTTGTTGTTCGTTATCCGGCGATTTTGTGCCGGATAACGAACAACAAATTAGCTGAATCTTAGCTTTGGACGTGGTGATGGGTGGACTATGTACAGCATCCTTCACGATCATAAGAGTGGTCGTCAGAAACAACAGAAGTATTCAAATACAAAGGATTAGTTAAGGCATTTCTGACTTGGTTAGATATAGTTTTGAAGATATCTTACTTCTATTCTTCCTGACTCGCTAAGCATATACCATATATCTAAGAGACCTATTAAGTATAGCACTGTTCATTCGTCTTAAGTCATGTGCAGGCCGAGTGGGCATACAAACTGCTATTAGCGACCGTTAGAAATGTAGGACCTGGCTCAACACATGTAGAGTTCTTACCGCCTACCTTTGCGTCGTGCCATTTGTGGCTCCATGACTGCAGTGTGTTAGATTTGATTGCGTGCGGTAAAGATATCCTTTTAGCCATATACCTTTATGAATTATCAAACAAGTACTGCAGTGTATCGGTGAATATGAGCAAAACAGGAATAGGTTTAATCCAGATAAACAAAGTGACCCAGACTTTGAAAATTGTTAATTTTAGCGGCGCCACAAACTACAAAATGAACGTATCATCGCGGGTGTTGCAAGACATGCAGATTCGTTGTGAGTTTCCCATTGAAACTTCTCCACCACTCCCTTTTAGCATTGCGTCGGATAATTCTGCCCTCCTGAATGTTACAGCTCCTTGACTGTAAGTTTGACCTACACAATTGCTTGCAGTTACTACCCGATAGAAATTTAGTGGTATTGTATCCATCCTAGGTAATTTCACGTTCATGTACCTTGAATCTTGGGATGCTATCGAGCAGCAACAGCAATAACCGTTCTTGTCATGGTGTAGAATCAAGATTGTTATGAGTTAATGTGACGACTGCACTACGATTAGAAACATTGTTGTTATTACTAAAATATTATAATGAACTCCTAATCTGCCGTTAAAGTTCGAGCAATTTAAATCGAGTTTTAATTTTTGTTGTTTGTTCGTTATCCGTTTTTCCGTTATCCGGCCATTTTTGAGCAAAATTATCCGTTATCCTTATCCGGGTTTCAAAATTTCATTATCCGCTCATCCCTGGTACGCATGTACTCTAACGTCAGCAGGGTCGGTTGCCGAGGTTCGTCTAGGGGAGGGGGCATTTGGGATACTGATCAAGAAACTGGCATTCGTTTTTGTCTCGGTAGATTGGCTAGGATGTGAGTAGGGTGCGGTTAATTGATATGGTGGAGACAGGTTAGCCGCACTCCCTTCCTCACTCCACTCGTGTAGGGATGTTATTGGGCGATGATCACAAATTTGATATCCGTTTTGGGTTTTCAAATCTTTTGAGGAATACTTTCAGTTCAAGATACGATCTTGGAAGCCAAGTGCGGCCAGATGAAGAAACCCGCTTCAAAACTTTTTCGCAGTATTTATGCCTACCCTAACCTGCTGTAATCTGCTGTTATACCGAACGAACAAACAGATGCCATATTTGGGACAAGCACCCTAATTGATCCTCCTTAACGAGGTTTGAACGAAAGAAATTTTTAGCTTTTGGAGTGTCGAGACTTCGAGTGCCTGTATCGGCAATGACGCCCCTCCCCTTGCATCGCCATATAGTAAGGAAGAGCGATCAAATGAGGCTACTTTGAGACACACTTTCAAAACTAGTACAAACCTTTAGCTAGCTTGGCTCACATACCAATTAAATAAAATCCTGCATTTCTTTTGCACCAACCCGAGACGCAAAACGCTATACAGTCGTAGTTAAGGCGAAAAGCACGAAACGAACCTTTTCGCACTCGATTAACCGTAGAATACCCACTGCGATATCTGTCTCCTTAACAGCAATCACTTTGTGAACGATACCTTAACGGTGAAACTTTAATAAAGCAATTTTGGGATGCATCAGACAAGGTTGTCGAACACTAGAAGGTTTCAGAATACAAGAAGTTGCGTATAAGGATACAAGTCCTCTCCTTACAATCGTTAGCACCTCTCATTACAATGCTGCATCCAATCGTTCTCCAAGAATCAAACCTAAGCATTTGCTACTACCACCAAGATTTTCTTTTATTAGGTTGTCAAGAAATAAATGAGCGTTCTGCAATTGTTATTATTTGAGTACATTTTTCCCAATAAATTATGTTTTATATCTTGTAGTGTTATATACTATTGGAAAGCAAAGTTCATGCACTCTTTAACCATGTCTTAGAGTTTTGAATAGAACGTAAATTTTCCCCAAATTTAAGCTTTGCCGTTTCAGATGTGTGAACGGAATTTTCGACAAATTTTCTTCTACGAATCCAAACTTGTTATCAGTGCAGCTGAAACGACCCGTAACATCAACGCTGCATTTGGGAGGATTTAGCCAAGAAACGCACAATACGCCACTGGTTCGAAAGGTTTTGATCTGGAGATGAAGCTCTCGAAGGTGAAGACCAAGGTAGGCCGCCATCACTATTCACCCAAGGTCATAGTGGAGGCGGATACGCGTCAAACTGTGAGAGAGGTAGCGCAGCGGTTCGGTGTTGACGGCAGCTCCATCGGTTGTCACTTAAACGCGATCAGGAAAATTGGATAAATGAACTGACCGCCTGGCAGATGGTGAAACACCACGACACCTGTGTTTCGTTAAGGCTGCTCAATCTAGGGGAGCCTTTTCTGGACAGGATCGTGACATGCGACGGAAAGTGAATCCTTTGTGACAGTCATCGTCGCCTTGCGCAATGGCTGGACAAGATTGAGAGTCTCAAGGATGTGCCAAAATCAAGTTTCCATCCAAAGAAGACCATGGTGGACCATGGCTGGTATACTTCACTACAAGTAGTAAGGCATAGAGGATCTGTGGTCTCTATTTGTTTACTATGATATGTGTTGTATCAGTATATACTATCAGTATATCCACGGGAAGCCGTGATATCACAGCTTTTCGTGGATAAATAGGGAGCTGCGATATTGGTTTCATTCTTCTCCTTGTTCTTGCTCTTCCACTGTTCCTGTGGAATAAAGAAGCGGCGGATCGGTTGAACTCAACAAGACACAAGACCCGCGGGGCAACTGCTTGGATCCCGCTCAACGGATCCCGTTTACTTGGAGACTGGAGAGACTATCACAGCGGAGAAGTACTGTGCCGAAACTGAAGTGATGCACGAGAAGTTTTGAAAAACAACCGGCTTTGGTCAAACGAAGAGGCCCAAGCCTACAGCAGGGCACGCGTCCGCACGTTTCAAAAATTGCTGTCCAGAAACTGGATGAATTGGGACACGAAACTCCGCCACATCCAGCATATTCACCAAATCTGTCCGCTACCGATTAACATTTTTTCAAGGATTTAGATCGTCCTCTGAATGATGAAAAATTCAGCAATCAAAATGATGTCGAAAATGACTTCAACGATTTCATGGCCTCCAGAACTCCAGATTTCTACGCTACCGACATAAGTAAATCTGTTTCTTGTTGGAAAAGATGTGCTCATTCTAACCATTATCACCTTAATCGATAAAGTTCATTCTAAGCTGAGTTATGATCATTGGAATATTCGAGTTGCAGACGCTCATCTATTTCTTGACAACCTAATAGTTTTGCTACCACCGAATACTTGATACTACTACCAGCACTATCTGCACTAACGGACGCTACAGTAGATGCTACGTCCAAAGCCTTCCCGATGATTCCGAACTCAAAGAAAAGAAAAAGAGCGGGGAAGGAAACAAAGACCCCAAAACGTCAGCCGGAATGAAGCCTGTATCATATTGGCCTTAGCTCATTAAACTGATCAGGGAAGGGTTTCACAGGATACTATCTCATCGGTAGGTCGGAACGGCGCAAGTGTTGTATATGGGCAGAACCGCCTCTTCCAGGGAAGTAACAAACTGTAGGTATCTCGACCCCAATACAACTCTACGCAGAGTTAGGGGCGACGGAAGTCGCGGGTTGGTGCCCTGTTGATTCACGTGCTCCACAGCTGACGGGCGCGCGCGGGATGAGGGCTCGTATCGCGGTTATGCGCAGTGCACAAGTGGCGTGGTAGGGAAGCGCTCGGGCTCGCGAGCGGGTGTCGGGAGTTTGGATCCTGTGGATTGCGTTCGTTTTGCACTTCTGCAAAATCCATGTTTATCATATAGGTAATCCACCTAGGGGTATTATAGTGTGTTATAGAGCATGTTTACATATAACATATGCTTCAAACTACAGATTAGCTAAAATGTTCACTTCTGTGTGTCACTTATTTTAAGCCTATTTTGTGTGAAGCTATAGTTATGTAACGATAGATATTTGGTGGCACTAGTGAAAAGTTCCGACTCCACCGACAAGACTTTGGTCAAAACAATTTTTGCTGAAACTCTGTCTAGGGGGTTATTTGGGGTGCTGACCGCGAATTTGACATTCGTTTTTCACGATTCGGTCGGAGACCACCCATACCGTTAACAAAGGTGGTTCAGGCAGGGTCACCGATTTCGCTGAAACTTCGTCTAGGGGGGTTATTTGGGGTGCTGATCACGAATCTGACATTCGTTTTTCACGATTCTGTCTCTACCTGCCGTCATCGGCAGAAACTTTAAGAATGTAATCCTGTGCCTTCCTGTATCTATACTATTCAGCTGAACCGTGAAAAACGGATGTCAGATTCGTGATCAGCACACCAAATAACCCCCTAGACAAAGTTTCAGCAAAAAAAATTGACCAAAGTCTTGTCGGTGGAGTCGGAACTTTTCACTAGTGCCACCAAATATCTATCGTTACATAACTATAGCTTCACACAAAATAGGCTTAAAATAAGTGACACACAGAAGTGAACATTTTAGCTAATCTGTAGTTTGAAGCATATGTTATATGTAAACATGCTCTATAACACACTATAATACCCCTAGGTAGATTACCTATATGATAAACATGGATTTTGCAAAAGTGCAAGACGAACGCAATCCGCAGGATCCAAACCCCCGACCCCGCGTTTACGAGCCCGAGCTCTTCCCTACTACGCCACCTGCGCACTGCGCTTAGCCGCGATACGAGCCCTCATCCCGCGCGCGCCCGTCAGCTGTGGAGCACGTGAATCAACAGGGCGCTAACCCGCGACTTCCGTCGCCCCTAGCTCTGTGCAGAGTTGTATTGGGGTCGAGATACCTGCAGTTTGTTACTTCCCAGGGAGAGGCGGTTCTGCCCATATACAACATTTGCGCCGTTCCGACCTACATTGAGATAGTATCCTGGTCAGGCGTAGGTCTGGACGGGAGAAATGGATAGTATTGCGAGAATCTACACCATTCATAGAGTAGAAAAAACATGTTTCGTTTTTGCTGAGTCCTTGGCCCGTAGCTCTTCTGGTTCAAGGACTCAAAAACGAAGCATGTTTTCCTACTATATGAAGGGTGAAGTTTCTCGTAGTACTGTCCACTTTCCCGATCAGACCTACGGGTGAGACCCTTCCCTGGTGAGGTGGAACGTCTATGGACCCATTTGATTGAAGAGAAGGTAGTCCTAAAAAATCTGACATTTGTTGTGTTATGTGACTACAATGTATTGCAAAACAACGTGAACAGGGAGGCTTATGTTATTTGTTCAGGGCAAAAAAAAAATGCGCTGCAGTTTACGTCCACATTTCCTACTGTGAACCACGATGCCTCTAAGGTGTTCCACCGAAGAAAATCCAAGCAGAAACACCTCACTCTTCATAGTATGGAAAGCGTTGACTCCAACGAGCGGAACTGCCAGTCCATCAGCTAGCGTTGGATTGACTTTGACTAACGTTGGCTTCCCGGCTTCCAGAGATTTCTGAAAAACAGATGATCTTGTAGTTTTGAAGAGTTTAGAGCACCTGCAGGGCCCTGAGAAAACGATTCTACAAGCCGAGCACAATGCTGTTTTTTTTTGTTTTTTGCAGAATTTTTTTGATATATGTTGCAGCGTAACGTGGTTCTGCTCAGCAATTTCTCTACGCTGCTGAAAATCCCCCAATGTGTAATAAACCAGCTATGAATATTAAGAGACAAAAAGGGGCTGTGAGTTAGCAGATACAGATACATTATATAAGGATGAGAGGTTCGCCGGGTAAACTAGCTAGGAGTGTCACAGTTATGCGTACAGCCTGAAATGCCGCGATTTTCGGATCAGCGGATGATATGAGAAAATTTTAGCCCACTATAGTAGAAGCAGTGAAGAGAAGAAAGCCTGATCATTATGGGTTTTACTTGAATATCCCATAGCTGGGAACTCCATGTAATAAACCAGCGGTTCGGTTTATTAACGTGCTACAAAAGTGCCAGAAGGCAGGATCCGTGCCGGAAATAACAAATAACACGCTTCTTTTAAATAATTTTATTTTCATACGCAGACGTACAAAATATTCGGAACGTGCGAGTAAGATGCTGATATGCTAAACGTAGGCGTAGAATGTGGATCATACGGGAACAATATTCATGAGAAATAGGTTAGGGTGCATCTTAAACAATTACAATTCTAAATACGAGGCAAGATTCATAGAAAATGATCTATAATGGAGAGGGTGGGAGAGGAGAAAAATGGGCGCCCGAGCTCGTCTACGGGAGAGGAGACCGCCAGGCGTTTTTCTGGCCTCCTCTTTTATAGCCGCCTCTTCGAGGGCGGAACAGCGACTGCCGTGAATGGATAATGGACATGGACGGTCCAGATGAAAGCGGAGAGGTGACTATTGGGCTTCCGAAGAAATTTGGCTTAATCTCTGGTGCAGGGTCACCACAAAGATCTGAGAGGCTTTCTTCCACCTTTTTCTGCAGATTTGTTTAATTGCGATGCCAACTTTGTTTGCACAGTGTCCACGCACGTCGTCATGTTGTTTTCTTGTTTACCAGTTCAGTAGGTATGTTTTGAGAGTTACTATTACTACAGTTTGTCACCGTCATCATCTGTGTGCAGCATTTGTTGTAATAGAGTTCACCATCAGTATCGCTGCTCGCAGTGCACACCGGACGAACTCGCCGATCGACCAGTAGGAAAGGAGGGTGTGCATTATGTCGCCGTCAGCCATAAAAAGCGGGTGCCCGGAGAAGACGACATTTTGGTGCGCGGCACTGACAAGGTAAGAGTCTGAAGCGTAGGTCTGAACGGAGGGAGCAAGTCATATAGGGAGAATCCCCACCTCTCAATTAGTATGAAAATGTGTTTATTTTCTGCCAAGTCGTTAAACCCAAGGAATAGGGGGTCCTTGAAGTCACAGCGGAATACGGCGCAGCAGGGTCCTGTTATGGGTCTTGTACGCCCGCGATGCCTCCGACGGCAAGCGGCTCGGAGCGCAGTGGAAGTAGGGTTGCTTCATGCGAGGAAGGTCGGGGATTTGGTTCTTGTGCGCTGCTGCATTTTTGCATTTCAGCTGACTGGTTGAGGTTTAGGGATCCTGACGTGTATACCATTTTCAGACGTCTCTATGCTTAATCTTCCAGCTTAATGCTGTGGTATTCAACGTGGTGATGTAGAAATGTTCAACATTAGTGACACACAGGTACAAAGGGCATGAAGCAGCACTCAAATAAGAAACGAGGTCTTTTGTATCCCGAAAATTAACCTGAACAGCATCAATACACTCTTTCCCTCATCTTTACCTGTCACCTGGAAACAGAGGTCTGCTGGAGGTTTTCTAACACCTAACACCAACAAAGTCTTCCGATGCCCGAGTGGTGATCCACCTGGTCACGCTGAACTGTGGCCCACCTTTAGACAAGGAACCTTTTAGGGAAGAAATCAAGCTGACCGAACGCTTATGGCCAGCATACTCAAGGACTTCGAAGCAGGTCAATTTGAAGCTGACGAGGACGTTGTGGTTAAAAATGCGGTCAGTAATAAACAAGTCGCAAATAAGGTACTCTCCACAGCATTCAGCTGGAAATTGAAACGTCTGAAATTGGTATAGTCGTCAGGATCCCCAAATCTCAACTAGTCAGTTGAAATGCAACAATGCAGCAGCGCACAAGAACCAAACCTCCGACCCCCCTCGCATGAAGCAACCCTACTTCCACTGCGCTCCGAGACGCTTGCAGGCAGAGGCATCGCGAGCGTACTAGACCCCCAAACTCGTGATGCGCCGTATTCCGTTGTGACTTCAAGGACCTCCTACTCCTTGGGTTTTACGACTTAGAAAAGAATTAACACATTTTGTACTAATTTAAGGGTGAGGATTCTCCCCATATGACTGGTGGCGATGTCCGCTCCTCCACGTGGTGCCACTGGAAACTGCTCGCTGTGCGAGCTAAGCTAATCACGGACATTCGAATGCAGGCGACAGGCCCTTGTGACAGGTCGGCCTACGAAGACCCATGTCACATCACATGATGTATGAATAGTCATGTTTTTCGAGATTGTGCTACGGCGTCCGCGGGAGCCGACGCGCACTCGCAGAGCACGCGAGTGTTGAAAGTATGCGAAGGTCCCTGATGCGAGGACGGCCTCGGGGGGCAACTGAGCTAGTCCGAAAGTCCCGTAACGTGAGCAGGACCCGTGTGGCTACGCTGAATGTGGGCACGTTGACGGGCCCCTCTTGCGAGTTGGTTGAGGCACTGGAGCGAAGAAGAGTTGATTTCTGTGCGGTGCAGGAGACGAGGTGGTCCTGCCGCAAGTCAAGGGACATAGGACGTGGTTTCAAGGCCGTTCTATGTGGAAGCCCCAGGACCACCAGCGGTGTCGGAATAATCGTCTCCGAACGATTTCGTGACTCGATTGTAAGCGTTGAGCGCTTTGACAATCGATTGGTGAAGATCGTTGTCGCCGCTAAGGAGCGACTCTATCACTTCTTCTCTGCGTATGCGCCGCATAGTGGCTGCTCCGATCAAACCAAGGATGAGTTTTGGAATCTACTTGATGAGAAGACAGCGGAGGTACCGTCGAAAGATGTCATCATAGTCACTGGTGACCTTAATGGGCACGTAGTTGCAGCGAGAAGCAAAGTCGACAAGCAGACATGGCTGTGGACGGACGACGTGAAAGCGAAGGTTCGAGAGAAGACGTCACTGTATCATGTGTTTCTCGGCGACAGAACAGCCGACAACTGGCAGAAGTATCAGAAGGCGAAGAAGGCTGCAAAGAAAGCGGTGGCTGTTGCGAAAGCCACTCATTATGGTGATGTCTACCGAAAGCTCGAGTCGCGCGATGGTGAGCGGTATTTGTACCGACTTGCTAAGAGCCGCCATCGCCAAACCGAGGATATTGAAAAGTTCGTTGGCATCAATGATGAGAGCGGCCATCTTCTGACAGACCGCAAAAAGGCGCTGAAGCGATGGCGTGATTAATTTGAGGAAATTTCCACTTTTCCACTATGGAATTTCCTCATCCGGCCATCCCTTCTGTGGCCTCTGTTCACGGTCCCGTTCACAAGATCACCGTGGAGGAAACAGAAGCGGCTCTGAAGAAAATGAAGCCCGGTAAGGCGACAGGGCCGGATGATCTGGCAGTCGATATTTGGAAGTCGAAGCTTTGGTATCCTGCTGAGTGGTTGGCTGAGTTCTTCAACCAGGTAGTAAAAGAGAAGAAAGTACCGGAGTGTTGGCACAACAGTACGACGATTCCGATTTGGAAGAAGGGCAGTCCTGCGGACTGCTTCAATTACCGTCCGATTCGCTTACTTTCGCACAGCATGAAGATCTTCGAGCGAATCCTCGATAGACGAATTCGTGAAATCGTCAAGCTCTCGGAAAACCAGTGCGGCTTCGTAGCTGGTTGTGGAACCATTGATGCTATAAACGCCGCCCGCCTCCTGGTGGAGACGCATCGCGAGAGACAGAAGCCGGTGCATATCGCCTTTCTCGACTTGGAGAAGGCCTTCGACCGCGTACCGCGTGAGCTTATATGGTACGCCTTGCGACAACACAACGTACCTGAGGAACTCATAGAGTGGGTGCGGATGCTCTATTCTTGCCCAAGGAGTAGAGTGCAAGCCGCAGCTGGAAACTCAATGGAGTTTCCCATCTCTATTGGGGTGCACCAGGGTTCAGCGCTTTCTCCATTCCTCTTTGTTGTCGTCGTGGATGCCATTACGAGAGATCTTCAGCAGCCTGTTCCATGGACGCTGCTCTATGACGTGATGCTCGCTTGCGAAGACAAAGGCGATCTCGAGCGGCAGGTGCAAGCTTGGTGCGACCGTCTGGCGAGGTTCGGACTCAAATTGAACGTCAAGAATACCGAGTACCTAACGACTGACGTGAACGAGTCCGGCTCCATTAAGATTAACGGTACTGAACTTGCACGCACTTCGGTGTTTAAATACCTGGGATCAGCAATAGCGTCTGACGGCGGTCTGATGGTTGAAGTGAACTCACGCGTGAGTGCAGCTTGGTCCAGGTGGCGTTCGCTGACTGGCGTGCTCTGCGATAGGAAGATACCAGAGCACCTGAAGTCGAAGATTTACAGAGCCGTCGTGCGGCCGGTAGCGATGTACGGCGCTGAGTGCTGCCCTGTGACCAAGAAAGTTGAAACACGCCTCAGCGTCATGGAGACGAAGTTGCTGCGCTGGACGGCTGGAGTCACGAGCATGAACCGCATTCGAAATGATGCTATTCGGCAGAAGTTCGGTGTCGCGCCGATAGCCGACAAGATGCGCGAAGCTCGCTTGCGATGGTACGGCCACGTTCTGCGTGGGAAAGAAGTTAGCGTCCGCAAGATAGGCCTTGAATTGGAAGTATCTGGAAAGCGGCCTAGAGGACGCCCGAAGCAGCGTTGATCCGATACGTTACACACGGACATGAAAATAGCTGGTGTCCACCCTGATCAAGCGCAGGATCGGGAAAGGTGGCGTCGTAACACTAGAAGAGCGGACCCCGCTACGAAGCGGGACAGACGCTGAAGAAGAAGAAGAAGATTCTCCCTATATGACTCGCTCCCCTCGTTCAGACATACGCTTCAGACCCTCCCTTGTGAGTGGCTGCTTGAACGGATACTCTCAATGAAGTTTTGAGAACAGTTGTACCAGCAACACACATTTCATCGAGTTGTAGTCCACTCACTTACTCGTGTGAAAACCTACCAGCAACGAAGGACAGGTTTCTGGCACTAAGCCAATCACCTTTGTATTCGGGGACAAGGCTTTAGCTGCAACGCAAGTTGCAGCCATAAGACCTCCACCGCCTGACGGTACTAGTATTGCATCAACATCGTCGACCTGAAGAGCTCACGGCTATCGTTTTGAACTGCGGTCACTCAGATGTAGCTAAGCGTTCGATAACTAGCCTGGTCGAAAATTTCCACAGCAACGGTTCCAGCACCGGCTAGGACATCTATGTTGTCGTAACCGTTTATGTACTTTCCTCCTTGCTCTTTGGCGAGTTTGAGAGCTAACGCTTTCGACACACTAATATCCTTTCCCTGAAATTTACGACAACTTTACTTTGCCCAGCGAGTCTCAATAAAGCGCAAACATTTATAAACAATTTCCCATCATAGCTTCAGTCGTGTCATAGAGTCCTCTAATCTTACAGAGTTATGCTTTAACAAGATGCCAAGAAGTTGTGCGCGAACCACAAATTCTCATTTCTTGGCCATATGAATATTTTCGATGGGACCAGGATGTGAGCAAATCAAGAGTAAATCTAGTTGCTTAGTATTACAGTGCTAGAGGAACGTGTACTAGGAAACTTGACGGGACGATCAATAGTACGGTGTCGCCGTACTACTACTATTATTACTACCACTGCCTACCATTCATAGCTTAGATACCGTAACGTAACTGTAACGCTGTATAGAACCGTCTAACCGTCCAACGCCATCATCTAGTTGCTTAGTTCTGAATGCTTTAATGGACTCCCCAGGAGGTCGACTATGCCATGCGTTTCTCGCACATTCCGTCCAGTACCGGTATTATGGCTCTAGGGCAACCGATGGCATATCCGCAGAAATAGGTCGTAAAAAAATATCACTATAACTGCATACAAGCTCAATATCAGCTACTTGAGGCTTAAAGAAACCGAATTAAGTCATTTCTATCAAGACTTTTAGCCTCACTGGTTCCAGGCTGATATCAGCCGCCGTCTCTTTCCGGTATACGGGGTATATGGGTGCTGAAGGATTCCACGAGATGTGGATATTGCCTTTGCTCAAATGGCGCCGGCTGTGCAAAGGAGTAGAGCATTCCTAACCGATTAAACAGGTGGTGCAGGGTTCAGTTTCGCCTGGCGCTAGAGACTTAATCCCAATAAGACTTCTTTATAACAGACCGTAAGCCTCCACTGGATACGTCTCGCGAATTCATGATCTTGAGGAGTACCTGTATAATATATCGATTTCGATATATTCCACAACGCCTTTCAAAGGCCCGGTTCATGCTTCAACGCCGAGAGACCTGATGGCCACGCACTGAGGCCAGCTTGAGTGATCGTCGGCTAGCGTTGACGCCCGTCGGCCGGAGTGAATCGTGTGAACCCTATCGCGCAGCTCAGCGTAGTATCGCACCGCTCTAGAAATTAGAAAATCGGACGCGATTGCTCGCGGTGGATTGAGGGGCGGTATGCTCCAGCTGATCTTTGCAGTGTTGACTCGCAGTTTTTTGCTTTTTTGCTGTGTGTTGCTGTTGCTCTGACTCGTCAGGTTAATGAGGGGATTCGTCGAAAGCCGCGTTTCTTACCTCAACTATGACATTCGCTCCTAGGTCTCTGCATTTCGAGATCTTCATGAGTGGTGCATGCCGTGGCATTACCACTGTTACTTTGACTCCTAGACGCTGTCCATGAATAGCGACGGCTTGCGCATGATTGCCAGCTGAGGCAGCGAACACCTATAAATGCAACATTTCAGTTGCTTATCGTAGCTATACTGTAACTTACTGTCTCTTCAGGAAATAAAAGGTTAATTGGTCCGTGTAGCGCAGTCGGAGGAGGCGCGACTGCCGCGTGCACCCGATACCAGGTTCCTGGTTCGGATTTCCCGCCCAGGCCAACCAAGCCTTCCATCCCTCCGGGGTCGGTGAATCGGTACCAGACTTGTCTGGGAAGGATAAAGCGCTGACTTGTCCATCGGCTGCTACCGCAAGTCATTGTATGGCCAAATACGCATTCATGTCGCCTCCACGACATCCCGTAGAAGTAGAATGCGCTGGCGCATCCCAGAAGGGATTGAGTAACGCCGTCCTTTATCCTTTATCCTTATCCTTAATTGGCCCGTATGTACATCAAGGCGACGTCAGTATGAGAGGAGTGTACAATCGCCGACGGACGACGAGAAGGCTGGCCCGCGGGACGGCACTAAGGCTGTCGGTCGTCGACGCTTTTTCAAGTTCGGCGCTGAAAACGCACTCCAATGCGACGCGGGCCGTCCCGGGTCGACAACGACCCTTCGCGGACGGCCGCGAACAGGGAGTATGCATAAGCCGAGTGCACGCTCGGCAGCGGCGGCAGCGGCAGCCGCGATTAGGCATAGGAGCATCGATTTGGCGGGAATTGATGCCCCTATGCTTAGGCCTACGTTATATTTGCACCGCGCGAGCTGCTAGTGCGTAGCAGCCGGCACAACACAGCGTCACCGACGCGTCGCCGAAGTATAACATAGGCTTTAATCACGGCTGCCGCTGCCGCCGCTGCCGAGTGTGCATGCGGCTATAGAGTCGCGGCTCTTCTTCTTCCGCGCAGCCGCGTGCGGTCGCGTCACGTCATAGAAATGAGCCATAGCCTTTTGCTCTCTGCGTCCTCCTGGCTTAAGCGCTCCGCACACTTCTGCGGCGTTGCCGCAGCCCTATCCTTCATCATAGGGCAAGGACGCAGAGGCCGCCGGCAACGGCAGCCAGTATGTCCCGCACCCGCACACCTTGCGGCATTGCCGCACCGATGGCAATAATGTTTCAAATCGTTGTTGCCGTCGCTGCGGCAATGCCGTAAACAGAGACTCGCGATCGCGCTGGGAAACGTCCTTTAAGTTAGCTGATCGATAGGGCCAATCAGCTGTTAATTTTCGACGATCCGGACGATCTGTGGTGGTATCTTGTCGTTCCTGTGCTGGTGTTAGCTATTTCGCTTGTTTACTACCCCTTTGATAGGTTCGGTGTGATAGGTTACTTATTGCGTAAGCTGTTCTTCCATCAAGAGACCCAAAATCAATCCATAAATATATCGCTTAAAGTTTTGCCGCGTGATTATTGTTTCGTAGTGATGTTATTTCTTTGTTCTTCCATTTCAGGAAACCAGTGAGCCACATCATCTCAAGAACCTCCTATGCTACTACACTACTGAAGAGAATGGATGGAATGGAGAACTCCAGCTGATTTCTTGATTCGGACGCGTCACTCGTCGGAGCGCGGTTTCCTTCGGAGCGAGTAGGTCCCAACTGCAGTGCGCTGCGACGGTGCCGTAGCAGTGGGGAGGAGCGCTGGTACCTGAAGGCTGCGCACCACCTTTGCCGGCTTCCGGTTGCGGCAACGCCGCAAAAGTGTGCGGAGCCCTTTAGAGATCGCACATCGGCATCTATGTTGACATTTGATCGATCTCTTACCATCACTTATGCGCCCTCGATGGCTCTCCATCAAGTGGATCGTGAAGAGTGGATAGTGGAACGCTTCATGCGAGAAAGGTCAGGGGCTCGGTTCTCTTGCGTTGTGGCGTACTTGCATTTCAGCTGAATACTTGGGATTCGAATGGCTTCAATGTGCACGCGATACTGAGGATAGCCGAATGAGCTCCGCCGTTCGAAGAGCGCAGAACCCAGCCCTGAACTCCCCGTGAGCGCGCAGGGTTAAGAAGGAAAGATTTCGCGCTCTGTCGCAAAGATGCGTAAGAACGATCGCACGGATGTCATCAATTCGTTAGCCCAAATATTGCGGCAGCTGCGCGTGCGATGAGCGCTCGCGGCTTGGCGGAGGAAGAATAACCGCGATCATACCATAGGCCTCACTCACTTACTCCTAAGCAAATGAACGCAAAATCTCTTAGGTTCGGTATCATTCCGTTGTTTTTTATCTGCATCCATTTCTGCGCTTTGTTTTCACTAAAAATTCACTATAATGGTAAGCCACGGCGTTTTCTCCTTCTTTCAGTAGTTTAGCTTATGACGTGCCTCATCACAAAGTCGCTTCCTTCTCACATTCATTCCTTCTTATCTGCCACGCACTGCCTCATAGCGGTTGCAATGGTGAAAAACTTAGCGACCTAGGGTAGTTCGACATTACGTGACATTGTCATGTATGGGCAGCTTTCTGTATGCTTGCCGTGAACATAACGATAACCAGATCAGCTACTATTCGAACTAAATATTATACCCAAGCTCAGGTCCTCCACGCACGGATACGCTCCTAGGCGACGTCGGAGGAATCGAAAACCGGCAAGAGGCTGTCCAATCTCAAAACCCTAGATAGTCTTGCGGCATAGTAGCGCAATCTCGTCAATTTCGCCCCTATCGTGGTGCGACCCACGTCCCCACCTTGGTAGGAGCTCCTCTGCGTACGAGTCGTCACGATGCGGCATATCGAGAGCAGCATCTGTTGTCGGCGGCAGAATGCCGACGCGATCGCAAACGTAGAACGCTTCGATGACGGTTTGATGAAGATTGTTATCGTCGTAGAATAGCGACGATGTCACTTTTTTTCTGTGTATGCTCCGCAGACTGGGTGTTCCGAATAGGAGATAGGGCAAGATCTAGCCTCTGCTTGATGAGAAGTCAGCTGAATTGCCGTTAGACGATATGGTTGCTGTTGCAGGTGATCTTTATGGAGATGTCGGAGCAACGAAGAGCCCTAGCATCTGTCATGGCAGTTTCAGCTACGGATCAAATAGCACCGATAGTCACCGCATATTTATACGTATTAGTATGCAAACTCCTACAAGGAAGCGACAGCGACCCCATTATGTGTTCTAGCATCTATGTGACATCGAATATTCCTGGATTCTATTTTGTAACTGAAAAGTAAAAGTAAAAGTGTATTATAATGTCATTCACATCGGTGGTTGCTGCAAGGCCACTTCCTCTTGGTGTGAGATAGTTATCGTTGACTTTCCTCCACGTTTTTTCTACCGTTATCATTTTTCTCTAGTTACGCGACTTCGAATTTCCTTAAAATGTTGTGTCACGCTAATTTCTTTTCTATTTTTCTACCTTACTGTTTCGTACAAACTGTTGGCAGTCCTTTGAACTCCTTGAACTGAGGCAATCGTCTCTTTATAGTTACGTCGGGCCTTTTAAAGTGTGCCCTTCACAGCTGCTATACAAATCTAGTGGCTACAACTAATAGAATCACTGCCGACCTGCCCAAATTGGACATTTGTCTATGGGAAAGAACTATCTTTTGTAGAGGGAAAGTAGACATCAATTATTTACAAAAAAGGAATCTAAGGCTGCGCTCGCAGTAGCGTGCTTTCGACACAACTGATCTGCAGATGTGGCGCAACACTCCCACGTCGCTGCAAGAATTGGTTTCGAATTGTGAGTGGAAGACAATAAAATAGGTTAAAAATTCTAACTGCTTGTCTGCACTGTCTTACCCCGTTCTTCTTCTCTTCTGCTGAAAGGTTCATCAGAGCAAATCGCCCGCCTCTCTCCTTAAAACTGCCAGTATCCTGAAAGTGGCATCAGGTAAACAGGTAATGTGATGAGGCCCGTCCCCTTCGTTTCTATCACGTCGATTCCGTTCTTGATATGCTAAATGTTAACAACATTTGAGAGCCAATACATTGTCGGACAACACATTATACATTGTTTTAACACATTTGTTTAAGCCAAGAGCGGCTGGTAGAGGGGCTATATGTTGTTACAGGATGTTTTGTTGCGATCAAAACTCTTGCGCCAGGCGGGACTCGAACCCGCGTCTTCTGCTCTTCTGCTTTCCGGGCAGCGATGTTACCTTACACCACCGGCGCTGTTTGGCCGCACGTAATATTCGCGATATCCTCCAGCTCTGTCAGCACCTACCCGTGAAAGTGAACATCGCCGCCCGGAAAGCAGAAGATGCGGGTTCGAGTCTTGCGCAAGAGTTTTGATCGCAATAAAACATCCTGTAACAACATTGTACATTATTTTGTTTCCTTTAGAGCAATTAGCATCTTTCTCGATTTGGCGCCTGAGGTAAACCATGCCATATTTTGTGGTGAGACTGAGTATGAGTGTGAAAGATTAATATTCGCCCCAAGAGTCAGTCATAAGAAATGTAATGACTTCTACGGAATCGAAGTTTTAGTATTCTTTATGTTTTTTCAATATTCGCAATAAAGCAGTTGAAAAATAATAATAGTAATAGTTAAAAGATAATTAAATAAACATCTGTTGAACTGCTTTGACAACCACAACTTTATTTTACAACTGAATGTGCGTGAACTCCACCTGCAACAGTTTAAACATAGAACGAGACTAATTTCATTCCCTCGTACGCTGCTAGTTGTGATACACTGATGCTAAGGGTAACATCAACTCCGAGGGTTTTCCTTGTCACGCTTCATGGAGATGAATTATTCCACACTACTTGAGACACAAATGGAATGGATTTTTCAACTGCCAATTCCGTTGCACTATGAACCGGAACAATCACTTGAAGTGTCCATGGTGAGACCAGTTCAGCGAAGAGCCGAAAACCATATGCACCATATCGCTGAGTGCGTCAAAATTCCAACAATATATCATTGTAATCATGTTACCAAAATTCCAAGGATCGGATTCATCAACGACTTACATAATTTTAACAGAGAATTCACAGCGGAAAACTTATCGTTAGATAACGCGGCTTATCGCCCACCATATCGCTTGATAAGCCGCGCTATCAAGGATTTCGGCTGCAATTTTCTCTGTTAAAATGCTGTAAGTCGTTGATGAATCCGATCCCAGGCTTCCCAAGCGCAGCCGTTTGACTTGCTTTTCCATGCAGCATGTTCCACACCTACCTGGTTCACTTCCATCTTGATAAAAACGTCACATCCAGCCAATTTCGACAAAAGTCGAGAGTGCCTGCAGTCGGTGTGTACGATACCTCCTTAAAAATATTGTGGTATAAAGGCAAGATCTGAAACTTTGATGAAATGTAGAAGACTAAATGGACTAAATGTTTATCTTAAGTCTGTGCTGAGCAATGGATATCTGTTGATAGGTGAGCTCTCTCGGATTATTCGGGTCACAGCATGGATCTTCAGGTTCTGGTCCCTAAAATGTTTGTGTAAAAAGAATGAGGACTTGTCTGTCTACTCGTTCAACCGCCAATTCGTTGGTCGAGAAGTTCAATGACTGCTCGTAATCAGATAAAGAACTTTGCTGCACAATTACAAATGTACCATATCGCTTGTTGATAAGCCAAGTGAAATGTTTTACCAAATCGCTTGATAAGCCGCGCTATCAGAGATTTCGGCAGTATTTTCACCGTTGTACCTATGGCAGACGTGTCGTGTCGTGGCGACGGTGTTGTCGCCTCGTCGCCTTGTATTAAGCGATTATCAACCTTACCAGGGAAGGGTCTCGGACGTGGCCCTGAACGGGGGAAATGGATAGTACTGCGCGAATCTCCGGCTTTCATATAGTAGAAAGACATGTTTCGTTTTTGCTGTGTCCTTGAACCAAAAGAGCTACGGGCCCTCGAAGGTGGGGTACGGTATCGCACCGCCAGCGCTGCCCACGTGCAAACGTGCGCGCGCTGACGTATGGAACGTGGCGAAAGGCTCAGCGGGGCGCGATTTTGCTTCACAGGTGCTAGGCTAGAGATGTTCGACTCCCGTGCTATGCACTACCTTTGCATTTTTTCATGATCGCTGCCTCTTTTACCAATTTGCTTCCCACACATCTCCTACACAGTTATTTCACCCTAAGTTGTGAAAAGGGTCAGATTCGTGATCAACACCCCCTATAGACAACGTTCGGCGAAAACGGCGACCATACCATTACCATTAGTCACCCATACCTACTGTAACTTCCCGTACTCTAGCGTAATACCAGAAACGGATCGCAGATTCGTGATCAGCACCCAAATAACCCCCAGGAAAAGTGTTGGCGAAGCTGGAAATTGTGACCACGACAACCGGTCGTGAGAAAAATTCAAAAATAGTGCACAGCACGAAAGTCGAACACCTCTGGCTTAGATGTGAAGCAGCATCGCACCCGCTACGTCCCATACGCCAGCGCGCCTTTCGCTACGTCCCATACGTCAGCGCGCACACTTATGCACTTGTACGACCCTGACGGTGCGATACTGTACCCCAGTAGCTCCTTTGGTTCAAGGACTCAGCAATAACGAAACATGTCTTTCTATTAGGTTGTCCCATAAGTTCCCGCCGTTTTTTTCAACGATTCACTGCAGTTTTCGCCGGCGGTCTCTTGCATAGCGCTGCATAGCTTTCGAAAGAGAATGATTTGCTCTATCAGAGCATGTATTGCATTTCTTTTTTCATCATGAATTTTGTCAATTTTCAGGTCGTTGAAGTGAAAAGTGAAAAAGTGAAAAAGTGGCCATTTGCGCACTTATTCTCTCCGCTTAGGCTTGTGGTTTTTTGCGCAGTTTTTTATAGCACTTGGAAGACAATGTTCTGTACTACAAGAATATGTGTTGGTCCTATTTTCCCACTTGCCCTTTATTGATTTTTAGTCCATCAAATTGGGAAATCCGACTTTGCCGTCCGAATTTTTACCAAAACTCCGGTTCTGTGGTTGGACTTTTTGCTTGGTGTCATATGTCGTTTGGAAGAGGATGTCTTGCTTAGTAAGAATTTGTGTCGCGTTTATTGGCTCACGCTGATTTCTGTCGAATATCAACAACTGAAGAAGGAGAAGGAGTTGTTGGTGAAGACGATTTTTCTCTTTTTGGCATTTTGTTGATATTCAAAAGAAATCAATAAACGCGACACATATTCTTATAGAGCAAGACATGCTCTTTCGAACGGCATATAACACCAATCCAAAAAGTGTCCAACCACAGAGCAGGAGCTGTCGGCAAAAATAGCCATCCTCCTTCGGACATCCCAATTTGATGACCTAAAAATCAATAAAGGACAAATGAGCAAATAGCACTAACACATATTCTTGTACTATTGTCTCCCAAATGCTTGAAAAAATTGCGCAAAAAAATTGCAAACCTAAGCGGAGAGAACAACTGCGCAAATGGCTACTTTTTCACTTTTTCACTTTTCACTTCAACGATCTAAAAATTGACAAAACTCATGATGAAAAAAGAAATGAAATACATGCTCTGATAGAGCAGTTCATTCTCTTTCGAAAGCTATGCAGCGCTAAAAAAACGGCGAAGACTTATGGGACAACCTAATACTATATAAAAGCCGGAGATTCGCGCAGTACTATCCATTTCCTCCATTCAGACCCTTCCCTGGTTAATAAGGAGGCATTTATATTACATCAGAAGTGGTCTAGCTCCGTTCACCACTGAGGTGTGGCACACCAGTGCTGTGTTAGACTTTCAATTTCGTGCAACACAGAAAGTCGCGCAGGGCTACCTTACATGGTGACCTTTCCGAGACGCTTTGAACCAGCGCCAACATTGCACTTATGTTATGCCACCTCCTTGTGCAAGCATGGTTTTACCATGCAGGCACAAAATTTACACCGTAACCTTATAGCTTATCTTCCCGGTCAGTGGTAGTTGCAAAGGCATCAACAACTCATTCTCCACATCGGCATTGCATTGGACGGTTGTGTTAGCCATCGCTACGATATCACTCTTTGCCTGAGGCCGGATTCGTCAACGACTTGCGTAACTTTAACGGAGAATTGTAAGCAAAAAGCTCGGAGAACGCGGCTTATCGCTCACCATATCGCTTGATAAACCGCGTTATCTGAGCTTTTCGCTTACAATTCTCCATTAAAGTTACGTATGTCGTCGATGGATCCGGCTTCTGGTGGCAAGTGTTCAGAGCAGATTTTTGGTAAAATGATAGCCGAACAACGAAAAAATGAACTGTTGTGGGTATTGGGGAAGTGAGCTCCAGTCAAAGCAGAAAACAACACATCAGAACCTAAGAGGTGCAACATTCGCGACAGAACGATGCACGCACGAAGGAACGGCGTGAAATAAACTCATGAACGCCTAAAAATATTACGGTGTAGAAATTGTGCCCGTATTGTAGAATGATTTCTATCCTTCTTGTCGCGTCGTATTCAGCGTCGCAGGCGGCGATCAAGGAGCGCGGAATGTTGGGGTTTTCCTCCAAGTCGCTGGCGGTTGCAATCCCAAGGAAGTGGGGTCCATCTTCTATACACATAGGCCAATACGCCGCATGCCAATGGGGAGCAGGCGTGCTCGATCATCTTTACATATCGCCTCTACAGTCATGCAGTCAACGCGCACGCTTTGTATGACACGGTAGTGCGGTCGAAATTATTCATTTAAAAGAGAATATCGGCTAGAGAATTTGGACTTGACACCAGGGGCCGGATTCATCAAAGTTACTGTAGTAACTTTAACGGAGAATTGTAGGCAAAAGCTCAGATAACGCGGCCTATCAAGCGATATGGTGAGCGAAAAGCCGCGTTATCTGAGCTTTCGCTTACAATTCTCCGTTAAAGTTACTGCAGTAACTTTGATGAATCCGGCCCCAGATGGACTTTCATCATCCTGCCGAGACGATAAATGCAGCATTCCCATCCGTGAACATAAGGTAGGCATCATTATTGCATGTACAGACGATGATTATTATTAACTGTTATTTAAATCTGGGTCCAATCCCAATGAGGAGGGGCCACGGTGGCCTGGGCGGAACGCATGCGTGCGCGTCGACAGGTTCACCGTGGAGGTAGGTACAGGGATGTCTGCGGGCTCCACGTATCGACCCACGGCCGCTGTACGGCTATCCCTGTATGTATCGCCAAGATGAACCTGACGACGCGCCTTTTTTTCGTCTTT
Source organism: Heligmosomoides polygyrus bakeri (assembly GCA_947359475.1). Lineage (NCBI taxonomy): Eukaryota > Metazoa > Nematoda > Chromadorea > Rhabditida > Heligmosomidae > Heligmosomoides > Heligmosomoides polygyrus. The sequence goes on from OX375868.1 coordinate 11,926,324, forward strand.
TCGTCCGACGTTTTTTGTCTCAATTTCCTCTTTATTTCAGGAAGAAGACTGCAATAGCCACAGTAGGGGCTTAGGTAGGCACGTTATGTTGCAAGTATTCATCTCTACGGAGTGTTTGGACGTGAGTATGGAGTTCCCCCATTGGGATCGAACCTAAATCTGTACAGAAGGTGGACTCCCCTCCTTTGGGTTTGCACCAGCTCGCATTCGGCATCGCCGCGCTCTGCGCAATTCGCGCCGTGTTAGAACAATGTGCTAGAGCCTCCGAAAACCTCTACGTAATTATATTTACGTGAAATCGATAGCGAATTACATTGCAGTTCCTGTATAATATATAACGCCTTTTCTTGAGGCGTCTCTACTCCTGTAGTAACCCTGAGTTCAGATTTCCCTTTTATATAAAGATTTGCGTAAAACCTTAAAACTTGCCGTAGGTGCTCCATCACTAGACAGGAACCTAAGCACTGACGGTAGCACTAAAACGTCATCATTTAACAGCGATACAAGGCGGTAACATATGCGACTAAAACATAACTCACCGCTGCGAGATTTCACTGCACTCCTAAGTCGACCTGCCAGCATGGCCGGTGATATAGAAGTGAAATGAATTTTTGAAAAACGGTTGTTTGCTACTCTCAGTGTATTGATAGCCGTTATACAATGTTTCTCAAAAGGAAAGAAACCTAACTGACTAGCCCTATCCTGCTATTGATCAATTATATACGGCTGCTACAATAATTTATGAATGGTTATTCAGTTATAATTTTCCCGCAGTTAATAATATTAAATGAGCACTTTTTGAATGGCCCGTCCCAATGCGCTACATTTTGTTTAAACACCTCCCTTGTTACTCTAGGCTTCGATATTTTGAATACTTACTGTATGTGCATAGGAATGTGTATACATATATATGTATGTATGTTTGTGTATATATATATATATATATATATATATGTATATAAGTGAATGGAGAACTATTACGGGTGTAAAACGCATTTTAGAAGAAGATCGTAGTTACATCCTATTTCACCTCTAATGTAACTCATAAAGCCCATATATGTATGTATGCATGTATGGATGTATATATATGTATCTATGTATACATATATATGTGTGTGCATGTATGTATGTATTGTTATTGTTTTTTCTTCAAGACCTGTTAGTAGTTTTTGTAAATCATTTTATAAAAAAGGAGAAAAAAGGGGAAAAAGGAGCGCAACTTCAGCCTCACGTTGTTTATTTTATTGCCGAATTTGTTTATTAACTAGTAGTTTACGAGATGATTAATTTTATGTATAACATTCTTCTGTAGCATGGGCAGTGACTTCTCTTCAGATTCCTATTCTTAGTATATTTTTTGTCACTTATTCAGGTTGGTCGCAGGCTTCATCTTGGCTTCTATTTTTAGTAATAAACCCTCCTTTACCTAAACTCACTGTACAACTTTTTCGCGTGCTACAGGTGGTTTGTCTTAGTTGCCGGTCCCATTGGGCGGCCAGCATACCCATGTGATGAAGTTCCGGTAACTACCTCAAGGGCGTCATATCTGGGTGGCGCGGACAAACAAACTTCGTTGGCATGCAGTGATATGTGCCTACCTTCCTGATTATCAAAGCTTGTCCTAAAATTACATGCCGCCAGGGGCCTACATGGGTAAGTCTCTAACGCATTTTTTTAGATACTGAAAAGAGGCCGCTGCCATTTTTGTTAATATTTTCAATGTATTATCTAATGTACTAGCTTTCTTTTCTTTATTTTTGTTTTCTGCACATGGTTGTTTGCCTTTCCTTTTTTTGCGAGTTTGGAGCACCTCTTCTTCACGTATAAAATAAATAAATAAACTATGTATACTTTGCTCTCGCGTGGCCATGAGATTTTAGGTATCTGTTGGAAAACCACAGTAGGCGGAGAAATGAAAAGTCGAGAGCGTATGGTTGTCGAAGTTGGCTAGTCCGTCAAGGTACAAGCATCTTCCCCGGCAACTGAACCAGCTGTCCAGGGATGACAATGTCTATTCAAGAAGCGTCAGTCACGGATCAATCACCAACGAAACATCTTTAATTTTTAAATTTTATTAGATAGTTTTTTACGAACTACACGAATATCTTCTCCTCGGATATGTTCGTCCTGTTTATTGTCCTTTCACTTTGCTGTAGAACTTGTAGGAACCGTCATGACCTTCGCAGCTGCAACAGTGTCATTCAACTTTCAAACACAAACAGACTGTTACATAGTTGACTCAGTGGTCGGATGAAAAGTCTTATTTGCCAGTAGTCATAGCTAGAATATAGTTATCTCTATTGTCAGATAAGGACTGTCACTCTAAAAGATAAAAGAGCTAATTTTGAAATGCTTCTCAGTGCAAGAGCTGTTGGTTGTTCTCGAGACAATATGGAGGTAAACTTACTGGTACTCCAGATTTCCGGATGAGACTTGTCCATTGATTGGGATCAGGCCATCCACGCCATCAACCTAAACCATAATGCTACGAATGCTCTTATCGAAACACTTTCACATCATGCAATGAAGAACCTCACTCACCTTGCAGCCGTTGATCTCAACACGTCCTCGAGGTTTGCATACCTTCTCGAAGTACTTGTTCTCAACCCACGTCTCGCCTATAGGAATAGGTCGGATTAAAGATCCCTGAAGCAATCTAGGGCCGGATTCATGAACGTCCTACCGCGAGTAAGTGCAAGATTTACCTCCACTCCCCACTTACGCGCGATTTTATCAACGCGTGGCGGGGAAAACCCGAGGTAAATGTCAATGTAAATGCTACCTCGTCAGCGCGTAGGGAAACATTTATGTTCAAGACGAGGGTTTTGCTCCGCTGCCAATTTCTGACCCAATGCATCTCTCCGCTGGCCCATTGCCAGCTGGCAGCAGAAACATAGGTAAGTTCAGGAAATGTGGCGGGTAAGTGGCCGTCGAGGTAGGTGGGGTAGAATTTACCTCCGGCCGCGTTCATGAATACGGCCCTAGGTCTCGTACTCACCTTGGTCCCTCTCCTTTCCTTCGCCATCTTTGCACTTTGCGTCAATAGCCCTGTCCAAAGCAGCCATTGTGATGGTGCCGTTGGCGTGTTTCTTGCATTCCATTTCGAAACCATCAACCTAATAACATACGGAATATCCAAACTGTTCTTCAGTTTTGACTGTGCACAAATGGAATGGGAATATAGTCCATTAGGAATTTAGGGAACACGGAACGAGGAAGAACACTATTCCGGGTATTCCTCCTAACTAGATTTTAGCATGTCGTGAGCTCACAAAACCACTTACTTGTTCCTTCCTTCTACATTTGCTTAGTCTCATGTGTAGTTCGCTTTCGTCACTAATAAGTTTGCTCTCATTGACCCATTTTACAAGGGTATCACTTATGAGTGTTATTTCTTCGAATATTAGCCTAACTTTGTTATTGTTGGCCCCGTTTGTACTTCCATCAATGCGTATCGCCATGTCGTGTATAGAGGCGTCCGATCGCGTCACTCGAAATGGGTGCGATGCGACTGTTAGCAGTGGATTGAGGCGCGGTATTGCTGCTCCAATTGTCCTTGACAGTGGACACGGAAATGTGTGAACAATTACGTGTGTGCAAGTACGCAATGGTGCGTCGCCGGTAGTTCGAGGTTATCATCGTCGTCAGAAACAGCGCGACGAGATGGGACGCAGAGTTCCGTTACGAATCGCGTTAGCCCGGCGATGGAAATATAAACGGGCCTCTAAGGTGGTTTTTATACATCAGGCGCGCAGCGCGCGCTTATTCTGCTGTACGATCGCACCTAAGCTCCGAGCCTGCTTTCATAGCCCGAAAGACAACTAAGGGAACACTGGTTAGCCTTGAGCACAACCGTGCAGATCATCTGCTAGACGAGCTCGAGGCTGCTAGGAGATACTCACCGACTTTACTTCTCCATCAGGAATCAGCGCTCCAGATTTTGTGATGCATCCGACGAACTTCGGGACACCGTGCTCCCCGCATTTGAATTGGAACGACTTGTCTTTCCATTCGGAATCTGGAAGGTTGGTTGCACATAAACAGATATCACTGTAAAATCCGGCAAATACCCATACATTGATACATCGTCTTTGGTTCGGATCGAATATATTCTAGTTTTAAGATTTTCTTTGCTTGCCTATTTACCTCCGAACACCAGCATTCAGTACGCTGATTTCTATGATTATCAAGCTTCATCGAACAATTATTTACTTCATGAGCTTCAAGAGTTCCACTACTTGACAATGAATGCGTGTGCAATGAGAGTGTTCAGGATGTGTACATTTTCCTAGACATTTCTCAAAAAAGCCTCACCGAATGGATGTCCATTGCACGCTGCATTTTTGTTCATCTTCTGCTGAAGAATAATCTGTCCTCCAGAGTTCATCTTGCACTCCCACGTGTGGTCGCCAACGACCGCCTCGCCGTTTACTGGCACCTTAACATCTTATGTTGTAGACAGCAGCTGCAAAAAATACTAAAGTACTCTAAAAATGTTAGGTTGAAACAATATAAGGGTTATTCACTTGATAGCGCAATACGGTTCCGATAAAGAACTACTTCCTACACGCTGAGCTTTCCTGAGCATTACATCTACAACCTCGATTTTGAAATAAAGTTCGACTTCCGCAGTCATCTTTACATATATACACACATACATACATACATACATACATACATACATACATACATACATACATACATACATACATACATACATACATACATACATCGATTGTCGGGTGGGCCCGTTTGGGGGCTAAAAAGGCGCGCATTGTAAAAGATCAATGCGCGGGAAGAGGCGCCAGACCTATGAGCTCAGCCGTATAAAAGGGGAGGCGACTTCTCACAGAGGACTCACATCTACTCCTGCCCGGCATCCCTCAAACCCACTCGTAGACTTCGCCAGAGACTCGCATTTTCGACTCCAGTCTGTTTTTGGTGTCAACATCTCCACAAACTCAATTTGTGTCGATTGTTTTTCTTTCGTTAATAAAGTCGTTCGATGGAAAGAGTGGGCTCTGCAGAATGAACAGGCCGTAAATTGGTGACTGGTTAGAACCCTTTGTATCTTACAGCATACATAAAGGATAAGGTACGTAGTTACTCAATCCATTTTGGGATGCGCCACGCGTAATACTTCTTCCGGATGTCGTGGAGGTGATTAAAATGCGTATTTGGCCATACCTGACCTGCGACGGCCAGCCGATGAACAATTCAGCGCTTTATCCCTCTCAGACAAGTCTGCTGCCAATTCATCGAGCCCGCAAAGATGGAAGGTTGGTTAGTCTGGGCGGGAAATCCGAAACAAGAACCTGATATAGGATGCACGCGACAGCCGGCACCTGCTCCGACTGCACTACACAACCCACATACATACATACATACATACATCTCAGACATACATACGTCTCAGAAGTCTATCTATTGGCGCGTCTTTGATCTTTCTCTACTCCTGCTTGGTTGGATTCATTGGCATACAGCGTTTCGAGAACTTGTCTGGATAGCTCAGAGGTCCAATGCAGAATTTCTTGCAGGATACACAGATCTTATGCAACATGCGTGAACTGCACATCAATGATATGTCGTCTAGAGTAGGACGACGACAAAAGTAAGGGTTATCTTGAGGTTGCTAAATAACCAAAAGAAACGTGTGACATCAATAATCGTTGCAATTTCAGCGATGACCCACACATGCTACACCGAATAAGAACCAATCATATTCAGCATGAAGATAAGACCACTTGCCCGGAACGGGATTTATCAACGACCTACAGCAATTTAACAGAGAAAATACAGCCGAAATCCTTGATAGCGCGGCCTATCAAGCGATACGGTGAAGCATTTCGCAGCGTTATCAGGAATTTCTGCTGTATTTTCTCTGTTAAATTGCTGTAAGTCGTTGACGAATCAGGTCCCTGGTTTTTCTGTGTACTTTACTCGCTACCATTCTGATCGCTTTCATTATTAGCGGACCCTCCTGGAGCATTTTCTGCGTCCTAATGTCTTAATGTTAATGTCTCTAATTTTAAGTTTCGGAAACCGAACATATACACCTTCACTATTCGAGTGCACATGCTATTTAAGAGCATAACGAAGAGAAGCAAAATATTGCAGAGCACGTACCACAGTTTTGTCGGGCGTCACGCATCCAGAGACCTCTGTTCGCCAAGCTCCATTCGGCTCAATTTTGCATTTCATCTTGAAGGCTTCGTTTTCCGTCTGAAACTGCACGTAATAATCGCCGCGATACCGACTGCAACTCTATGTTAGCTATAGATTTTTATAAAAAGCAACAAATTTACAATAGAAGCCAGCTTTCTAGATTCAGTATCAACTTACCCACTCCTCATCGTTCTTGTATGTCTTACCCTTGAATTGGCAGGCAAAAGCGGCGCTAATTCCTAAGCACACAAGGAGAAGCTTCATCCTGCAAGGAGAACGTTTTTGGCATCTACCTCTTTAACCGAAAGTGGGAATTTGCGATCAGCTGGTGGAAAAAACTGGGTCGAATTGCCAGAATAGCAAAGAACGACAGGCTGAGACGGGATCGGTATGTATGTATGTATGTATGTATGTATGTATGTATGTATGTATGTATGTATGTATGTATGTGTATGTATGTATGTATGTATGTATGTATGTATGTATGTATGTATGTATGTATGTATGTATGTATGTATGTATGTATGTATGTATGTATGTATGTATGTAATTTACTGTATGTGCGTAGGTATGTGTGTACATATATGTATGTATGTTTGTGCATGTATTTGTATATATTATATATATGTATGTAAGTGAATGGAGAATTATTCCGGGTGCAAAAAGCATTTTAGAAGAAATCGTGGTTACATTCTATTTCACCTCTAATTGTAACTTATAAGGCCCATATATGTATGTATGTATGTATGTATGTATGTATGTATGTATGTATATGTTTGCATGCATGAAATGGAACAGTCGCTGTACTAGTCAATGACTGCAGCAACAACAGATAGATATAAGATTTATTCGAACACATTGAGCAGCTGTCGTCAATATATCCTTGTTTTTCTTGGAGGACACTAACAAGTTTGCGCTATCAACATATAGTCCTGAAAGTCTGATATACAGTTCAATATAGCTTTCCTCTTCAATAACAAGGCTAAGCCGCAAGTCACTGAAGGTAATCACAGATTATTTGATTTTACACAGAAACCTTTCGTGCACAATGTTGTGCTCGAAACCTTTAACGACGGTTCCTTAACCGACTACTCCGACTAAAAAATTTCAAATATTTAACAGTCGGTGTTATCCAATGAACTAGTCCACGTAGTCTAAATGTGTGTTTTCCAGTAGAAAGCTCGACAAAGAGCACTTTATATAATGCTTCGGTCGCCGGGAGGGGGGGGGGGGGGGGGGCGGTGTGCGGTGACGATAAGCAACGCTTCGCGACTATCAGTTCCCGATTCAATATCGACTAGGCGGCGTAGACAATCGATATTGATAGTCTTCACAATGCTCCATCTCTTAGTGACTCGAGTATAGATCCTGCCAAAGGCTTGGATTAGTTGCTTCCTGTCGGCTTCAAATAGATCTCAAAGTATAGGGGTACACAGTTTGCATACACTTTCGTCCTCTGACTCGTCAATTTAAGCAATTTAAGGATAACACATTAACTTGTCCGTGAGCTGGTCAGCACAGGTCTTTATGTAAACCAAATACGCATCCAAATCGCCTCCACGACATCCCGCTGAAGTAGAATATGGCGCATCCGTGCGGAAATTGACCACCACCGTCCCTTATTTTATCATTTTATCCATTCATTCTAAAGGAATTGATTACTTGGGTGGAATCTTTAACATTGAATACATTCTGAGCAGACGTGACAACTGGTGCTTCCTCCGACTGCGCCACCGCGTGCTATGTTAAGATTCCACCATTTAGCATCTAAGCACACCGCTGAAATCTGCATTTGAGTAGACAGATTTTAATGCTGCTTTGTTTGAAAAATGATTTTTAGTAGGCATGAACACAGTATTTGTTCAACAAGCAGGATTTGAACAAAAGATTATGACTGAAACACTCCATTTATACAAAATTCAAAAAGGAGGCTGTCACTAGTTATTACGGCTTTAAAGAACTCCCGGTACTAGTAATTCTTCGACTATGGTAGAAGGGAACGCGTCAGTGAATCGCACCCAATCAAAGCAGAAGAAAAACACGCCAACCAGTCAGAGAGCCACTCTCTCTGGGTGACATACCATTCGATAAGGTCTTACTGGCCTGAACTTTCCTCGCCCTCCATGTAGGCCACATTAACGACAACTACCGGAAAGTGAAGCATTTGGTTTTCAAGTGCTTTCAAAGTTACATTTCACCACAACACTTCGCGTTTTCCACGTTGAACTTTGCTCATGACAGCTATCAATTGTTCGATCCACAGTACTCCGTGTCAGGACATTTTTCGCAATCGACTGTGCCCGGATAGTTGTGCAAATATAAAAGGATAAATAATCAGCTTGTGAAACACGCCACGCACTCTACTTCCACGGGATATCGCGTAGGCTATTCGTACACCAACTTGGCTTGAACAGCGAGTTTTTGTGGTCAGCCAACGAATGAATAAGCGGTTTATCACTTCCCAGCAAATCTAGCACTAATTCACCAATCTTGAAAGGCTAGAAAGCTTTGTTGGACTTGAAGGGGGCTTAGCCAAGAACCTCAATTCGGGGTACATGCCATAGCCGATGCCTCCTCTAACCGTGCTAACATGCACAGATCGAAATCCACTTCGGTACAGAACAATTTCGTTTCAGCAAGTATGTCACCTATTTTAGCAGAATCCCTCCTCAATAATCACAATGGATAGCTTCACGCATTCATCTTCTACGGAACGTCGTGGAAGCTATTTGAATGCGTATTTCGTCTACACAATGACTATCGGTGGCCAGGCGTTGGACAAGTCAGTGCTTCGTCCTTCTCAGACAAGTCTGGTACCAATTCACTGAGTCCGGAGGGATGGAAAGCATGACTGGCCTGGGCAGGAAATCCGAACCATGAACGTGAATTGGGTGCACGGGACAGCCGGCGTCTTCTCCGACTGTGCTACCTTAGGTATAGCCTTCAGCTACTGATGCGAAACGATGCGTCTACAGACCAGCATCGACACCGTAACGGTTGCCAGGTTTCAAAAACGCGGAAAGTGCGAGAAAAACCGGTGCTGTGACTTTTTTCGAGAGCGAGAAACCACAACACAACTGGGCAGGCGTCGCTGCCGTGTCCGAGAGCGGGGGCGGAGGCGACTTGCGGCGATGGAGGTCATCCACATTACGGATTCGCTGCAAAACTTTCCCAAATCGAAATGTTTCCCGTCCTTCTGTCTGCAGCGATGACCCCACTCATCCAGTAGAACAGGTTTCCGATGACCATTTCGAAGACATTTCCGTGCAGAGTTGTCGGAAGTCACGGTAGAAAGTTGCCAACGAACAGGGAAAGTGAACTATGATGCGTAGTTTACGGCTGACCTTGCGCATAAATCAACAGGTCATTTTCAGTGTAAATCTCGTTTATACGGAAAAACTCGTCGCGGTGCTTGACGGTCGCATGGTGCAAATCGTCTGCAACAATGATGGTGCCTGAACTTCTCTCATTGAAGTACAAATGTCGCTACTAGTCATTCCTTCCGGGATGCGCCGCGCATTCCACTTCTATGGGGGTATTCTGAATGCGCATGACTTTCGGCGGCCATTCGATGGGTAAATCGGTGGCACATGTTTCCCAGACGAGTCTGACACCAATTAGTAGACCTAGAAGGGTGGAAGCTTGTTGGTATAGTTGGGAATCCGAACCAGTGACCTGGAATCGGGTTCACGCGACAGCCGGCTCTTCTTCCGAATGCGCTACCACGCTCTCCATCCGTCATTAGCTGTCAATATTAGTAGTAAATATACAAAATAATATTAAATGTTACATAGTAACGGGGATATTCTTGCCAGAAAGCTATTGAACATGGCTAAGGATTCCGTTTCATCCTCGATGTAAAAGCCTTTGTTTAAGGTTGTGGTGGACATTAGTAACATTCTGTGGATTCCTCAGAAAATTTCGGTTTATACTAGTGGCTTAGGAGTTGGTTAATAGAGTAATTTATGGAAAAGTCAATTTAAGATGAATCCGTCTAATCCTAGGCGCGTATAGATTAAAATAATTTTTTGTTTAACGAAAATTTTAGTATCACCTTTTTGAAGCTTTAATACATCTACCTAATATATGAACGTACTGTTTGAAATTTTATGGAAATTTTATTTCTTAAGGAAAATAATGATTAAGACTTGTTTTAAAGCGCAGACCATTTTTTAGTGCCAAAAAGAGATTGCGCCGTGCCCATAAAAGTTGCGGCGAATTTTCTGAGCGCAGGCGCGATCTGATCACTTAATGATCATGCTACTTTTCTGTGCTTTGAAACAAGTTTTAATTTATTATTTTTCTCTAAAAATAAATATTTCAAAAAATTACTACACCTATCGGGGGCAGTAGACTAAAAAATTTCAAAGAAAGTTATACCAAATTTTTCTTGAACAAAAAATAATTCAAGCCTTCTTATTGAGGCTGTAGTTTAACCAGCCTAAAGATCATTTCAATATGAAATAGCTCGCTTTGATTTCAAGTCTTAAAGCTAGCTCAGAAGAGTGTCCAACCTTAGGAGTTGATTAATAGAGTAATTTATGGAAAAAGTCAATTTAAGATGGATGCGCCCAATCCTGGGCACGTGCAGATTAGATTAGTTTTTTGTTCAAGAAAAATTTTAGTGTAACTTTTTTGAAGTTTTAATTCATCTACCCAATAAGTGCACATATTGTTAGAAATTTTATGAGATTTTCTTTTTTGAGAAAAAATAATGAATTACAACTTGTTTAAAGGGCAGGCCATTTTTTAGTGCCAAAAAGAGATTGCGCCATGATTTAAAAAGTGTACAATTCAACGTGAAAATGCGTAGATGAGAACACTGGATTGGAATGGAGCAGACTAGCTTTGCCAGTACATGTAGTCGAACTGTAGCCGAGTCTTAATGAAAAGGCTAGAGTCACATGTGAGAAGAAAGGTCGCTTGGAGGATGCAGAGAGAGTTGTGCGTGGTGAAGAAACCGTAGGCAACTGACGCCAGTCAGCCCATCGTCCTCCCTCCGAGGTGGTGGTGATGATGGTGCTGGAGTCAGACGGCAATTTCTCATCCATAAAGCACCGATCACACACACATGCGAGCACTACACACCAACACACACACAAACACAGCACCGACAGATGCTCTTCAGAGAACAGCTCGCTCCGGCTCCACACCACAACAGCCGACACTCACGAAGAAACATAGGAACAGCCTCTGTCAGGTAGCGGCGCCCAGGCGCCGTACTGACTGAGACGGTGGGGCGGTGGAGCGGTGCTGGCGGTTCAAGACGCGATCGCAACAAAACCCGAGAAAAAACCCTGCTGCGAAACCTGCGGAAACGGAGTGGAACAATCGCTGCTGTTGCTGACGTGGGAGCAGAACAGCAGTGGTGGGAACGGATTGGGCACAGAGATGATCGCCAGTTCGATGTTTCCTAAATTCCCCTTGGGAAGTCGTGAAAGCCCCGACCGCCGGACATTACCTAGAAGAAAGTATGGAGGTTACTATAGGGATAGGATAAAGGACGTCGTTACTCAACCCCGCGTCTATCCTAGTCGAAGGGGTGGCATCGCTAGAAAAGCGATGCCAATGTAAACAGTGAGGCATCACCCGGGCAAGAAATTGGAAAGGTTATAGGTCAATTCACGGTATCGTTGTCTTGTAAACTGTGAACTAGTCTGCTTTCAGTTTTGCCAAAGTTGTCCAAGAGTCAAAGTGGACTGACCCCCTCCCTCCACTAGGATAGATCCTTTCCTTTTAGGATGCGCCACGCATTTTACTTCTGCAGAATATCGTAGAGGCCAATTGAATGCCCGTTTGGCCTACACAATGGCTTCCGGTGGCTGTCGTAAGGACATGTCAGTAGCTTAACCTTCCCAAACAAGTCGGTTATCAATTCACTATCCGCGGAGGGACCGAAAACTTGGTTGGCTTGGGAGGGAAATCCGAACCAGAAACCTCTATCAGGCGCACGCGACAGCCGACAACTCCTCCGAATGCGCTACACGGGCACGCACCGTTGCTGTACATGTCAAGAATGCATGCCGCATCCCGAAAATGCCTGATTTACGACGTCCTTTATTCCTTTTCCTTGCATGTAGTAAATGATGAAGATAGGCCTACTTCTAGAGGATATCGCATTATGTACAATACCGCTCAAATTCTTTGCAAAAAAGACGCTTTGCGTCGGATTAATCCGTCACAAAGCGTCTTTTTTGCAAAGAATTTGAGCGGTATTGTACTTGCGTGTGTCATGTTTGGAGCATATATTGGTATGCGGTGGAAGCTCGATTATTTTCTGGAGTAAGACAGCAAAAGCTTCGGGCTTGCTAAGCTTTCAGATTGCACTATGAACCGCTATGTGGTTGTGTGTAGCTCGCTCTACAGTCGTCTCTTGACTGGCCACCCGGTGGAATATCCGAAAATGTAATATTTTTATTTCCCAAATCTGCCGCGGATTATTATGTTGACGTTGCTGACTCCTTCTTGTCCCGAGACGTCGGTCGAATTGGCCTCGTCCGAGTTTGGTGAAGTCAGAGGGTTTTGGTATGCCAGGAGATCTGTAAAGACTCCTTATATTGAGAGACTAGCGGGGCGTATCGTTATGAACTATCTTACTGATGGTACTAAATCCCGCGTCCTCTTGAAAGTCCTCTTGATCGGTCGAAGGCCGGCAGCAGGTATTGAGGCTGCAGGAGTCGAGCCCAGGCGACTTGGATCGAAGGTGTCATCTCGACTTCTTGTTGTGCTCTTATACGGCCTTGGACCGAGCTCCAGAGAAGGAATGTCAGCATAGTCGGAAACAAAACGTCGAATTAGCAAGCAGATAACTTAAGCAAAACTAAATCGTATAGAATGAAATCTTTTCTGATCATTATGCCCATTTGTTGCGCTTCGCAACACGCTACGTTTATTTCGTTTGCATGGTAGACGCCTTAAGCCTTAAATTTTGCAATCAAGGAACACCCGATCTTTTTTTATGAATTTGGTTCGGTTTCGTGTATTTATTTTAAGCGTCACCTTTGTCTAAAGGGAAATAGTCGTTAGTCGTTTTCCTGGTGGGACGCTTTCTACTTCTACAGGATGCCGTCGAGACAATTTCTTAAATGCCTATTAGTCCATTGTAATGACCTGCGGTGGTCAGTCGATGGAAACATCAGTGCTTTGTTCCTTCCGGACATGTATGGTGACGATTTAGGCGGATAGGATACTTGGTTGGTATACTGGAGACCGAACGGTGAACACTCAAGTCAGACTGTAGGCGTTAGCTGACGCCCCTCCGACTGCGCTACCACGCTCCTCGTAAGGGGGAGACTATAGAAATGAAGTATAAACTCAGCGATATCAATCGATCCAAGGCAGAAGTCGAGCGTGGCGGAGTCGAACCGCAATGTATCAATTTTAGTGCATTCTAAAAACATGTCGCGCTTCCTAGTGCTTAGCTAAGCGACCGCATTTTTCATACCACAGGGAGATTCCAAAATATCGCTGGATCCCTGGTCTTCCATGCTTACATATTCTTCTTTCTAAGAGTGAAGCTCGAAATAGCAAAATATTTATTGACAATATTACCGTTGGGCCTTAAGCCATCTTGAGGGGTAAAATAACTGACGCAGCAGTTTTTGGCCGAGCCACACCACTCTACATAAATCCTTGGCTGTCCCCTCTTCTTGTAGAGCCCATAAAGGTAATGTGTCGCTTGTGGTTATTAATTGTATATGCATCTGCGTTATTTTAGACCTGAAGAAGAGCTTAAGGCCCGAGACGTTGTGGGAAAAATTTTGCTATTCTCAGCTTCACTCTTATGAAGAAGTGAGATTCCCGTAAAACATTCAACTCAAATGATGACTGAGTTTGGAAGTTCTGCGTTTGTTTTAATTTTGTTTGACACGGAAATTTGGCATCTTCTTGGTTTGCGCCATACGGTGCTAACGCTACTAGACGCATGGTATCGTAGTTGAAAGGGGCGTCGATTGCTCACTACGTCTCCAGACTAATAGTTCCTATTTCCTGCCCAGGCTTACCAAACCTCTCTTCCCACCGGGGTCGGTGAATCGGTACCAGACTCGTCTGGGAAGGATAAGGCACTGACTTGTCCATCGATTAGTCACCACAAGACATTGCAAGCAGAATGCGCGGCGCATCCTCAAAAAGAATTTGCTAACGTCGACCTGTGGAGCACTCCAAGACGGATGATTAATGCCAGCTCTATTCTACGTGTTTCAATGATCAGCACTTGAACAACGAACACTTCATTGTGACGTGAATCAAACTGTCGGCAAGTTCTAGTGAAGTTCACCTCTTGACAGAATAGCTCATCTGTTCTTTAAAAAACGTGGTGCTACTCGGTTACATCTGGAACAAGAGCAACGTCTTCAAGGGTTGATAAATAGAGCTACAAATACCAGTGCGAACTCAATTAGCTCAACATCCAATTTGAATGTCGGGATTTTTCTTAGCCGGGAAGATATGCGCCAGATGGATGGATGAGATCAGGGTGTTTCATTCAATTGGCTATGCAGGTGTCGCCTCTGATTAATGGCGGAGTTCGCTCTCTGATCGAAGGACTAGGTTTTCTATTTGGAATCGTTGAAGATGTCCACAATCGGTGCAACCAGACTCGTTCCGCCAGTTTCGACTCACATTCAGATGCGGCAGTTGCAATGGAATGCTAAGGAATCGTTGAAGAAGTGTTGGACGTCCACCGGGTGTAGCGGGTGGACGTGTCATGAAGGTTATGATGCTGATTGAGGGTATCTGGGCGAATTGTCTCATCATAAGCGCGTCAGCGAGAGAAACCTTGACCACGGCTGACGTAGTCTGCCTTCGACTTTTGCAGGCAACTCCCATCACCGGACAACGCCCGTTATGAGCGTGTCAATGGGGCAATTTTTAGTGCAACTAGGTCTATATTTCTGTAGAGCAGTCTCCCTACAAAATGTTTTATACCAAAGTAGCAAGACATTTACAAAAGTCGGTGCCAACCAAGTGATTTTGGTTGCGCCGCGCATCCTACAACGACACATACTAAATAGATTGGTCAGGAAGTCTAGTGCCGATTTTACGAAGTTTACGGAACTTTCTGTCACTGATAGGTAGCCATGATCTGCCATGCTTTATTTACGGACCACTCTTGCAACTTCTCCGTGATGGGAATATACAGTCATACTGCCTTCCATAACTTTAAATAATCATGATGTCAATTCCAGAAGACTATGTATCGTGGAGCCATCATCTTCTATGAATAGCGCCATGGTACGGGAGCGACGGCAACCGTTCGAGACATCAACAGTGGATGCAACTTCCGTCAGCACTGTCAAGAGCTGATTTACTCGTTTTAGAGGAGAAGACACGGACTTCAAAGACATACCTTGGTCATGAAGCAGCACACAGTGGAAAACTGCGTCATTTTCGACGTTGTCAAAGAAGATTCGGAGGTGAGCACCCTCAGTCTTCCGATGAGACCGGGTGCACACTTTCAACAGTTTAATGAAAAACTATCGTTCGATACCCACTACAAGGAGTGAGTTGGACTCTCCATCGGACTCGTGACCTGTTTAAGGCAGTGCGATCACGTAGTCCAACGACACTCATGAAAGCTGACAAAACTTACATAGGGCCTCTCTGGAAGCCGGCACCACTGTATTCTCCTTGTACAAGAAGAGTTCCTTAGAAAGCGCACAAAATAGTTTCACTCGTAATTGACTATGCGTTGTTCAGGACTTAGATATGATATTAAAGCTAAAATTCATGACAGAGTTAAACGAAGTCTTATTTAATACTCCTCTTCTTCACTGATGACTCGTTCCCCCCTGTTTAGACATACGCATCAGAATCTTCCCTTGTAAGAAGATTACTCTGTTGGGTAAAATAGTGTATGGGCGATTGGCATTGTGAATATTTCCGACTTTTCCAGGCTCAGAAGAAGGCAAAGCTGCCGAAACGCCAGCCGAATAAAGCTGTTAACAATCTTGGTCAATAGCTTATCAAGAACATATCAGAATTGAACAACGTCATGCCCAAGATTTATGGAAAGTCGGACCTGGGAAGTTCAAGTCGCCATCGCATTTGGCCACCCGACCAACCAATCACCAGCACGAGCCGATAACCGACGGATCCGGACGAAAACATGTGCTAAAAATCCGGAAAAATTCTTTCCCATCGACTGATCTGAAAGTTTGACAGTGTCGATGGATGACGACTGAGAGATGGAAAATGTGAAAATTGCCCATTATTGTACGTGATACTTCTTCACGGATATTGTACACCTTTGTTCGTCATGATTTTGAAGTGAACCCATACCTTGAAAAAAGGGAATTAAGACGCTAGAGCATTTTTCCAGCAAATTTCGAGCGGCTTGAAAATTTACAGCAACCTCAGTACGGTCGCTCTCATCGATCAGAAGCGTACAACTCGCCTTGAAAGTGTGAAGAGCCACTTAAATTTGGGTACGGGTGCAGAAAAGGATTGTATGAAGGGAACCCACGTGTTTTTCATCCGCTTTTGTGAAAAACTTTCGGTAGCTGGAAGGAGTTAGGTCATAAGTGAGACCAACAGCACGTATCATAAGTTTCCTCCTAGTGAAATTATTTTGAACCTTTTCCAGCATATTAATGAGTTTACACGTGTAGGGATTAAAGACTGGGGTGCCGTGTTCGAGGATAGGTCTGATATAGGACTTATAAGCATGAAGGAGAACAGCGCTATTTCTTGTCGACAGCGCTCTGAATAAATTGTATAAAACCGTTGTAGCCTTTTTGGAAATCATTTCGCAGTGTTTGTCAAATTGTAGATTACCTGTTATCACAAACCCCAAGTCCTTTATTTCCTTGACGCATCTAATAGAAGTTCCATCCACAAAATACTGGTATTTTTATTGCGTTTGCCCATGTGGAGTATTTTAGATTTATCCTGAGATAATGGCAGTTTCCAATCAGTGAACCTTTTTTGTACAAGGTCCACTACCTCTTGAAGAGCTTTGACATCATTTTCGATAGTTATTGGACGGTAAACTTTTAAATCGTCTGCAAAAGCACAATGGTCAAAGCCATTCAGTGAAAGGAGTCTTAGCAGATAATGAGTGTAAATGTTGAACAAAACTGGAGAAAGTACCCCACCCTGAAGCACACCACTATGTACTGATCTTGGACTTGAAAAGGAGGCATTAGTAAACGATGAGAGACCCTGTCAAAGGCTTTGCTAAAATCAAAGTATATAACGTCAACATTTTTCCCCTCATCCATCCATTTAGTCCAGTGATTGAGCGTTTGAATCATTGCGGTGACTGTCGAACTTCCTTTTTGAAAACCATGTTGGTTTCTAGATATCACTAGGTGTTGTCGTAAGTGATCCTCAATTCTTTTCTTTAGAATTTTCTCAAAGAGTCTTGCAAATATAGATGTGATGCTCACAGGACTGTAGCTAATTTCAATGAAAGGCGTCGTACCAGCAGCCGAAGTTGTCGTAGAAACTCAAGCTTGAGAATGGAGACGTAAACCACCATATGCCCGCTCCCTCCAATTTTTCTCATAATTTTCTTAAGTTAGAATCCGTTTGGCAGAAAGCCATTAGCTAGCGTCAAATTTTTTTTTGCCATTTTTGGTTCACCAAGCCCTCGCAGCGAAACCGAGCCTTACCGCTGTGCTCTGTGAGCTCGCTGCAGTACCTGCAATACTGCATCAGTCCTTAAGCAGTGCACTTCTTTGAGTTCCACTTATAAACTTCGCCACAAATTAGGGCATGTCACGATAAATTGTGTTTCGTTATGCATTCTGCTGCCTCCTGCTGTTGTTGTTCTGCTGTTCAATATCACTGTAGTTGCAATTATGCGGAAGGTGCTTGGCGGACAACAAGGAGTTCAAATTGGAGATAATCAGTTCGTTGCGGACCTCATGTTCGCTGACGACAATGCTATCTTTGCAGACATTGTTGCAGAAGCAAATGATATTCTTCGAGAAATCGCCGCTATTGCTCTTCCATGCGGGCTAACTACAAATGCTGAAAAGACAAAGGCGCTCACAACCGACGGCTCACCATGCACTATGTACTTGGACAACTCCCACATCGAACAAGTCGCGGAGTTCACGTACCTCGGTTCTATAGTGCAGCAGAACAAAGTCTCATGCACCACAGAAATGCACAGCAGAATTAGCAAGGCTGCGATGGCCTTCGGCTCACTAACCTGTGTCTATGGAGGAGACCCAACGTGTCGCTCGCAACAAAAATGCGCGTATTTCGATCTATTGTGATGCCAATATTGCTTTCTGGTGCGGAAACATGTGTACTTCTGAAAGCTGATTTGCAGAAGCTAGAAGTCTTTCACATGAGGTGCCTCAGGCGTATACTAAACGTCTCGATTCGTGATCGGATTAAAAACGACAATATTCGCAAGTCCTGCTGCAACCAGCCCACTGTGGAATCCGAAGTCCGAAAACGCAGGCTAAGGCGGTTTGGACATGTAAGTCGATGGCAGCTCAACGGATACCCAACAAGTTGCTGCGAAGAACCAGACCAAGTGAATGGAAAGTCCAGCGAGCTGCACCAAAGAAGACGTGGATAAAACAAACACAAGACGACTTGAGTCAACGAGGTTGTGTTTAGAGCGGGCGAGTGAAATGGCTCTGGATCGTCTGGCATGGCAGAACTTTGTCCGTGACTCTCGCCACTCCATGGCACCCACAGCGTCGGTATTGGCTACGAGAACGCCCTCAAACCTGACGCCCACTGATGAGGAGTAAGTGAGAATATAAGTAAGATTCCTCCTGCGCCCTATTTCGGTTCGGATTGGTGGCATCGGGTCCAGCTTTGACTCACTAATGTTCTCTGATCTTGCTCCGTTGTAATACCCACACTGCTATGCAACCTCCGGAGTTCGGTGTTTGCCCATTTTGTCTTCTATAACCTGCAGCTCTGCTTGGGGATTGAAGTATTGCCTTCGGAAATGTCTTTATCATCAACTTTGACCACTTCTCGTTCTCATATCTGTTCTTTTTTCTGCCTTTTTCGTCTTCTCGTTCATCTTTCATAGGACTATTTTCAGTTAGCGGTTTGTTTTACAGCTTTCCCTCTCATTTATGCTTGTGTTGGCACATCTTCGCAGACGTATTCATAAATAAATAAAAAATGATAAGCAGATTATGTGATCGCCCAAAATTGATCTAAAGCTTGAAAGATGCCACCACTAGCGAATGGACTTGCACTACGCCACCCTTGTTGATGCGGAGTGAGTCAAGAAAGTTCTTCGCAAAGACCTTATGATGTTGTCTATAGCAGCTTCGCCTACAGCTATGTATTGTTCGTCAAAGTTCATCGCCTGTCTGTCAAATTCGGATCCTTGTGAAGACATTTAGCAAATCATCTTTTTTTCAAAAACGATTTTATTTCCTCTTCAAAAACGAGATTTCAAAAATGGATACAGATTCGTAGTTAGAGCCTTCAAGTAACCCTATTAGGTGATATTTTGGAGCAATTCTTTATCTCCAAAACCCTCGAGCTTTCTCGAGCTCTGGAGTCGTGAAGGTACAGTGGTGCCAAAAAAATCACAAGAAGGTAACCTTCCACGGCATACATCTGGAAAATTGCAAAAAAACACATAAAGGTTGTATAGAAATCAGGACCCCTCAAATCTCAAGTCAGTTAAAATGTAAAAACGCAGCAACACAGGAGAATCGAACCCCTGACCTCCCACGGATGAATCAACGCCATTATCCACTGCGCTCCGGGCCGCAAGCCGCCGGCGGCTTCGTGGGCGTACAAGAGACCCCTCTGCGCTCGTGAGGCGCCGATTGTACAGCAACTTCAAGAACCTCCTACTCCTTGGGTTTAAAGCAAAGGCGAAAAGGAAACTCATTTTTATACTAACTGAGGGGTGATATTATTCGCTGTCCCGTTCAGATACACGCTTCAGACCCTTCCTTTGTCAGTCTCTATTTTTTTTTGGGAGAATAGAATCTGCCAATTAAGTGAGAGATTGCATTGAGTAACGTTGGAGTCTATATTGTTGACTGTTGTATGCTGAATAAAAAATAAAACACAAAATGCCTAACGGCTGGTTAATTAACACTTAGTAAACTCTACATATATTGAGGAAGATCTTACTGATTCCCCCTTCTCTGCGAATTTTTGGATGAGAAGTTTGTGCCAAAATATGGCAGAAAGTTGTCGAAACATTGCCTAGCAGAATGTATATACCATTTTCTCGTCGAACTGGACACTTTTCAAATCAAATTGAGCACTCTTCTAAGCTTGCCTCTGAACTTTGAAATCAAATTGATCATCTTTCAAGTTGAAACAAGCTTCTTAGAGGTTAAGCTAAAAACTCTCCAAAATAGTTAGAATAATTTTTTAAGGAAAACTTAAAATAACTTTTTTGAATTTTTTACTTCAATTTTTTTACTAATGGGTGAAATAATTTTATAAAATTTTATTTCTTGAAAAAAATTGCCTCAAAGCGCAGCAAGGCATAAATCATGTCGTGCAGCGAAAATTGGATTGCGCCGTGCCCTCGAAAAGTTCAAAGCAACGTTTATTTGATTGGCAGTGTAAATACTGCTTACATGCAGGAAGAAGGTTAAGATATGTGTGTTCTTTACAACTGCTTATGTTAAGGATAAAGGATAAAGGATAAAGGATAAAGGACGGCGTTACTCAATCCCTTCTGGGATGCGCCAGCGCATTCTACTTCTACGGGATGTCGTGGAGGCGACATGAATGCGTATTTGGCCATACAATGACTTGCGGTGGCCAGCCGATGAACAAGTCAGCGCTCTATCCTTCCCAGACAAGTCTGGTACCAATTCACCGACCCCGGAGGGATGGAAGGCTTGGTTGGCCTGGGCGGGAAATCCGAACCAGCAACCTGGTATCGGGTGCACGCGACAGTCGCGCCTCCTCCAACTGCGCTACACGCGCCCACACTGCTCATGTTACTCCGCTTAAAGGTGTGAAACTGCACGCAAGCAGAAATTTTGATATCAGTCGAATAAAAATCGCGAAGTTTCGGACGAGGGCATGGCGCAATCTGTTTTGGCAATAAAAAATAGTCGCCTTCCTGCTCTTCAAAGTAACTCAAATTATTGGTTGTTCTCAAAAACTAAAATTTTTGTAAAATTTCTGACAATGTGTGCACTTACTGGGTAGATGAATTAGAACTTCAAAGAAAGTTATACTAAAATTCTCCTTGAACAAATAATTACTCTAACATTTGAAGAGCATCTAGTTTAATGTAGAAGAAGGCCATTTTAATTTGGAAGAGTTTGGTCTGATTGCAAAAGTTTTAGGGAAGCTCTTCAAAAAGAGTGTCCAATTCAACGTGAAGATGGCATACATTTTCACGTCGAATTTTCAAATTTTTTCATTTTTTTTCATATTTTCCTATATGCATTGTTCACAGCGCGCGCCATGCCGGCAGTTAGATCCAAACAGTAGGTCATGCTCGTCCAAACGCGTGGACAGGCTCCTTCCATCAACCTAACGTTCAGAAGTTGAGGGTGCGGCGCCCTAACGCGACTTGTGTCAGACGCGACGCGACGCGTGGCGAGCGGGAAGCGGTGCTTTCCGGCGCAAAAATGCGCCGCTTTTCACCTTGCGCGCTGTTTGTGCTAGTTGGACGAAGCGGCACGTACAGTACTGTATAGGTAGCTGCGTGCTTATCAGCAGAAACCACTTCTGCCTTCAATTGAAGGTAAGGCCAACTACGAATAACCGTCTGCATACTATGAGATCCTACATTGCCCCGACATGACGATTACCCTGACATCTGCGCACCGCTCAACGAGATGATGGTCTTCAGCATCAAGGAAGCTTGATGCTCGACTATCCACGACATCTTCTATTCTCCCAAAAGCTATCTAACCCTCTATTTCCTTTTGTCGGATCCCAAATCCTAGACCTACACTATGTAAGGTTCAGACTTTGGAACAGTAAACCTAGAGGGGAACGCAGATCAGGATACTCTGGATATGCAGCATAGTTTAAAGGCTAAGCTTGTTCTGTGTAAAACCTAAAAATTAGACGTCTGACTGGCTTGACGAACTCCTGGGCACTGTATGCCTCAGAAGATCTCATCATCCGAGCTGTACGTGGAGCGATCATCGGCGCCGATCTATCACTGTCGGCGACGTCGAAGCGACCGCAATCGGACAAAGATCTTTTGTTGCTTCTCAGCGCGCGTTTTTATCACTGTCCGAGGATAAATTACGCGTTGCCCATCATTAATCAACCGGCACCGGTACGCTAACGAACGCAAACATTGGCTCTGCACTCAAGAACTGGCAACTTGCCCTTAGCAGACGTCGCTCGGTCGGCTTCGCAAAGTCCTTAGATGTCTTATTTGAACGAATTTCAATAATTGCATAATACGCCACGGGAACTTGTGTCGTGTCATCGCAAATTAGGTGGGCTGGGCAGAAAAACCATCAAGAACCGAAGGCGGGTACTGTGGTGTTGCGCCTTCTGCGCCCTCCTGCTCAGAGGTTGCGCTCAAAACAACTTTACAACCCATATGAATTGAAGAATTGAAACGGACAACTTTTATTTATTTATTTATTTATTTGTAGCGTGTAGCGCAGTCGGAGGAGGCGCGACTGTCGCGTGCACCCGATACCAGGTTCCTGATTCGGATTTCCCGCCCAGGCCAACCAAGCCTTCCATCCCTCCGGGGTCGGTGAATTGCTACCAGACTTGTCTGGGAAGGATAAAGCGCTGAATTATTCACCCGCTGGCCACCGCAAGTCGTTGTATGGCCAAATACGCATTCATGTCGCCTCCGCGACATCCCGTAGAAGTAGAATGCGCTGGCGCATCCCAGAAGGGATTGAGTAACGCCGTCCTTTATCCTTATCCTTGACATCTCCTGGCTTCACTGATTAGCCACCGGGGAGGTGTTATAATCAAGAAGACTCGTATGAAGGTAGGCCACTAATCGAACCAATGATATTTATCATGTTTTTATTACTTCATGTTGTTCAAGTTCACTTGATTTGAAAAAAAAAACTAAAAATCGACATGCACCTCCGCTTTATCCTTTATCCTTATTTATTTATTATCCTTGTAACAGTTTACTGTTCTGTATCGTCCATCGTGGTGTAGTCGGAACGGTGTCGGTCACTGAATATATAGAAAGATGTTAGAATAGACACTTATAAATATGTATATATATGGTAAGTAGTGTATAGTCGTATGTAGAGTACATACCTAGTGATCATAGATACAGTCGTCTGTAGTATAGAATGGAGATATTATGCCAACGGAGCAAATAGACGATTGAATTGCTGTAAAATACTTTGCAAAAGGTAGGTAAAATATCGTAATAGTAGGTAATAAATATAAATAAATAATAAAATAATCCACGAAAAACAATATGTCACGTCGTCATAATTGCCTAACCGAATGAGAGATTGAAGTGCTGTATAATATTTTGTTAAAAGTAACTAAAATATGAAAGCGAAAATACTCAATCCCTGAAAAAAGTCTTCTACGTCATCACACTTGTTTGAAAGAGACAGTGGGATAGGGCCTTCTGCTTGCCTCCCGCTGTTTTTTTTTAGAGAAAAATGTGGTCATACTTCTAGTGTATGTAATAATAGTAATCTGGTCTGTCCTCTATTTTGGGCTAGAGGCGGTACAACTATTGTGGCATGTCTTCTTCTTCTAATGATCTCTTATTTTCTTCGGGTAGCATAGATAAAGAGCGAATGCCGTGAATCACCATCTTCTTCTTATTCTGCGTTTGTCTCGCTTAGCGGCGGGCTCCGCTCTTCTGGTGAGGAGACGCCACTTCTCTCGATCAAATGCTTGATGGGGGTGGATACCAGCTTCCTTTAAGTCCATGTGCAACGTATCAAGCCAGCGTTGCTTAGGCCGTCCTTTGGGCCGTATTCCGGGCACATCTATGTTGATACCAATCTTCCGAACGGTGTCGTCATTCGCACGAAGAACATGGCCATACCAACATGAATGCCGTGCATCATATGCAAGGAAAATCAAGAACTCCTCATTCTGATCTTCACTGATCTGCACCGATAGTATTTACAGATCCGGAATGTTAAGAGCTCTTTTATTTCCATAACCCGACTTCGTGAGAGGGATTGCAATTAGTCGTTGATTTTGCATACCTCTTTGTGTACGTATCGGGTTCTTGAACAAGTAGGTTGCCATTTTTTTAACATTTCGACTCCCTGGGGGTCAAGCACATCTAAGAAGTTACATGCATTCCCACTCCCGACCGAATAAATTGTTGGAGATGGTATCAGAAGTTCCCTTTCGCTCAGAAGGGCAAGGAAACAACCCTTGGGACTATCAACTTCCGTAAACAAAAGGCGCCTGCGTCAATCCACCATCAAGTGTCCATAATCATAGGAGAGATGAGCACTGATCTCCACATCTCTCACAGAAGCGTATGTCTGAACGGGGGGGGGGGGCTAGTCATGTATGGAGAATCCGAACCCCTCAACTTTTAGGTTGTCCCATAAGTCCCCGCGTTTTTTTTTCTCAACAATTCACTGCAGATTTCACCGGCGGTCTCTTGCATAACGCTGCATAGCTTTCGGAAGAGAATGGATTGCTCTATCAGAACATTTATTGCACTTCTTTTTTCATCATGAATGTCAATTTTTAGGTCGTTGAAGTGGAAAGTGAAAAAGTGAAAAAGTAGCCATTTGCGCACTTGTTCTCTCCGCTTAGGTTCGTAATTTTTTGCGCAGTTTTTTATAGCATTTGGAAGGCAATGTTCTGTACTACAAGAATATGTGTTGATCCTATTTTTTCACTTGTCCTTTATTGATTTTAAGGCTATCAAATTGGGAATTCCGACTTCTCCGTCCGAATTTTTGCCAAAACTCCGGTTCTGTGGTTGGACTTTTTTGCTTGGTGTTATATGTCGTTCGGAAGAGGACGTCTTGCTCAGTAAGAATTTGTGTCGCGTTTATTGGCTCACGCTAACTTCGGTCGAATATCAACAACTGAAGAAGGAGAAGGAGTTGTTGGTGAAGACGATTTTTCTCTTTTTGGCATTTTGTTGATATTCAATAGAAATCAATAAACGCGACACACATTCTTATAGAGCAAGACATTTTCTTTCGAATGACATATAACACCAATCCAAAAAGTCCAACCACAGAGCAGGAGCTGTCGGCAAAAATAACCATCCTCCTTCGGACGTCCCAATTTGATGACCTAAAAATCAATAAAGGACAAATGAGCAAATAGCACTAACACATAACGCAAAAAATTGCAAACCTAAGCGGAGAGAACAAGTGCGCAAATGGCTACTTTTTCACTTTTTCACTTTTCACTTCAACGACCTAAAAATTGACAAAATTCATGATGAAAAAAGAAATGCAATTCATGCCCTGTTACAGCAAATCATTCTCTTTCGAAAGCTATGCAGCGCTATGCAAGAGACCGCCGGCGAAATCTGCAGTGAATCGTTGAAAAAACGGCGAAGACTTATGGGACAACCTAATAGTATGAAAATGTGAAGTACGAACCCGCCCGTCTTGTAGGAGCGCGACGCCTCAGCAGGCAAGCGGCTCGGAGAGCATTGGACAGCAACGTTGCTTCATGCGAGGAAGGTCGGAGGCTCGGTTCTGCGCTTCTACATTTTTGCATTCAACTGATTCGTTGAGATTTGGGGGATTCTGACGTCTATACCATTTCATGACGTTTTTTGCCTATTTTTCCAGCTGAATGCTGTGGTATTCAACATGATGATGCATAAATGTTCAACATCAGTGATACACAGGTACAAAGTGCTTGAAGCACCACTGAGCACAATACGGGCAACGTATAAAGGCTGCAGACTCCTCACAGTCTGTTTCCATACATGGACCAATAACCTCGGGAAAAGCCATCCTGCTCAGATTTTCAAAAGAGACCAAGAAGTGACGTCGGAGGTGGTTCAAGTGAGAAACACGGTCTGTGAATCCCGCAAATTAACGTAAACGGCATCGATGCACTTTTTCCCTCATCATTGCCTGTCATCTGGAAATCAGAGGTCTGCTGAAGGTTTTCTAAAACCTAACACCAAAATGTCCGCCGATGCTGGAGTGGTCATCCAGCTGCTTACTCTGAAGTGTGGCCCACCCTTAGACAAGGAACCTTCGAGGGGAGAAATCAAGCTGGCTGAACGAACGGCCAGCATACTAAAGGACTTCGAAGCACGTCAACTTGAAGTTCACGAGGACGTTGTGGTTAAAAATCCGGTCAATAATAAACAAGTGGCAAGAAAGGTACTCGCCACAGCGTACAGCTGAAAAAATGCGCAGAAAACGTCTGAAAATGGTATAGACGTCAGAATCCCCTAAATCTCAACCAATCAGTTGAAAGGCAAAAAAGGAACAGTGCAGAAGAACCGAACCCGCGACCTTCCTCGCATGAAGGGACGTCACTTCCACTGCGCTTGCGGGCGGACGCGTCGCGGACGCACGTAAGACCCCAAACTCGTGATGCACCATATCCAGTTGTAACTTCATGGTCTACTACTCCTTGGGTTTAATGACTTGGCAAAAAATAAACATATTTTTATAATAATTGAGGAGTGGGAATTCTCCCTAAATCGACGACGACAGTACCTTATGTGTTGATGGAAATTCAAACAAATCGCTATGCTGGCTATGCTAGAGTTCCTGCTCGGTACAAGCGAAAGGGCCTGGATCGGATTCTTACGAGCGATTAGAACGAGTGCCTCACGACAACCACAAAGTCGGAATAGAGCAGGAACACAACGAGCAGGGTTCTAACGCCAACACCGGAGCTCCACCAAAAGTAGGTCCTGCTGTGCGTTTAGGGAATGTGTAATGATCCAGTGCACCGGGAGCTGCCTCCACGTAGTCAAGCCGTCACCGACGTCCAATTCCGTCACAACTCGACCGAATCCATCAAACATTAGTGGAGAAAGAATTCGACACGAGCTGAAGTTTCCTCCAGCCCCTTACGGCACTTCGAACGCTGAGAAAGATCGAGGAGTTGGCTGAAAGAAAATCTATTGACCGTCATACAGTTAATACATCCCATCCATTGCACCGTGCAACTACCATCCGTTCCGATCGAGAAATCCACCTTCGTTGTAGGCGTTTCACCGAATTCGATCAGGTGGTATACGACTTCTTCAGGTCGAAACCGACCAATTTCTACAGAAATGGAATCTATTCAGTGCATGAAAAGAGGAAAAACTCATGGAGAATAACTACCTTTACTTCGTAATATTATTTATTTCTGAAATATAAATTTTGTTGCAAAGTTTATGAGACAACCTAAATAATATTTAGATTAGTTGTTCTTTACAAAGGGAGAACGCGTAAGCTCCAGCAGATTGATGTGGATCTGATTTTACCACGATTTCCATCTAAATGGACGCCCAGACACCTAGCCATCTTCAAGATTGCAGCGCCGGCCTAGAAATTTTGTAGCACCAGAAGACTGTCAAGTAATTGGGTCACCCTTCTTAGACATCGTCTTCGTTTTTACCACGCTTTTACGCCCAACTAGACCCACAAGAAGGAAACTACGAGAAGGCGAACGGTCCTAAACGAATGGTCCTCTGTGCTGCAAGAAATTACCTACAGGAACAGTTGAACATGACTATTAGGTCGCCCGGGAAGTTCTCAGCGTTTTGTGTTACTGTTTTTCACTCATCTGTTATTAAGTAAAAATTTAACTTGCATTGCGCATCAATGCTTCTTTCTTTACAGCCTTTTTCGCAGTATCTGATTAAATAATTTATGTTCAAAATTTGTTTCATATTTTTGTTCTTAGAAGGCTTATTGAAGTATGTCGAAGGAGCGATTCCGCGCGATATTTTAATTTCACTTAAAATTGGGACGATCCGCAGCCGAAACAGCTCGACAAATCAATCAAGTGTGGGGCCTAACAGTGTTGGAGAAAGCACCGTGCGCCAGTGGTCCAATAAATTTCGAAGCGGAAATTTCAGCCTCGGAGGTGACCCCCGTAGCGGTCGACCTTGAGCAATCCTGGACGACGTGTTGAAGGAATTGGTAGAAGCTGAACCCTCCCAAACAGTTCGCGGGGTTGCGTGATTTTCGAGCTTTTCCACCTTCCCAAGGCGTTTCAAAGCATCCGCAACTTTGGGAAGGTGGAAAAGCATCCGCAACCTTGGGAAGGTGGAAAATATCGAAAAGTGGGTGCCCCACGATGTGAGTGGGCGGCAAAAATTGTTACGTTTCGAAATCTGTTCTACTCTACTTTTATGCAACAAAACTGGCCCGTTTTTGGATCGAGTCATCAATTGTGATGAAAAGTGAATTCTGTATGATAAAAGGAAAATCAATTGAATAAATAAGTAAAAATCGATACTAACATAGAAGTCCCACAACACCTTGCCTTTTCTCGATTTCAAAGAAGTGAGAAAACTTCCCTATGATTTGAAAGACTATGAAATAAAACATTTGCAGTGAAGGCAAGAAAATCAGCAAGATTACATACTGTACCACTACCATGGAGTCCTAAGAACTATGGTCAAAAGCTGGCCGAAGGCAGCCTACTCGATCCAGCACCAGTGCTTCAGGCTTATCGCTTAGATCACCCGAACGTCTACGTCGTCGTCGTGAGAACGTGCGCCAATAGGTCAGAGCGATATCGGAGTGAACTGTGGTCGCAAGAGCTTCGATGGCGTGGCGGATAGTGCCTCACTACGAAAAGCAAATGTTAGAAAGCTTGTACCGTACTTTCGCTCACACGGTGGCTGGCGGTAGCCAGACGATGACGCAGCACTTTGTCCCTCCCAGACAAGTCTGATACCAATTCGTCGACCCCGGAGAGATGGAAAGCTTGGTTGGCCTGTACGTGAAATCCAAACCAAGAACCTTGAGTCTGAGAGCACGTAGTAGCCGGCACCTCTTCCGAGTGCGCTGCCACCCCCTTCTTTATTGTATTCTATTCCTAAGTGGTATCGTAAACCTTATCAAGGTCTACTTGGGCTATAAAATGAATATCAAAGCTGAGAATTACTTACCATTAGATGCTTTTTCCACCTCTACCACGCCGACATCAAACTATCAGCCCCGTTAGAGTTCCTGGTTCGGCTTGGATGCGAAATCGAGCCAAAAACCTATATGTGTCTACGTGCGCCTCTTTCGAGCTGCTCCACACCTTTGCGGCTCCTATTGTAGGGACAAGGCGTCCCAAGCTGGGAATCCCAACATTTTGCGGTCTTTCTGAATCACCTATACTCTTATGGGATAAGAGCGATAAGCGACAAAAGGATAAAAGACGGCGGTTCCTCTGTGGGATGCATTTTACTTCTGTGGAATATCGTGGAGGTATTCGGAATGTGTGTTTGGCCATACATGGACTTGCGATGGCCAACCGATGAACAAGCCAGCGTCATTCCTCACAGACATGTCTGGTTCCAATTCATCGCGGAGGGACGGAGGGCTTGGTTGGCGTGGGTGGAAAATTCGAACCAGGAGCCTGGTAGCGGGTGCAGGCGACAGTCGGCACCTCCTCCGACTGAGCCATACGCGTTTAAACATGTGGAAGAAAAGGTGTTTGAAAAGTTATTCAATGAAAAAACTACTCAAACAAAATGATAAACAAACAGTTCTATTATGTCTTTATTAAATAATCAAATAATGCTTAATTTCAAATTCATAACATCTCCTGACTTCACATATTAGCAACCGAGGAGGTGTTATAATAAAGAAGACTCGTATGAAGGCAGGCCGCTAATCGAACCAGTGATATTTATCATGTTTTTACTACTTCATGTTATTCAAGTTCACTTCATTTTTAAGAAAACTGAAAATCGATATTCACCTCCGCGAGTAGCTCCCTTTTCCGATTGCGCTATGCCTTTCCGATGCAGTCCCTAGCAGAGAATTCCAACATCTTTGCGAACTTTCTGAAGCCGGGCTCTTGGCGGAGCGGAAGACACCCCTGAATAACTTCGACCCCACCTCCGCAAAACTTCGACTTCCGGGTCTGAGGCAGTGTGAGTGCGTCTCGGAACACTTGCATAATACCCGGTCTGACCCCGATTTCGCCAACAGACCCGCCGGGCGCTGAGGCGCGTCCGAATCGCGCGTCGGCCGGGGCGCTGGGCGCGGCGCCAGCGCCAGCGCCATCGGCTGGCCGATGACCACCACCGCTGACTGAATTGCGAGCGGAGGGCGAACGAAAGGGTGAATGACGACGGGACACCGACTGAGAGTGAAATCGGGGGAAATGGGTCAGGTCGAGCGGACGGCGATTTCGTACCGGCGGCCGGCTACACGGCTCCAGAGCAGCAGCGGCGCCGATTCACTTTCGACGACACCGGCGACGACCGGCGCCACTCGCTTTCGACATGGAATCCCTGAATGTGCAAGCACAGGTAACGTCGTCCGCATCGGTTGTTCGATTTCCATGGTCAGTTGTTCGACAGGCAACAGCACCGTCTTCACTCTCGGTCAGATCACTTTTCCGCTTGTTTTTTCTTCTTTTTTTGACTATTTCTTATTTTTTGGAGTTGATTTGCTTTTAAAATTAAGCTGATCCTTTAGCGCTGCTATACGCCGACCGTAAGAAACCTAAGGGTTCTAGAAACACCTCCTGAAGACACCCTTCTTCACACATGTCCCTTTGCCCTCTCGTTCTCTCTTCCCGTCGGCGGCGAACTGTCTCATCATCCCTCTGCTCTTTGATAAGGCCTCCGAGGCAGTTTCCGGGCCTACTAGCCTATAAATCTTCTCCTTCTCTCTCTAACCTTCTGTCGGACAAAAAAGGCTTAAAAATTCGAAAATGGTAGCTTACGGTAAAACCCTGGAAGGCATTAAGACATCGAACATTGTCCTCAGAATTTAAACCCGGTTACTAACCACCGATACTAGTCGAACAGCTAGAGAAGATAGACATCATCAGGATTGCGCCATGCATTACGTCAGCCCCAAAATGTCCTCTGAAGCAGATTTCCTCACTAATGTGACTCGTTTGTGAGTCAGACTGGCACATTTCCAAGCTCCATCTTCAGATAACACAAGACGTTGTGGTTCATAGAAATTGGATTTCTATACACCGGGAAGGTATAAACGACCTCGAGATCAACAAATTAAGTGGCCCATAGCGGCAGTAGAAACATGGTAGCGCAGCCGGGGGGGGGGGGGGAGGGGCGGCGGCTGTCCTGCGGATTTCCAGGTTCTGTCCTGCGATATTCCATGTTCTTGGTTCAAACTTTCTCGCTCAGGCCAAGCAAGCCTTCCATCCCTCCGAGGTCGGTGATTTGGTAACAGACTTGTCTGTTCACTGACCTGCTCATCGCGTGTCGGCCACTTCAAGCCATTCTATAGGTCAAATACGACTTCAAATCGCCTGCACGACTTCCCGAAAAAGTAGAACGTATGGCGCACCCCACTAGCGATTAATCAACGCCGTCTTTATCCTTGATCCTTTTATAAAAGCGATGTTTTCCTAGCTACCTAACGCACCTACCAGAAGCCGGGGATCCTAGCTTGATTACCCAAGTTTGAGGTGATCGCGGGATAAATTGCGATTTTAGCTTTTCCTTGTTCCCTTACCAATGGCGAACTACAGTTGCACAATTTCCGCTCTAATTTCTCCTAAATTTTTTATTTTTTGGCGATGATCTCTTAAGGTCTATTTAGCCCCTTGGCTGACTTTCAATCATCTAGGAGTGGAAGTGGCGTTGAGCGAGGGGGTTCACTCATCTGATGAAGCCATGATCTGGCCCACAGCCTGCCACACCTATCGTAAGCTCCGATTCCTTGTTAATAGACCAGAATGACTTTCTGGGTTCTTTGAACATGAGAGTGAATCATAGCCTTCAAATATGAAGCTAGTGCCCTGACTAGATTGCGCCATACATGCCACATTCTGAACTATTGCGGTCTTTGCATCTTTGTCGACTAAAAAACTTTTAAAAACCTGACAACAAGGTGCATCTGGAAGGCTGATGATCCTACAAACAAGGATAAAGTATAGAGGTGGACGTTAGTCACTCCCTTGCGTCACGCATTCTGCTTCCACAAGATGTCGTGGAGGCAATGCCTACCTGGCCTATACAATGACTTGTCGTGGCCAGCCAATGGAAAAGTCAGTGTCTTGGCGCTGAGTAATCGGACTATCCGTAAACTTCCATTTCAGTCTTCCGATCTTTATCAGCGAGATGGATAATGAGCGCATGTGGCGCAGCCTGCAGAAGGTGGCTCCTTATCCCAAAGATCAACTAGGGCTACCCTTCTTGCTGAATCGGTACCATATTTAACGCCGAAGGATAAAGCATTAGATCTACATCTACTCCTCAGATTATTGCATAAGTCAAATATCCTTTCAAAAAACTTCCAAGATTCTTCATAGAGGGAGAATCAATCTATTTTTGAATAAAAGGATAAAGGACGGCGTTACTCAATCCCTTTTATGGTGCGCTACGCATTCTACTTCTACGGGATGTCGTGGAGGCGATTTGAATGCGTATTTGGCCATACAATGACTTGCGGTGGCCAGCCGATGAACAAGTCAGTGCTCTATCCTTCCCAGACAAGTCTGGTACCAATTCACCGACCCCGGAGGGATGGAAGGCTTGGATAGCCTGGGCGGGAAATCCGAACCAGGAACCTGGTGTCGGGTGCACGCGATAGCCGGCGCCTCCTCCGACTGCGCTACACGCACCCCCATTTTTGAATACGTCGCGGGATGTCGAGGAGGCAAATTCGGACGCCTGTTTGCCCTATGCAATAACTTGGCGGTGGCTAGCCAATGGACTTCTCAGTGGCTTATCCTTCCTAAACAAGTCCGGTAGCAGTGCATCGACCCCGGAGGAACGGAGAGTTCGGTTGACCTGGGCGGGAACCCTGAAGCAGCAACCTGAAAGCCAGCTGCCTGCGACAGCTGGCACCTCTTCAGTCGATGCTACGAAACAGAATGTGTGGTACTTCGTCTTCTAACCATAAGTTTACCTATCGGATTCCTCGCTCCGAAACCTTGAGAAGTGCACGGTATGTCCGCGGAGTTGAACTCGTTCGCGTCTTGCCGTTCGCATTGCACCTTACAGCACATTCAGATGCTCACCTTCCTCTTCATCTCTCATTTAACGTCTTCTCCCGCCTCTTTAAAGCCATATTAATAAAGACAGTTTTTGAACGCACTTAAGGTACAGTTATAAATAAATAATTAAACAAACAAGTAAATAAATTCCCTGTTAAAGAAGCTTTCTTGGACTCTAATAAGGAATGACTTAGTTTTCCAAGAGTGACCTAGACTTAAAGGGTTATTGACAAAAAATGAAGGTAATTTACGAAACACCTGCCTACAACGTGTTGCTAACTTCAGACGCTGCCACTCGATTTGTCGTCATACGGATTCACACCTCCAATGCTCTCACTACCCGTCATTCATCCGGCACTACTATCGTCCATCGTCGACATGCAGAATTCGAACTCCAAATATCTCGTGAGTTGATTTGGAACTAGTGATTTATATTCGTTCTGCCAACAGTATTAGCATGCTAACTGGCGTACATTTTTCTGATCTTCCTTTTGTTTCGATTCTGGCATTTTTCTGCTCTCCGTTTTCAATTTGTCCGGAATACAGTATAGGGGTCATGGTTCCTGGATGGGGCAAGACGTGGGTGAGTGACACTCTCCCTTCGGGTCGCCTCCTCAGCGACCTTCCGGTGGCAGTCTCTGTGATCAAACCCACAAGATCCTACAGCATAGGTAAAGTACTTGCCAAGACTCGAACGGAAAACGGTTAGAATATAACCTAAAATATCCAAATCCTCTGCTGGATCTCTTTCCAATTTAGATTTTTGATACGTTCCGAGGACATGGCTTAACACGACGATATTGTACATGCCCCACGCTCGACCAATCACAGAAAGGCAGCGGACACAGGGCAGCCATTATTTCCGTCCTAGCCTTATAGCTGATCGGCGACAAAGTTATTCGCTTGAAGGATCTACAAAGCTTCAGGGATTGATTCTTCAAGTGAAGAATTTTGACACCGATCAGCTGATAACGCCCAGACTGAACTAATGGCTGTCCTTTGCCTGTCGCCGTTCCGTGATTGGTCGAGCCTGAATTGTCACAGCGTCTTCGCGGCGTTGAGCTGTTTGCCCGAAAAGTACCGATTTAGCGTCTTATAACTATATTAGTGTGACCTATTTTTGAGCTCTGGAGCGGCTTCTGTGCTCTAAAGGGTTTCGCACATAGTTCTAGTTCAGAAGACAGTCCTTTTCGCTAGTCTTCTTGATGATTTCTTGAACTCCAACTCACCGACCTCAACTTTCACCTGGCGGGTAGTGGAGGACTGTCTACCCACCCTGAAGGCTACTCTTCGGATTGTTTTTTGCCACTTCACCATCTGTTCCTCTAGCTTCTTGCATTCTTAGCAAGACGAAATGAATGCGTGGTTGCGCAGTCGGAGAAGGCACCGGTTGTCGCGTGCACACGTGTTCTGCGTCCGGATTTACCTTTCAGTCCAAGTATGCCTTCCAAGGCCTCCTCCGGGGTAGGTGAGTTGGTGCCAGACTTGCCTGGGAAGGATAAAGCCCTGACCTGTTGATCGCCTGGTCATCATAACTCGTCATTGTATTAGCCAAATACGCATTCAAATTGCCTCCACGACCTGTAGAAGTATGTAGAATGCGTGGCGCATCATAAGAGAGATTGGTTAATGGTGTCCTTTACCTTTAGAGGCTACACCCTCCTAGCAGCCACCGTATCCCCGTCGCGAAGCAGTTGATTGCTTGTCTTCGCAGCTTTTTTGCCTGGTGACGACAGTGTTTG
The DNA here is from genome assembly GCA_947359475.1 of Heligmosomoides polygyrus bakeri. Classification (NCBI taxonomy): domain Eukaryota; kingdom Metazoa; phylum Nematoda; class Chromadorea; order Rhabditida; family Heligmosomidae; genus Heligmosomoides; species Heligmosomoides polygyrus. The sequence continues at coordinate 11,961,204 of OX375868.1, forward strand.
CGCGCGTGTGATGTGACGACACGTCAACAGCATGTTCTTGTCGTCCAGATCGTCCACGACGACATCGTCCTCGCCGCTCGCTTTCGTTTCGGATTTCAATTTCGGTCGCCGCCGTCACTTTCTCCGCGGCGGCCGGCAATCGCGTAAGAATCCAGGTCAATTCCCTTGCGCAGTCGCCGACGACGAACACCACACGCATGCACGCAGTCGCGTGTGTTCAAGTTCATCGTGGAGAAAGTGAAAGCTGCGGGTGTGTGGGAAAATCGAGAGCGATGGGGCGATGACTTCTGCGAAATCGGTTGGACGATGGAAGAAAAGTGGCCTGGAGCGGAGACAATAGACAGATGTCGAACGGGCACTTCTTGAGATTATTCTCATTCTTTTTGTAGTCATCCAACCGCTTTGAATGCCGGCAAGATCGCAGATCTCAGCGCCCTCCAGTTCCATAGACAAGAAGATACGACAGAAAGCGAAAAAATCGTGGTCAATCCCGTAGTTGACTTCTATCTGAAGCGCCTTTCTGGATCCTTAGAATCACTCTGCTTCTCTGTGATCAATTCTGGAAGCTTCTAGAATCCACTATTGAGGACTTTGCAATCTTTGGCTCCACATCTGTCTTTAAAATTCTTTCACGCATTCGTAAGATAGTTGAAAAAAGCGACGGCAAAGAATGGTATTGCACCACTGCGACATTGACATCTGTACCGCGTGTCGCCAGGAACTCGTATGTTGTCTACTTTCGTTCCTGTTGAGTGCCAAAATAACCCCGTGGGTCTCTCATCCTCCATAAGCACCGTTTTTCTCACAGAGAGGCGACTCGATCTTACAAAGGTGTTCAGAATCGCTTTTGTGCGGCTGGTAGAACCCTGTTTCCTTCAAGTTAGTACAAATGCAAGCAAGAATAAAGGATCATGAACGGATAAACATATCAATCTTTTTCGTATGCGCCACACACTCTACTTCTACGGGATGTCGTGGAGGCGACATGAATGCGTGTTTGGCCATACAATGACTTGCGGTGGCCAGCCGATGAACAAGTCAGCGCTTCAGACAGACGGACACGTCTGCTACCAATTCACCGACTTCGGAGGGGTGGAAAGCTTGGTTGGCCTGAACGGGTAATAAGAACCAGGAATCTGGGAATCGGGTGCACGTAACAGCCGGTTCCTCATCCGGCAGCGCTCCGCGCGACCAATTTCACGTTAATACAAATGAAAATGTCAAAATGACACAATATTATTTTGGCAAAATTTAAGTATAGTTTGCTTTTTATAGCAGAAACCTATTTTATTACGTGCCTGAGTTTTTCCAATTTTTAAGAGATTGAAATTGAGCCTGACCAACACCTATAGGAGTTATCTATAGGATCAACATCTATAGGAGTATGGGAAGTAGGAGTTGATTTTTTAATGCTCAGCTTGCTGTTCATTAAGAATTCTGACCGGACGGGAGAAGTTGGGCCGTGTCCCGGAGCCACGACCTGCCCAGCTACGGCCCAAGAATCTCGGTCATCCTTTTTGAGGGCAGCACGTGCTGCCCGAGCTTGGCAGCACATCCTCCCTTCGAACTCAGCAGGATGTGCTGCCGAGCTCGAGATGACCAAGTGCTGCAAGCTGGGCAGGTGGTTCTGCCCACTTTTGCATTCTTGGGCCGTAGCTGGCCAGACCTTGGGCCGTAGCTGGGCAGATCGCGGCTCCGGGACACGGCCCAACTTCTCCCGCCCGGCCAGAGAAATTATGAGGTCCGAAGACACTGAAACCAGCATGTACTTGGATTTACCGTAATCCAAGCACCTTCGAGGAGACCTTTGCCTTTTTAGGCACTTTGAAGCAGAAAATGCGGCTCAACGTAAATCAGCCTTCCAGTTCTTCAGTGACATTGGCGCAGACGTGTATGGCAGGGATAATACAATTACATGCCCATCTGCTTGTTACTGTAGTTTATTATAGAGGCCAAATACATATTTAAAAGTAGCTTCACAATATATCTGTCGTAGAAATTGAGTGAGTGGCTCAACCTTCAACCCGCCAAGATATTTCCTACTGTGGTGGGGATGGGGGATGGAGTTGAACTCCTACACTTCGTCAAGGCGACAAAATCGAAAGCAAACTAGTTTTAAAAGACGATGCCGTGAACTGGAATACAAGAAGACGTTTCTGTGTAATTTTCCAGCCAGGATAGGCTACACTGTTTGCGTTTACCTTGCTTTGACAGCGATACCCCCTCCGGTTGGATAGCAATACCCCTTCCGGTTTGCAATCCTCAATAGTAAATGCCAGTTTCATGGAAATCAAAAGAGTGATCTTATCTGCTCACCAAAACATAAAGTGCAATGAAAAGTGCTCAAAATTAATGATAGAAGCGTTAGCGCCAAGGACGGACATCTCGAGTGCAATTCTGGTAACTCAGGACGGAAGCGCAATTCGTTGACATCAGATTATCTTTGTTTGGACACAGATTGGTTTAAAAATTTTCTAGGGAATTTTCTCAAAGATCAGAACTTTGCAGCTGACCCATAGGTATAGGTCTGGAAGATCACGACGAAAATCGCTCAGAAAATCGCTGCCTTCCTTAAAATACAAATTTTCGACTTGATCAATACTAATGAAGCCTTCGACTTCAACTTTTCCATCTTTCATTTAGAAGATCCGTTTCTTTAACAACAGTGAATCAGGGCGCCTGCTCCGAGCCGTCCACAAAGCAGAAAATTTCCCACAAGATCGGATTTTCCACAGTCTGTCAAAGTTGCTTCTTGCCACCACAATATTTCGTGGAAGTACAATGATAAGTAGCACACTCCAAGAATGGTTTGATCAATATGGCGTTTATCTACTATTTCTAAATCGTACTCTAGGTTTGCCAATAATGTTTTATTGATTTCTTCGTGCTTAAAAAATGAACAATAAAACCTGGCTTTGATCGGACTCTTTCTGGGATGAGCCGTGCACTCTTCTTCACTTGAAGGATAAAGGACGGCGTCACTCAATCCCTTTTGGGAGGCGCCACGCATTCTACTTCTACGGGATGTCGTGAAGGCGATTTTGAATGCGCATTTGGCCATACAATGACTTGCTGTGGCGCGCCAATGAACAAGTCAGTGCTTTATCCTTCCCAGACTAGTCTGGTACCAATTCACCGACCCCGGAGGGATAGAAGGCTTGGTTGGCCTGGGCGGGAAATCCGAACCAGGAACCTGGTATAGGGTGCAGGCGGCAGTCGGTGCCTCCTCCGACTGCGCTACAGGCGCTCTCTTCTTCACTTAGCATGGTGAAAGTGCTTCGCACGCATTCAACCAATAGAGTGACAGGATCCATCCTAGTCGAGAGGGGCCAATCGTAAATTGCGTACGACATCCTATGGCACACAACCTATTCCTTGAATTTAAATAAAAAACCTCACATAATGGGCAACCACAGGTCCATGAGTTAAAGGTCTCGCAGATACCCAAGTTATTGAAGATGCAAATCACCATATGCTCCCTCCGATTAGGATAGATCAGAGTGATATTGAGGGGTCAGCTGATGGACAAGCCAGCATTTCACCCTGACCAAAAACCGGCTACCAATTCGTAGGTGAATGTTTTTTTCGTCGGAGGAGGCTATGCCGTGCACTCTGATTCAAGTTTCTTGGTTCGAGTTCCTCACCCAAGCCAACAAAACCATCCATGCCTTCGGAATCGGCGAATTGCTACCACTACTACTTGCGAACGACAAGTGCAAGTAGCCACCATATATTGTGAAGCTAATTTTAAATATAATAAACCGCAATTCAAATTGTGTAGGCTAAAGACGCTTTAGAATTGCCCCTAAAACATCCCGTAGAAGTAGAGGGCGTGGCGCACCTTGCAAAGAAATTAACTAATGCTGTTTTTATCGTTTATTACTATGAACTAAGTCATTAGCTCTAACATTTCTTTCAGTCGATCGATCCTGGCGAATCAGCAGGAAAGTTTTGTCGTAACACTGAAAGCAACAACAACGACAGCGCTTCACAACAGGTAACACACATTTTCACTTCCTTGTCTAGATGTTGCCTAGAAGTGTAATGCATGGCGTACTCTGAAAAAGCATCTTAGAGGTCATTCGGTACTTTCCGCCTGAATTAGAAATCGGGCTGATCTATGGAGTTCACTCTTCGCGACAAGTACAGATCGCTGTTTTTAATTATATGATTAAACTCAACTAACCAGATATCGGAGACGTGTAGAGCAGTCGGAGGAGGTGCCGGCTGTCGCGTGCACCCGATACCAGGTTCTTGGTTCAGATTTCCCGCCCAGGCTAACCAAGCCCTTTATCTCGTGGTCGGTGATTTAGAACAAAACTTGTCTGGGAAAGATAAAACATTGACCTGTACATCGGCTGTCCACCAAAGTTATTGTGTAGGTCAGACACCACCCATTCAAGAACTCCACAACATCGCGTAGAATTATTTAGAATGCGCGGCGCATCCCAATCTTACCTTCACAATAAAATTCCATTTAACCGAATTATTTGTTTAGACCGGTCTCTTTGAAGTTTGAACGATATGAGGTCCTTATTAATTAATGAAAGGAATGATTTTTTACATCTTTTTAAAGCCAGGAGCGGCATTTATAGAGTGTAGAAGCTGTTAGAATGATGTTTAGTTGCGACCAAAACTCCAGCTCCAAGCGGGACTCGAACTCACATTTTCTGCTTATGATTGTAATTTTTAATGTTTCTGGAGACAGCAAAAGCTCAGCTAAGCTTCAGTCAGTTTGTTCCAAGCTCTGTTTCTTCATCCTCTCGAAATGTTCCGCCGATTCTTTGACCAGCTCCACTTCTCGATAATTCTTCGGGGTCCAGCCGGCCCCGATCTGCTTTTTCGAGAGAGAGAAAGAAAGAGAAAATTGCTCCTGTCGAAATAACGCCACAAATGGAACATTTCATTGAGTGTAGGCCTGAACTGAAGGGGTCTTATATGTCACGTCGAATTGTACACTTCACAATAAAACTAGACACTTTTCAAATCAAACTGAACACTTTTCACCTCAACTTGGACACTCTTCCAAGCTAGCCTAAGATTGAAGTCGATGCGAACTCTTTCAAACCGAGATGACCCTCCTACAGACTGAACTACAAACTCTCCAAAACAGTTAGAATAATTTTTTGTTCAAGGAAAACTTGGTGTAACTTTCTTTGGAATTTTTTAGTTCAGCTGTCAGAATGAATAGTGTTAAATTACTAAACAAAATTATTATTTCTCAAAAAATATTAGATTAAATTTTGTTTTAAACCGCAACAAGGCAGCTCTTTATAATTCCTTTTTGTTGTGTCGTTTACAGGTGCGCTCCATTTGAACAGAAGTTTTGCTATCAATCGGATAAAAATCGCACCTTATTGGACGACGGCATAACGCCATTTTTTCTTTTGGCACTAAAAAATGGCTACCTTTCTGGTTTTTTAAAACAAACTTTAAACCACTATTTTCCTCAAAAAATAGAATTTTTTAAAATTTTCAAATGTAACGTAGAAGACGCTCATTTCGATTTGGAAGAGTTCGCTTTGAGTTCAAAATTCATAGGCTAGCTTAGAAGAGTGCTCAATTCGCCGTGAAATGGTATAGTCAATCCTACGGTAGCCGTATGGATCCTACGGTAGCCGTTATTGGAGGCTGGCCTCAGCCTGGTGAATAGAGTTATCACAGACTTGTAGCCTCCCACGACATCGGGAAGCTGTTCGATTTCCTCGAGCCTTACCGAAACTGATGGGTCTAGTGTGTTTACAAACACCGTCAGCTCGTCACGTTCCGGTCGTGCGACGAATCCGTCGGTGGTGGATTCGTGACTGGCACGACAGAGGCGCTTTGGCCCCCTCCGAATTCACGTGGAGTCACTGGCGCTCTAGTTTCGTTGCCCTGCGGTTAGTTGGTACTGTTCGTTCGGCATCCGTCCGCAGTGGTTGACAGCTCTCCATCCGGTTCACAGGAGGATGCACCACACTACCTTTTCCGGGTTTTACTGCCCTATGCAGTGATTTGGGGCAGAGATCCCATCCTGCGGTTTTATCCTGGCTAGACAAGTCCGGTACCAACACACTGACCCAGTGGGGATGGAAGGCTTGTTTGGCATGGGCGGGACCTGAACCAAGAACTTCGTCTGTTGAAGATGATCGTGACAGCTGGCGTCTTTTCTGACTGAAATACCAAGCTGCTATGGCAAAGTGAATGGACGCTAATCTTCAACAAATCATTACAAAACCATGCGATACAGAAGCCTTCTAGGTGGCGCCATATACCAATTCCAAAAGCTGGAAGAAACCTTAAGACTTAGCAGTTTCCCTGCCCTAGTATGTGCAACTTCAATCATTGTTGAATTCGACCGGCAAAAGATCCTCGTTGCTCTCTTTAAGCCTCACCTTCATCAAATTACTGAGAATCAACATAGCCTCGTACGGAGGTAGAGCAGCTGCTTTGCGAATCTGAACTGCTATTAAATGAATCGGGAGTAACTGCCAAAACGACGAAGAATGATTCCATTCGACACCGGTCACGAATATGGCCTACATGGATATACTAGTACTCATCAGCCAATTAGACAACAGTCCAACGCCGATTTGGATAGTTCGAACCCTCCATTTTTTCAAACTCGTTTGAGAGGATTATAAGAGCAATTATAACTTTAAGAAGCGCTGGATCTTGGGATGATAAGAGTGGCTTTAACAGGAAAGGTTTTTTATCCAAATGACATTCAAATAACAAACTTATCTTTGGATTTCACACCGGATATCCGAATTGGGTACGACAACCGACAACAGGTTTCTGGTCAAAATCCGTTATCTGTTTTCACATGTTTGGTTAAGCCTGGGATGGCTATTATAAAAGATAGAAGCTCTTAGATGGCCGTTTGGTTACGGTCAAAACTCTTGCACCAGGTGGGACTTGAACTCGCGTCTTCTGCTTTCCGGGCAACGATACCTTCAGTAACCTATATTATTGGGAAATCCCATATGGGGCCGAATTCGTCAACGACTTTCAGCAATTTAACAGAGAAAATACAGCCTTAATCCCTGACAGCGCGGCTTATCAAGCGATATGGTGAAACACTTCGCCGCGCTATCGGAGATTTCGGCTGTATTTTCTCTGTTAAATTGCTGTAAGTCGTTGATGAATCCGGCCGCTGGTGATAATCACTCCTATGTGAATCGAAAGATCCGGGCCTTTCACAAATCCCATTGTTTGCACAACCCATTCAACCGGGGTTTGAAAAATGACAGATCCGAGTTGTCCGAACCCTAAAATGTCCACAGTCAACAACAACCAATTAGAGCTTCAACCAGATACCTCCAAGCCAATCAGGTTATTGACCGAACACACCGTGATGGCTGGCACGTTCAATCGACCTGACTGATCTGATTCCCTCTTCCCCATGTACTTCTACTTTAACAAGTAGAACCCTCAATTCTATTAGGATGTTCCACATGTCCTACTCCTACGTCGTTTCTTAGAAGAAAAAGAGGTCGAGCTATGTTATCTACCTCCTCTGCTTCAGATGAGAAGGCCGCATTCGTTGTTCAAATTTGGGCAGCTAAAAACACAAAAAAAAACTAATATACAGAGACTCACTTTGGGTTCTTCTAGCATAAGCCATGCACTTGCAAATGTGTAAAACTCCGGCATATTAGCTCCATCTAATATCTCTCGTTGCAGGTCTCGTCGTCTCGTTCGGACAGCGACTCGACGATCTCACCATCAGCCCCACGACACAATGTGATTGTAAAGAATAGTTCGAAAAGGAAAAAAGTTCGTTACCGTGAAAAATTTCGAAAAAAGGTCTGTGGAAAGTGGACCGTTGAATCCACACATCTACGTCTTTTCTTCTCATCTTATTTTATGGGCGGTGGCGGTGAAGACAGACAAACAACTCTGAAGACGACAGGCTCGGCTTTATTCATTCACATTTTCTGTAAAAATCGAAATTACTTTGAGGATTTCTCTAAACCACAAAGGGCTAGTCGCTAACATTCCTTCCTCCTTTTAAAGACGAAAATGAAGTCAGAGGCTCTTCCATTTTCCATTAACAATGTCTTCTGAACTTTTGAAGAAGATACTGAAGCCAAAAATCGTTTCAATCAAGCTAACCCTTAGTCACTTCTGATCCCTTCTTCACTTCACCACTGTTGGCACACATGATGTTGTCGATAGAAGACATCGACAGGACTCAACTTTGCCCTATTCCAGCTATCAAAGTTTCCACCCTTAAGGCATAGGCTGAGTAGACTTCGGAATTATTTGGAAAAACAATACCTCGAGCTGTTTTCGTCAAGCTTGCAGTCCTAATATGCATTCAATTTGGTATTCAATTTTTAAAAAAGTGGAGCGCATGGCTTATTCCAAGCGATGTTGAATAACATCGATCGACATGGGTGACACCTACATGTCTTAAGCTATTAGAACCACTCCAACCGCATGTACTTGTGATCAGGGTGGGAAACTCGTCCAGAAGTTCCACCTCTTGGATTCGTCTGACCTTCAGTGGCTATCCTTAGTGTTAGATCTGCAGCACCTCCGGCTGTTTATAAACAACTAAACTAAACTAGAGGATCTGTCTGGGAGACTTATTTACGAAATGAGCGGCTGCAAATTATATCCTAAAACAGTATGCCATCTCAAAAAACCTAAAAACAGCATCGTCAAATTGATTGTTAAAGGATTTCAGCCCAAATCTAGTCGAAGGCTAGTCAAAGTAGCCCTCAAACAGGCTTCCCAGGAGAGCTGAATTTCGCACCCAACTCCTCCACAATGTCTTTTTAAGAGAAGAAAACCTAGCCACATAAGTCTAACTCTGCGTCTCTCTCTCCCTCTATTAATATTAACTGTTACTGCCTAGGAGCTAGTCAAAGACAATGCGTACTGGGAGCGGCGGAGAAAGAACAACGACGCGGCGAAAAAGAGCCGAGACAGTCGGCGTCAGAAGGTTAGTTGGACTTACGAGTGGCGCCGCTCCCACTTTTGAAGCGGACTCCTTCACGGGGACACTAACTGACGAGGTAATGGCTAACCCCTCCCTAACAGATTGGCCACGTCCTAACCTCCACAAGGTTGTGTTGGATTTCAGAGAAGTGTCGCGTTAAAGTAGAGAGCATGGCTCACTCCAGAGGTATTGATTTTACCCTTATCCAGGGCTTTTCAAATCCAACACCATCGTTAAGCTGGTACTAGTTGGTCCACCAGTCGATAGAGAGCGTAGATTTCACGCCAATCAACAATTCCTGTTTTAGATTCGAAATTGAATTTAGACGTTCAATCGCATTTTCCCACGGGGATGATGAATGGAAAGGTGTTCGCAAAAAGTAAAATAAAGTAACTTGATGTAATTATCTCCACAATTGCAAGTATAAGTAAGTGCGTGGCTTACGCCATAAAGATAATACGGCACTATGTAATGCACTTTTGAGGCTGCAGAGGTCAAGGATAGGTCGAAGAAAAACTTCGCCTAGGGGGGAGGAGTTATTTGGGGTACTGATCACGAATCTGACATCCGTTCTTGAATTTTCGGCTGATTACGGAAGGTTACGGTAGGAAGTTTGACTACGGCTATCGAGGTCATAATCACCGATTTTGCCCACCCTTAGCTGGGGGGGGGGGGGGGGTGTTTGGGGTACTGATCATGAATCTGACATCTGTTTTTCTTTTTACGCTGGAGTACGGTAGGTTACGGTAGGACGGGTGACTAAGTCTGTCAAGGTCATAATCACCGATTTCGCCCAAACTTCGCCTAGGCATAGAGGCGTTGCCAGCAATCTCATCCTTCTAAGCCACTCCTGGAAATCGTCGCGTCCATGTTCAGCTTTTCATAGACGTCCTTCAGTTGAAGTCGCGCAGTTCTTCTTGGTGGCAGTTGTGGTACAGTGCCTGGAGAGCCATGATGCTATTGTTGCCCTCAATTAAACCTTCGCCTATCGAAGAGTTTCCCGGAAATTTGCGCACTCTTTCAGGCGATAGCTACGGGACCATTTGCATCCTGTGCCACTACCGTTGCGCCTCAGATAACCCCTGTAGCCGAGGTTTGGGCGAAATCGATGGCTATGACCTTAGTGACCGGTACCTGCCGCAACCTACCGTAACCTACCGTAATCGGCCGAAATTTCAAAAACGGATGTCAGATTGTGATTAGTACACCAAATAACTCCCTAGGCGAAGTTTGGGAGGAATTTTTCTTCAACCTCTCCTCGACTCCCGAAAGTCCAATAGTCCCGCTAATACTGAGTTTCATTTTTAATCTCCTTCTTTATACTTATGGTACAGTGATCGGCATAACTGCAGATTTTTGCTCCGCCGTAAAACACCTCATTTTACGATTTTTGAAGTACTTCATTCGGCGAATCGCACAGCGCTACAGTAAATGTACCAACAGTTTCTCATGTGTTTCTAAAGACATGTATGTTGAGCGGGAATCAAGCCTTTCAGGCTAAGCTGGCTTCTATCCCATGTCCTTGGCACTCCTGATGTAGACCTTTGTCGACTTCAGTATCATTGCTGTTTAAATGTGCATAATTTCCATGGAATCTCGATATAGAGCTAAGCGGTACTCAATGTTTGAGGCCATAATAGTTCATAAATACATTTAAATGTGTAGCTGTAATAGAGGCCACTGCTCAACCTGCCGCTCTTCTGAATGTCTGACCACTGATGCTTGGTGCATCCCTGTGTGATACAATGTCTTACTTCTGAGAAGAGACAACAGATAGATGAGTAGGTTTATTAGCAGACAACTCAGGGGACAACTTAGGCCTATGTTATACTTCAGCGACGCTGTTGTCGGCGATGTCGGCGACAGTGTTGCGCAGGCTGCTACGCACTGTGTAGAACCTCCCAACACTGCCGCCGACGTCGTCGACAACAGCGTTGCCGAAGTATGTTATAACATAGGCCTTGTGCTGACGGAAGATGAAACAGACGCCGCAGCCGTTAAGAGATGAAACGATGGAAGCGGATACGGGACTGACTGCCTCGCACTTCTTCACGGCGTTTCATCCGCCAGTTCCCGCCATGTTAAAATTCAAAGATATTTTATTTTATATCTGGCACTCCTGGCTTTGGGCCATTTGTGGTGGTTCAGTGAGTTTTCTTATACAAGTTTATTACTGCAAAATCTACATTGGATGATAAGTATTGTCATCGCGAAAAACGCAATATTTTCAGCAATACGCGAGATTTTTTAAAAATTATTATTCCTGAATATAACCAACAACATGTAGATTGGATTTCACAAGAATGTTCCGAACTGACCTCCCTTGGCTTTTACGCGGCTTCAAGACTTGGTCTTACTGACTCCACAGTGCGCCTCAGGTAGCTGGTCCGATTTCCGCCCAGGCTTGATTTAAGTTCGCGGCGAAGCTACTCCAAATTAGTGATGGTCCTCTTCTTCAGATACTACTCTGGGTATTCCCACACGGGATCTAAACACGGGCTGTTAGATCGCCATTTATAATTCGTTAGGTATCCATGGAAGTTGGCGTCCAGATGCGCAATCGTCGTCCTCGATCCATGGACAGGAGCCCAGTGCTGAAAGACTATGTCGGGATTTTCTTCATAGAAGGGGAGGACTACTTTCTTGAGAACCTCCTCTTTTTAAATTTCAGCGCTGATTTTCATGTTTCTTTCCACGAAAACCAGCGGCGTCTTCTGGTTTGCTGTGATACCAGCTCACACCATCAATCCTTTGGGAAACAACGATTGATTTTGTGACGATCTTCATTTTCGGAGTGTGTCTTTGATCGGGTCTGAGGAGCTGGTGTTCATTCTGAGCATTGTGTGCGACTTCGATCGTGAAAAGCGGCGCACTGTGGAACCAGCGAAAGGAAAACTTGAAGCCTGCGTAAAAGCCAAAGGAGGTCGGGGTCGAGCGTTCTACCCCCTCGTCCCTACCTGGGCTTGCTCGAGAGTCCAGATAGGGCGGTCAGGATGTACGAAATAGGCCACGACCCTTGCACGGGGGAGGGGCAATCGGTATTTTCCTCGTCCCCCTGGCTCACCCACCCCAACCCCCTAGGTTTCCTCGAGAGTCTAATAGCGACCTTACGAAACTTTAGATATATAAAACAAAATTTGCCGGCCCCTCGATACGCTGGGATAGTAACTCGACTCCGCCCTCCTACCAACTCGGCTGTACATCCCGCCCAGCCGCCAGACTCCAGTGGCTGCCTTACGAGATAGTGGAGATGCAAAATTTGCCACGCCTCTGTTTAAAGGGCGGAGGTAGAACGCCACTCCGCCAAGGAGGTCACCTCGAATCCTCGAATTTTTGTGAAATCCAGTCTACATGTTGTTGGTTATATTGGTGAATAATAAGTTTTAAAAATTTCGCGTATTATTGAAAATATGACATTTTTGACGACAAAAATACTTATCGGCCACCCTTATACGCGATAATGTGCGATAATAAGTGATACTATTCAACAGGACAACTGCATATGTGACTAATATGCAATGGAAGCTAATGGACGGGTATAACAGTACGAGAAGCGTCCATAGGAAGAGAGCAAGAACGCGCCTGTCCTTCCAAAAAGAAGTCACGTCGGACAAGCCCACTGCGCCACCAATCCTCTCCTCATAACTTACCGTCGTGAACAAGTATGCGCGGTAGAGCGATAAACGGAGAATGCGCTGGCTGAGTCAGCAGGCTGAGAAAATTAGCCAGAATATGTGTCAGCGAATGTTGCGCGCTATTATCCCAAAACATTGGATTCCTCGGCTCACCAGCGCGAATATCGCTCCGTGCATCTTAGAAAACAGTTGCATAGCAGAATATAAGGCTTGAGGATAGACAGAAACGATTTCTTCAGTTTCTTATTTTCTTTTGCGCTGGATTGCGCTGATTCAACTTTGTCTCTGGGTCGTTTAATGCGCTTAGTCTCAAGGGTGAATATTGCGCAGAGGAGTTCAACCTTAAGTGAGAAATCCTTTTGGAACTATTATATACCAGTCGTTCGGCGGCCTAGCGGCCGCCTACGACTGGTTGGGGGCTTCGCCCCCAAACCCCGAGAATAGGACGCCATGGCCGCTACGGGTTTCCTATTCTTTCCTAGGCCTTCTGACCATTATGTTAATCGAGATGGATCGGCTGATCTTCCTCAACGTGATCCTCAAAAAATCGATAATATCGATCGATATCGATTGGTCGACTTCAGATTTCAGTGACCTCGATTACTCCCAAGGCCAAAGTTTCGCGCCACTTGAGCGCCATCCTCAAAAAATCGATAATATCGATCGATATCGATTGGTCGATTTCAAATTCGTGTTCAGCGACCTCGATTACCCCCAAGGCCGAAGTTTCGCGCCACTTGAGCGCCATCCTCAAAAAATCGATAATATCGATCGATATCGATTGGTCGACTTCAAATTCGAGTTCAGCGACCTCGATTACCCCCACGGCCAAAGTTTCGCGCCACTTGAGCGCCATCCTCAAAAATCGATAATATCGATCGATATCGATTGGTCGATTTCAAATTCGTGTTCAGCGACCTCGATTACCCCCAAGGCCGAAGTTTCGCGCCACTTGAGCGCCATCCTCAAAAAATCGATAATATCGATCGATATCGATTGGTCGACTTCAAATTCGAGTTCAGCGACCTCGATTACCCCCAAGGCCGAAGTTTCGCGCCACTTGAGCGCCATCCTCAAAAAATCGATAATATCGATCGATATCGATTGGTCGACTTCAGATTCGTGTTCAGCGACCTCGATTACCCCCAAGGCCAAAGTTTCGCGCCACTTGAGCGTCATCCTCAAAAAATCGATAATATCGATCGATATCGATTGGTCGACTTCAAATTCGAGTTCAGCGACCTCGATTACCCCCACGGCCAAAGTTTCGCGCCACTTGAGCGCCATCCTCAAAAAGTCGATAATATCGATCGATATCGATTGGTCGACTTCAGATTCGTGTTCAGCGACCTCGATTACCCCCAAGGCCGAAGTTTCGCGCCACTTGAGCGCCATCCTCAAAAAATCGATAATATCGATCGATATCGATTGGTCGACTTCAGATTCGTGTTCAGCGACCTCGATTACCCCCAAGGCCGAAGTTTCGCGCCACTTGAACGCCATCCTCAAACAATCGATAATATCGATCGATATCGATTGGTCGACTTCAGATTCGTGTTCAGCGACCTCGATTACCCCCAAGGCCGAAGTTTCGCGCCACTTGAACGCCATTCTCAAAAAATCGATAATATCGATCGATATCGATTGGTCGACTTCAGATTCGTGTTCAGCGACCTCGATTACCCCCAAGGCCGAAGTTTCGCGCCACTTGAGCGCCATCCTCAAAAAATCGATAATATCGATCGATATCGATTGGTCGACTTCAAATTCGAGTTCAGCGACCTCGATTACCCCCACGGCCAAAGTTTCGCGCCACTTGAGCGCCATCCTCAAAAATCGATAATATCGATCGATATCGATTGGTCGACTTCAGATTCGTGTTCAGCGACCTCGATTACCCCCAAGGCCGAAGTTTCGCGCCACTTGAGCGCCATCCTCAAAAAATCGATAATATCGATCGATATCGATTGGTCGACTTCAGATTCGTGTTCAGCGACCTCGATTACCCCCAAGGCCAAAGTTTCGCGCCACTTGAGCGTCATCCTCAAAAAATCGATAATATCGATCGATATCGATTGGTCGACTTCAAATTCGAGTTCAGCGACCTCGATTACCCCCACGGCCAAAGTTTCGCGCCACTTGAGCGCCATCCTCAAAAAGTCGATAATATCGATCGATATCGATTGGTCGACTTCAGATTCGTGTTCAGCGACCTCGATTACCCCCAAGGCCGAAGTTTCGCGCCACTTGAGCGCCATCCTCAAAAAATCGATAATATCGATCGATATCGATTGGTCGACTTCAGATTCGTGTTCAGCGACCTCGATTACCCCCCAGGCCGAAGTTTCGCGCCACTTGAACGCCATCCTCAAACAATCGATAATATCGATCGATATCGATTGGTCGACTTCAGATTCGTGTTCAGCGACCTCGATTACCCCCAAGGCCGAAGTTTCGCGCCACTTGAACGCCATTCTCAAAAAATCGATAATATCGATCGATATCGATTGGTCGACTTCAGATTCGTGTTCAGCGACCTCGATTACCCCCAGGGCCAAAGTTTCGCGCCACTTGAGCGCCATCCTCAAAAAATCGATAATATCGATCGATATCGATTGGTCGACTTCAGATTCGTGTTCAGCGACCTCGATTACCCCCAAGGCCGAAGTTTCGCGCCACTTGAACGCCATCCTCAAAAAATCGATAATATCGATCGATATCGATTGGTCGACTTCAAATCCGAGTTTAGCGACCTCGATTACCCCCAGGGCCAAAGTTTCGCGCCACTTGAGCGTCATCCTCAAAAAATCGATAATATCGATCGATATCGATTGGTCGACTTCAAATTCGAGTTCAGCGACCTCGATTACCCCCAGGGCCAAAGTTTCGCTCCGCTTGAGCACCATCCTCAAAAAATCGATAATATCGATCGATATCGATTGGTCGACTTCAGATTCGTGTTCAGCGACCTCGATTACCCCCAGGGCTGAAGTTTCGTGCCGCCGACGTGTTCGGCACGTCTCCGGCTCGCCATGCGCGGTCGCCGACGTGTTCGGCACGTCTACGGCTCGCCATGCGCGGTCGCCGACGTGTTCGGCACGTCTGCGGCTCGCCATGCAGGGTTGCCGACGTGTTCGGCACGTCTGCGGCTCGCCATGCGCGGTCGCCGACGTGTTCGGCACGTCTGCGGCTCGCCATGCACGGTCGCCGACGTGTTCGGCACGTCTGCGGCTCGCCATGCACGGTCGCCGACGTGTTCGGCACGTCTGCGGCTCGCCATGCAGGGTTGCCGACGTGTTCGGCTGCCGCGCCCCAACTCAAAGTCGGACGGACGGACGGTGTGACACACACACACACACACACAGTGACACACACACACACGCTTGCTCCTTTATATATAGTAGGATTCTGAAGTAGTGCGCCTAGGAAAAAGAACGACAGAAAGCCTTCCTCGTATGAAGCTAAAAGATTAAGGGTCGTCAAATTTAGAGATTGAGAAAGGGAAAAGCTTCGTAGAATTCTTTTTAGAAATAGCCTTAAGGAGTACAGTCATCTCTATTCTTATTGGCCGATTGCTCACATGATATTGTTCATTTCTCGGTTCGGTTGATGTATTGCATTTCATCTGTATTGGTTTAATTACCCAAGTTTGAGATTCTGGTGGTCGAATAAACCGCTTGGGCTGGTGTCTGGTGTTGTGTACCGCGTGGCAAGGCCGGGCAACGACTTTACAAAGCTCTAAGCAAAACTGATAACATTGGTTGTACCGACTTCCCTGCCAAGGTGAATTTCTGTTGAGGAGGACGACATGGCATGTCGCGCTGCGACGCTCGAGCACGAGAACATGAAACTTCGAGCCGAGCTGGAGCAGCTGAAGAACGAGACCGGGCACCTACGAGCCTTAATGTTGGCACCAGTCAAGGTTAGTTGTTGAGCTACTGCCAATGAATCGTCCCTACTATCTGCTTTAGGCGCCGCTAACCCTTCATCACCAGCTCGGGCAGTCGGGGCTGCACCCCAACCTGTCGATGATCGCTGCACCGTCGGTGATCACAACCACGGACTTCTGTGGCGGACTGCCGCACTTGCCGTACAGCGGCAGTACGCAGAGGAACACGGTGCTTGTAAACAACATCAAAACCTAGTGGAACAACGACAAGAAGGCTTCTCCACATCGCGTGTATTCTCCTCGCTCCGACGTCATTCACAAACCACAACATATCAGGGTAGTCAGCGCAACTGTGTTATTCTTGCCTCTCTTTGTTGTTATTGTTGCCCTAGAAGCATACGAATCATCATGTAATTACAACTGTAGACGTGTATGGCTTTAGTAGTGGCAATATATGTATATGTGTATTGTGTACCTTGGCAATGTTCAACTACGGATCGTCGACTTGACCAATCTGATGCTGTAAACAGAGCATTCATATCTCACCCATAATAACATAATAATAATTAATCACAAGTGCAATTCCCAGTACCTTCACGAATTCCATTCTTCACCTATTTGTGTACTCCGTCATGTCAGCTACGATGAATAAATATTGGAATAAAAAGCAGGCCTGTTCGTCGCTCACCAGAGAGTCTATTAGGGGAGGAGGGAGAGGGGGCAAAAGCAATGAGACTCTCGATGCCGTGCCCATATATGTCGTGAATGGAGTCCGGTTTCGTGCTTCTCGTATTTGTATGTTTGTTTGCTACTTACTGAAGGCCACCTGAGAAGTGACCACTTTCGCCCTTTCCAGAAGCATGCCAAAACCTCAGTCTGTCTCATGCCGAAACACCAGTCTGACGAGTCGACCTGTGTCGCGCAAATCTCGCCCAATTCCCAACCACAAGCATCCTGAGATCAATAGTCACGCAAGAGGAGAAGTACGTCTTCTACCATAACCCTGCCAAACAGCAAGTCTGGGTTACGGCTGGTTACCTGTTACTGACCTTCGTTCGGCGGGATGTTCACGGCGAGAAGCACCTTCTGAGCTTTTGAGTCTGCGCCCATGGACCGGTATACAGGGTGCGTAAAAAGTATTGACGCAGTAAATGACGGCTGTGGAAATAGTATTGCGCAGTAAGTTTTAAAATATTCACTTGAGAGATATGGAAAATGATCTTGCGAACACGATAGAGTAACTCGTAATTGACATTGGCTCCTTTACTGTGAATACAGGAGCGAAAACGACGGAAAAATTCATGAGCACGCGCCGCAAGTACTCGCTTGGATTTCGTCCCGTGCTTTTAACAGGGTAGCCTTCTGCGACTGGTCACTTCTGTTGAAAGTAGCCCAGACCTCATTCTCCAAAATCGCCTAAAAGGAGTAATCCAGCGGATTCATGTTTAAGCTGTGTTCGTCTGAGAAGCTGTCCACACCTGTGCGCGTTACCTGTTTGCCGTTATCGGACAGAGATTGATAATTTTGGATTTGAACGTTATCGTGCTTGAACATCTTGTAATCATTATCTGTTATAACAGAGCCGTGGCTGACGTTTAGGTTGCTGACCTCTTTCCTCACCAACCGTTTCGAACAGCGCCAAATTCTCTTGTTAAGGAAATATTCAGCTCTTTGGGTATCACCTGTATCACCTGTCGTCCCGTTGATCATCGACTTGCTCGAGCGGGCGCCAGCAGCGTCTCCATTCGTCCCTGTCGCGTGCCAGAGTGGTCCAATGGATCCTCCTCGCTCGAGGAACACGAAGAGCGTCATATCGGTCGTTCAGGGCTTTCACGAAGAAGTCCGACCAACGCGTTGGTGGGCGTCCTGGTGTTCTTTTGACATCCCGCGGAATCCAGTCTGTGACGGCTCTCGTCCAGCGGGTGTCTGCGAATCGCATTACGTGGCCGGCCCACCTAATTTTCGACGACTTGGCCCATGCGACAGCGTCTCTGATCTTCGAACGTCGGCGAAGCTCGGAACTCCGGAGGCCTTCTCTCACTTGCGTGAGTCGTGTCACTCCGAGCATCGTCCTCTCGATTCCACGCTGCGCGACGCTGATCGCGTGTTCATCCTGCTTTCGTATAGCCCAGGTCTCTGAGGCGTATGTTAGGGCAGGAAGAACAGTGGAGTCGAATAGGTGGGCACGGAGTCGGACGTTCTTCGTTTTCTTCACGACTTCTTCGACGCTCTTGAAAGCTCCCCAAGCCGCTCGTTTCCTCCTGCTCAGCTCTGGTGCTAGGTCGTTGGCCATGTTGACTTCGCGACCCAGATACACATAGCTGGAGCATTCGGAGATGTTCGTTCCGTTGAGCGAGAATGGGGCATCAGAAACCCATCCGTTCTTCATGAACATCGTCTTCGTAAGATTCAGCTGCAGTCCAACGCTTCCACATACACGATCGAAGTCGGCCAGCATTCGCTCCGCCTGAGTGATGCTCGGTGTTATGAGCACGGTGTCGTCAGCGAAGCGAAGATGGTGCAGTTGCCGGCCGTCGACCTTCACTCCCATGTCATCCCATTCTAGTTCGCGCATGACGTTTTCGAGGGTGGCGCTGAAGAGCTTCGGGGATATGGTATCCCCTTGTCGAACCCCTCTCTTCACGTCAATGACGACGTCGTTGTAGAATGGTGAGATCTTGGTCGTGAATCCACTGTACAGCTCTCGAAGGACTCTGATGTACTGAGTAGGAACGCCCTGGGTGAGCAGGGCTTCCATAACCGCTTCAGTCTCGACGGAGTCGAATGCCTTCTTCAGGTCAATGAACGTAAGGCAAAGCGGCAGCTTGTACTCTCGCGACACTTCGATGAGCTTCGTAATGGTGTGTATGTGGTCGATCGTGCTGAATCCTCTCCGAAATCCTGCTTGTTCGCATGGCTGTCCTTCGTCCAGCGTTCTACTAATCCTATTCAGGATGACTCGAGTGAACAGCTTGTAGACTACCGACAGCAGGCAGATCGGGCGATAGTTGCCAATGTCGTGCACGTCTCCCTTCTTGTACAGCAAGACGGTCTTGCTGGTCTTCCACTGAGATGGAACCTTGCATTCGGATAGGTAGCGTGTGAAGAGCCGCGCCAAGGTGTTGATGAGCGCTGGCGGGAGGTTCTTCAGGTGTTCAGCTCTGATCCTGTCAGGACCGGGTGCTGTACGTTTCTTCACCGACGAGATGGCGTGTCGGATCTCGGAAGGGAGAACAGAGGGGATGACGTATCCATCCTGCGGAAGATGGCGTAGGGGCAGGTGGACGTGGCTATCGAAGAGATCGGAGTAGAAGTCGTGGATGACTTTCTCCATGGTCCTTCTGGAAGAGGTGACGGTTCCGTCAGGACGTCGGAGAGCGGTCATCTTGGTCTTGAAGTTGGCGAAGTTCCGGCGGGCATTGCGGATGCTCAGCCCTGCCTCTGCTGCTTCAGCCAACACTTCCGCCCTTCTCTCCTTCAGATCTTCCTTTATCGCCGCTCTGCATAGCTTTGCAAGCTCGGACGTCAGTTGATAGTTGCCTGACGCTCGTGCTGCTCCACGTTGGCGTATCAGCTCGAGAGTTTCCGGAGACAGGCGTCTCTTGGTGGTCTTCAAGCTCTCGGCTCCCTTAGCACTATCGTGGAGATGGTGCACGAAGCGATCGTATTCCTCGTCGACGTTGTCCATGACGGCATCTTCCCAAAGGCCGACAAGAGAGGTGTAGAGATCCCAGTTGATGGTCGTTCTGGGACTCCTCTTCTTGAACTTCGCGGCCTTCTCTCCTTGACGCGAAAAGCGGAACCTCGCGCGAAGGAGGCGGTGGTCCGATCCCGTGTAGAACTTGGGGACAACGGAGACATCGGTCAGGCAATACTTGCGATTGAAGATGATGTGGTCGATCTCGTTGTGGAACTGGCCACCGGGGGATTCCCAGGTCCATCGTAGGGAGGGAGGCTTCTGGAACTGCGAGTTTCCATGGATGGTCTTGGTCGACATGATAAACTCAGACAGCCTTTCACCTTGCTCGTTCCACTCCAAACCGTGGGTTCCGATGTGAAGTTCTTCCAGCGACCTTCGTGGCCCGATCTTGGCATTGAAGTCGCCGACGATCACCTTGTAGAAGGTGTGATCTTCCTTATAGAACTTCTCCAGCTCCACGTAGAAGGCCTCGACGTCTTCGTCGTCGTAGTCGGATGTTGGGGCATACGCGACGAACACAGTCAAGGCTGGCACGGAGCCACATCGCTTCAGTCGCAGACGTCCGATTCGGCTTGTCAGAGACTCGTACGAATCGATGTTCATGGCCAAGTGCGTGTTGACGAGGACACCAACGCCGCCTACTCCCCTGCTGTCGCATGTTCCGAGGAACAGTTCTTCTCCGGAGTCGTAGGCGGCGTGTAGGGGGTGGTGTCTTCTCGTCTCGGTCAGTCCGATGACGTCGTACTTGATCTTCCTGGCTTGCATCATCAGGTCCTCGACGGATGCTTCCGACGCAAGCGTGCGGGCGTTGTAAGTACAGATCGTCATCCTAGTCCTTCTCAGTTTGCGCAGCCTGGTTAGGCCCTGAGATTTTAGCAGCCTCTCCGTACTCGTCCTTCCCATCGCTGCAGAAATGGGGGCTCTTTCGGGGTCAGGGGAATGAGGCCCTTTAGTGCTGCTGTGTTTGACTGGAATACAACACGGGTAGCTAGTCAGGCTCTGTCGTGCGGGCGGGGTACTCCGGGCAGCCAGCCAGACTGCCCGAAGGGACGGGGCGAGACTTAAGGCGGCCTCGAATCGCCTTACATGTACTCCCAGTCTACCGAGTGCAAGCTTTTGGCCGAGCCGACACAGTTACAATCCGCACAGTCACGGACACATCCACGCACACTGTGCACGAACATGCCGCTCCCACGCACAAGGAACGCATCGACCCGACACAGCAGGAGCAAGGAGTCCATCCCCTGCATCCCACCTGCGTCTCTGGGCAGTACACGGTCGCATTTGGTTCGCGTTTAATTCCCCTATCCACCACCCGGGGACGCGCCACGTGGCCCTGCGACAAGCGGCCCGAGATCCCTCTTAACAAGAGAGCCCGAAGGCTCTCTATCGAGGGAGATCCTCTTTGGGTAACAGACAAAAAAGGGCCACCGTAGTGACGGTGGTCATGTTTCATCAGTTTTTTTCGTGAGTGTTTTTTGAGCACAATACAGGAAACAAAAATATCACACAAAAACCTAGAGAGGTAGAAAGAGAAAGCTGGAGCTGAAACAAAATGTAGGTGCGTCAATACTTTTTGCACCCTGTACTGGGAGCTGTTACCCAAAAGCACGACGATGGACTCCAAGGCCATGATGAACGAAATAGAAGAGATGGACCGGCGACTCGCACTTATTCGGTCTCAGCGCTTCAAGAAGGTCCTCCTCTTCGACAACGCCGCACCCCATTGGGCAAAAATGACCACGGAGAAGCTTGCTCGGCTGTGCCACGTTCACATGCCTCACCCACCGTATTCGCCAGATATCTCCATGCGAATACTACTGCTTTTTGAGTCTATAAGACTTCATGGACGGAAGGAAACTTTTAGGTAAGTTTCTGTTTGTGGGCCAGACCTCTGTCGAGACTTTGCTTGTTCTTGGATAATCTTACTCTGTATTCGCATGAATGCAATTAGACTTGTTTTTTTTTCTATTTGATTTTGATCGTTGTTTGTGTTTTTGTTTTTTGCTTGTAATTTCTACTTTTCTGGGTCGATATTTTGGGCGCGTGTGGTGCAGCTGGAGGACGCGTTGGTTCTCGCGTGCTCCCGATACCGGTGGTTCCTAGTTCGGATTTCCCGCCCAGGCCAACCAAGCCTTCCATCCCTCCCTCTGTCAATGAATTGGTACCAGACTTGTCGCGAAGCGAGCGCTGACTTGTTCGTCGGCTGGCCACCGCAAGTCATTGTATGACCACCATATGTGCATTCAAATCGCCTCCACGATATCCCGTAGAACTAGAATGCGTGGCGCATCCCAAAAAGGATTGAGTAACGCCGCCCTTTATCATTTATCCTAATTTCTACTTTTCGCTTCCTATGCGCCACTGACGTTTCCTGTGCCTCTTCTTCGAAATACTCTATTTAAGCTGATCCCTCCTCGACATGGATTCTAATTCTTATTTCGATTTTTCGTACAATTGACCGCAAGCTTTTTCCCTTATCACTGTGACGCAATTCGTTTATACTTGCGCCGTCGCCTGGAGCCGCACCATGATCGGCATAGCCACCGGTTTTTCTCCCAATCTGGAGGGCTGCATTGCATTTATACCTTAGCGCTGTGATACGCCTAATCTGGCGGCATTTTGGGATATCGTGGTTGGCGAATCGTGCAGCAGATTAACGGGCTGGGCTACTTTTTTCGTCGCTCCTGCATCGAAATGGCGTGACACCAACAGGTGACCAGGGTCAAGCGTGAGGTTGAAGAAAATTCACGACCCCCCCCCCGGAAGGGTGTCGTAAATTTTCTCTTTCCCCTGTCTAAATCTCTGGTTTATTTCTTTCTCGTAGTTTTTTTTTATTTTTTCTGTGATTTTTGTACTAGGTTGCACCTTCCGTGGTGACCGCGTTCGGACGAGTTAGTTCTGAAAACCACTGAAATTATCAAAAAACCATAAGATATTTGAATAGTAATTCAGCAACTTCAACAAACAATAGTAAGCACGTTACGGCAAGTACATATTTGAACTGTTCTTTCATACTCCTTCCTAAAAACGACCCCTACGAGACACCCCTCCCCTCGAAACCAAGTCACAGCACAACCCACCCACTACCCCCCCCCCCAAAGCGAGGGTGTAGTACGACCTCTCCTGCGCTTTCCGCACCTCAAGCATGACCCCGAGGGACGTACGTGATGCATGTCCTGATTGGCTGGCACGTGTGTCGGTCTGTGTCCTTATTGATCGTGATTGGTTGCCGTGTTCTCGCCACTCCATATAGGCCAGTTTAATGACCAGTGCCAAATGAATTAAAGGAGTCTAAGAGAAAGAGAAGAACGCCAATAAATACTTTAGCGTATGGTGGCAGCTGTGTGGGTTGTTACCTTTACCCATGCCAAAAAGCCAAAAGCGGTCAATCGACCTATCGGTCTGCCCAGTGAGCATTGCAAGGTAGATGCAACAGATTCATTCAAAACTCTGTATTGCTCATTCCACAACGGCGTTATGTACAACGAAGAGATCATGACTTCTTCTGTATTGCTGCTTCTTCTTCTTCTAAATATAGGATGCCAGCTAGCATTTCATGATGGCCGAGTGTAGCCACTCCAGGCCTTCCACGAGACCCTCGCCCACACGTGCATTCGTCGGTTGGACGTGCCACTGAAACTGTGATTTGCGAAAATCATAGCCGCAATGATCAACAAAGTAGCTGCAGTCGGCCAGCAAATTCCTACCTCTCTACTCCTGACATCATTCAGCTGTAGCTCCCCGGTGATCTTTGCGGTCGACATCGCGTTCTCCAGATCCTGCTTGTTCGCAAGTATCAGCACTTTGGCATCTAGAGGTGTATAATAGAGTACGTGGCGCTAACTCAACAAGAGGACCACGAGCCTCTAAGCCTTCCTTTAGTCCAACATCGCTCAGTTTTCAGTGAGCCATCTGACCTCGTAGTTCCGGTTCCTCTAGGAGGTGATGTAGTTCTTCTCTCGCTTCATTCAGTCGCTCTTTGTCGGAGCTATCGACTACGTAGATGAGGCCCTGAAGGAAACAGCTATCGTTCTCGGTGCTACACATTGTGTGAAAACATTTCGAGGAAGGAAGAAATACTGCGCTCACGTTCTATCCCGCAGGAGTACGCCACGCATACTACTTTTACGTGTCGTCCTGATGGTCATAGACAGTTACATTTATCTATACTGTGGCCTAGGAGCGTGATATCATGTTACCGCTCCTTAGAAAGTGGACAAACCGATAATCAACCGAGTTGCGAATTCTCTCTATCACCTTTTTAGCTTAGAGAATCACTCCAGGATCTACGTCTCTTGAGGAAGCACATTACCTGTGTATCGCGGAAGTAGTATTTCCATAGCGCACGGATCTTTGTCTGTCCTCCGACGTCCCATAAAGTGAACGAGACGTTACGATACTGGACCGTTTCGACGTTGAAGCCTAAAATCGGACTTCAGCTCCGAAGAAAAGGGTAAAGAAGAGCGCCTTTGCGTGCCTAGGTTTCTTTTGTTTCAACTTTTCCGCTTTTTGGACTTTTAGGAAGCTCGTTGTGCTTTAGTAGACGTCAATCTTTCTGAAAGCAGGTGAAGATCTGTGATTCCCATACCGACCTAAGTTATGTATTTGGTTACCATCCTTTAAGAATTTATGGATAAAGTACTAGAACAGTACTAGCATCTTCAAATCTAGGGAAGACCCTTGATATTGAAGGGCTATGGGAATGTTAGGCACACTGGAGAGGAACCACAGTTACTATAATAGAGAGATTTATGCTAAGGTAAATAAACGGCCAAACAGCAAACAGGACCGTAGAAGAGGTTGTCGGTCGCACATTTTTTGTAAAATTGCTATATTTCAACTTCTGCCTGCATGTGTTTTTGGCCCTGTAAGGGTCCTAGACAGGACGCACCTATTGTCGGAATTGTGGTGACCACTTCTCCCAGCTTTAGCTGATACAGCGCTGTGGTCTTTCCGGCGTTGTCGAGACCAACCTGCAAGATAAAGAGATTAATGCAAGCCACCGCAACTATAATTTCACCCAAAAAGACTTACACTACAATCGCTGGGTGAAAGCTAAAATCAACCAGAAAGCTTAGACTACTTTATCCCTTTTCTATTTCATTCTATATAAGAAAGAGTTTTAAACGTCTGCTTTAGCTGTAGACTCAGAAGCCAGAAGAGAACGTGAAACTCCACTCACCATCAAAATTCGGCAAGGAGTGGTTCCTGTGAAAAGTAGGCGTAGTTTCGACACAATAAGACCCATAGTAGATACGGTTCTAAACAGTCTTTCTTTCTTTTAGAACTCATTCATTGCCTACGTAAGTCATCGTATGGACCAAATACGCATTCAAATTGCCTCTACGATTCCCGCAGAACTAGGTTGCGTGACGCACCCCAAAAGGGAAAGCCGGTAAATTGGTACCAGACTTGTCTGGGAAGGATAGAGCGCTGACTTGTTCATCGGCTGGCCACCGCAATTCATTGTGTGGCCAAATACGCATTCAAGTCGCTTCCACGATATCACGTAGAAGTAGAATGCGTGGCGCATCCCAAAAAGGATTGACTAACGCCGCCCTTTATTCCTTTATTTAACATCCGCAGTATGAAACATAAACCTTTAAAGGTATAAGCACTGTTTCCTCTATAGCATATGTTTGGAAGATGTTTAGAAGGATATCTAGGCTTGCTGTGGTTAGGTAAATATACTAATTACGGTAAAGATACATGATAGACTCCCTCCGAGCCCTGCAAACCTGCAAAGGCTGTTTAAGAATCATATCCATCCAGCAAAGGATTGTCGGCATTAATGGACCCTTCTGCGGGATGCGCCACCCATTCGCTCCCATAAGATATCGTGAAGGCAATTCGAACGCGTATTTGGCCTATATAAACCATTTTCACGTTGAACTGGACACTTTTCAAACCGAAATGGACACTTTTCGCGTGAAATTTGACACTCTTCTAAGCGGACCTAAGACTTTTCAGATCACAGCGAACTCTTCCAAATTGAAATGAGCTTCTTCCACATTAAACTAGACCCTTCAAAATGTTAGAATAATTTTTTGTTCAAAGACAATTTTAGCATAGCTTTCTTATAAGTTTTATTTTCCCAATATGGTGATTTATAAAAATTTATAAAAACCTTCTTATGACCAAATTTATAAATTTATAAAAATTTTGAAAATTTATAAAAAATTCATTTTTCGAGAAAAAAAACATGATTTAAAGCTTGTTTTGAAAAGCATGAAAGCGGCCATTTTTTGTACCAAAACAGAGATTGCGCCATGCCTCCGCCCGGAACTTCGCCATTTTTATTCCTTGATAGCAAAATTTCTGTTTGCATGCAGTTTCACTTCTCCAAACGGTGCAACATGAACAATTGTAAAAAAAACACACATATCCTGACTTTCTTGCTGCATGGGAGCAGACTTGAGCAGACACTATCAATAGGATAAACATTGCGGCTTTCTCTCCGCAATCCAGTCTTTTAATGCGCTACATAATTGCTGCTTTGCTGCACTTTAGAACAAAATTTAAGTTATTATTTTTCTCAAAAAATAAAAATTATATTAAATTTTTGCATTCATTCAGCAGCTAACGTAAAAAATTTCAAAAAAGTTATTCTAAGTTTTCCTTGAACAAAAATTTGTTCTGACCATTTTGGAAAGTCTTTAGTTTAACCTGTAAGAAGCTCGTTTCAATTTGGAATACGTTCAATTTGATTTCAAAGTTCATGGGACAGCTTAGAAGAGTGTCTAATTCGACGTGAAAATGCTATAATTAATTACTCGCGGTGGCCAATCAATGCACACCTAGCTGCAGTAAACCCTTACGTTTTAGCCTTCCCAAACAAAGTTGACATTAATTCCCCGACACCGGAGAAGTAGAAGGTTTAGTTGATCCAGCCGGAACCCGAACCTTGTATCTGTACCTATTAGGTTGGAAAAAAAGTCTTTTCATTTTTTTTCAAAGATTTATTACTTCACAACTACCACTCTGGCACTCGCTGAAGCACAGGCCGAACAACCACTTGCAATTGGAGTGAGAAGCTATTGCAGTAGGTGTGGCGGGCTGCGCCGATTGGCCAGGTGAGAGGTCCCAGCACGATTACTTCCACTCCGTTCACACTCCTATGGGAATATACCATTGGGTTTAAGGGTCGGCTCCTGTTGCCAGAGTGTTGCAGGATTCTTGTCCAGCCAGATATCCACATATATCCAGCTCGTACCTATATATATGTGCATACGCACATAAGTAGGTATATACTATATATACACATGTATATACATATGTACATGTATATACATGTATATACATAGAAACAGGTTTTCACCCCAAGAGCAAGTGGTTGTGTGGCCCCTCGAAAGCGAATGTCCGAGAATGTCTAATCAATTGAGATAAACTCCATTTTGTTCCACTACACTTCTCCAAAGACGGTACTTTTCCAATTCCTCTCGCTTAAAGGACTGCAGTTCTGGAGTCGTACCATTGCTGTTTTTGAGGTCTTCATCCGCTTCAGAATATTTCTCTCCAATTTCTTGCTTCAGAGCACCGAAGAGATGGAAGTCGGTGGGGCGAGATCAGGGCTATACGGTGGATGCGGCATTATCTCCCAGCCCAGTTCCTTTATTGTTTCTCTTGTGAGTCTTGCAACACGTGGTTTTGCACAGAGTGTCTGACAGGGCATGTGGATTCCAAGCTCCAAATTTCCATGCAAAGCCAAGACCCTTCAGATGGATTCCCACTATCCTATGAGACACTTCGAGCTTCTCTGCCAGTTGGCGTGTCGTCTGCCTACTATCGGTACGAAGAAGATGGAGTAGTTCACTGTCGTCCAATTTAGTTGACCTTCCTGACCTTGCTTTGAATAATCTGCCTTTAAAAACTTTCCGAACCACTCATAACAGGCGCGATGAGTAGTAGATCTCAAGCCATATATCATTAATTTGGTCAGCTACCTACCAGCTAATTTGAGCTGTAGATCGTCTAATGAATTCATGAAGAATGATCACCTGTATCACCTGTCGTCCCGTTGATCATCGACTTGCTCGAGCGGGCGCCAGCAGCGTCTCCATTCGTCCCTGTCGCGTGCCAGAGTGGTCCAATGGATCCTCCTCGCTCGAGGGACACGAAGAGCGTCATATCGGTCGTTCAGGGCTTTCACGAAGAAGTCCGACCAACGCGTTGGTGGGCGTCCTGGTGTTCTTTTGACATCCCGCGGAATCCAGTCTGTGACGGCTCTCGTCCAGCGGGTGTCTGCGAATCGCATTACGTGGCCGGCCCACCTAATTTTCGACGACTTGGCCCATGCGACAGCGTCTCTGATCTTCGAACGTCGGCGAAGCTCGGAACTCCGGAGGCCTTCTCTCACTTGCGTGAGTCGTGTCACTCCGAGCATCGTCCTCTCGATTCCACGCTGCGCGACGCTGATCGCGTGTTCATCCTGCTTTCGTATAGCCCAGGTCTCTGAGGCGTATGTTAGGGCAGGAAGAACAGTGGAGTCGAATAGGTGGGCACGGAGTCGGACGTTCTTCGTTTTCTTCACGACTTCTTCGACGCTCTTGAAAGCTCCCCAAGCCGCTCGTTTCCTCCTGCTCAGCTCTGGTGCTAGGTCGTTGGCCATGTTGACTTCGCGACCCAGATACACATAGCTGGAGCATTCGGAGATGTTCGTTCCGTTGAGCGAGAATGGGGCATCAGAAACCCATCCGTTCTTCATGAACATCGTCTTCGTAAGATTCAGCTGCAGTCCAACGCTTCCACATACACGATCGAAGTCGGCCAGCATTCGCTCCGCCTGAGTGATGCTCGGTGTTATGAGCACGATGTCGTCAGCGAAGCGAAGATGGTGCAGTTGCCGGCCGTCGACCTTCACTCCCATGTCATCCCATTCTAGTTCGCGCATGACGTTTTCGAGGGTGGCGCTGAAGAGCTTCGGGGATATGGTATCCCCTTGTCGAACCCCTCTCTTCACGTCAATGACGACGTCGTTGTAGAATGGTGAGATCTTGGTCGTGAATCCACTGTACAGCTCTCGAAGGACTCTGATGTACTGAGTAGGAACGCCCTGGGTGAGCAGGGCTTCCATAACCGCTTCAGTCTCGACGGAGTCGAATGCCTTCTTCAGGTCAATGAACGTAAGGCACAGCGGCAGCTTGTACTCTCGCGACACTTCGATGAGCTTCGTAATGGTGTGTATGTGGTCGATCGTGCTGAATCCTCTCCGAAATCCTGCTTGTTCGCATGGCTGTCCTTCGTCCAGCGTTCTACTAATCCTATTCAGGATGACTCGAGTGAACAGCTTGTAGACTACGGACAGCAGGCAGATCGGGCGATAGTTGCCAATGTCGTGCACGTCTCCCTTCTTGTACAGCAAGACGGTCTTGCTGGTCTTCCACTGAGATGGAACCTTGCATTCGGACAGGTAGCGTGTGAAGAGCCGCGCCAAGGTGTTGATGAGCGCTGGCGGGAGGTTCTTCAGGTGTTCAGCTCTGATCCTGTCAGGACCGGGTGCTGTACGTTTCTTCACCGACGAGATGGCGTGTCGGATCTCGGAAGGGAGAACAGAGGGGATGACGTATCCATCCTGCGGAAGATGGCGTAGGGGCAGGTGGACGTGGCTATCGAAGAGATCGGAGTAGAAGTCGTGGATGACTTTCTCCATGGTCCTTCTGGAAGAGGTGACGGTTCCGTCAGGACGTCGGAGAGCGGTCATCTTGGTCTTGAAGTTGGCGAAGTTCCGGCGGGCATTGCGGATGCTCAGCCCTGCCTCTGCTGCTTCAGCCAACACTTCCGCCCTTCTCTCCTTCAGATCTTCCTTTATCGCCGCTCTGCATAGCTTTGCAAGCTCGGACGTCAGTTGATAGTTGCCTGACGCTCGTGCTGCTCCACGTTGGCGTATCAGCTCGAGAGTTTCCGGAGACAGGCGTCTCTTGGTGGTCTTCAAGCTCTCGGCTCCCTTAGCACTATCGTGGAGATGGTGCACGAAGCGATCGTATTCCTCGTCGACGTTGTCCATGACGGCATCTTCCCAAAGGCCGACAAGAGAGGTGTAGAGATCCCAGTTGATGGTCGTTCTGGGACTCCTCTTCTTGAACTTCGCGGCCTTCTCTCCTTGACGCGAAAAGCGGAACCTCGCGCGAAGGAGGCGGTGGTCCGATCCCGTGTAGAACTTGGGGACAACGGAGACATCGGTCAGGCAATACTTGCGATTGAAGATGATGTGGTCGATCTCGTTGTGGAACTGGCCACCGGGGGATTCCCAGGTCCATCGTAGGGAGGGAGGCTTCTGGAACTGCGAGTTTCCATGGATGGTCTTGGTCGACATGATAAACTCAGACAGCCTTTCACCTTGCTCGTTCCACTCCAAACCGTGGGTTCCGATGTGAAGTTCTTCCAGCGACCTTCGTGGCCCGATCTTGGCATTGAAGTCGCCGACGATCACCTTGTAGAAGGTGTGATCTTCCTTATAGAACTTCTCCAGCTCCACGTAGAAGGCCTCGACGTCTTCGTCGTCGTAGTCGGATGTTGGGGCATACGCGACGAACACAGTCAAGGCTGGCACGGAGCCACATCGCTTCAGTCGCAGACGTCCGATTCGGCTTGTCAGAGACTCGTACGAATCGATGTTCATGGCCAAGTGCGTGTTGACGAGGACACCAACGCCGCCTACTCCCCTGCTGTCGCATGTTCCGAGGAACAGTTCTTCTCCGGAGTCGTAGGCGGCGTGTAGGGGGTGGTGTCTTCTCGTCTCGGTCAGTCCGATGACGTCGTACTTGATCTTCCTGGCTTGCATCATCAGGTCCTCGACGGATGCTTCCGACGCAAGCGTGCGGGCGTTGTAAGTACAGATCGTCATCCTAGTCCTTCTCAGTTTGCGCAGCCTGGTTAGGCCCTGAGATTTTAGCAGCCTCTCCGTACTCGTCCTTCCCATCGCTGCAGAAATGGGGGCTCTTTCGGGGTCAGGGGAATGAGGCCCTTTAGTGCTGCTGTGTTTGACTGGAATACAACACGGGTAGCTAGTCAGGCTCTGTCGTGCGGGCGGGGTACTCCGGGCAGCCAGCCAGACTGCCCGAAGGGACGGGGCGAGACTTAAGGCGGCCTCGAATCGCCTTACATGTACTCCCAGTCTACCGAGTGCAAGCTTTTGGCCGAGCCGACACAGTTACAATCCGCACAGTCACGGACACATCCACGCACACTGTGCACGAACATGCCGCTCCCACGCACAAGGAACGCATCGACCCGACACAGCAGGAGCAAGGAGTCCATCCCCTGCATCCCACCTGCGTCTCTGGGCAGTACACGGTCGCATTTGGTTCGCGTTTAATTCCCCTATCCACCACCCGGGGACGCGCCACGTGGCCCTGCGACAAGCGGCCCGAGATCCCTCTTAACAAGAGAGCCCGAAGGCTCTCTATCGAGGGAGATCCTCTTTGGGTAACAGACAAAAAAGGGCCACCGTAGTGACGGTGGTCATGTTTCATCAGTTTTTTTCGTGAGTGTTTTTTGAGCACAATACAGGAAACAAAAATATCACACAAAAACCTAGAGAGGTAGAAAGAGAAAGCTGGAGCTGAAACAAAATGTAGGTGCGTCAATACTTTTTGCACCCTGTACTGGGAGCTGTTACCCAAAAGCACGACGATGGACTCCAAGGCCATGATGAACGAAATAGAAGAGATGGACCGGCGACTCGCACTTATTCGGTCTCAGCGCTTCAAGAAGGTCCTCCTCTTCGACAACGCCGCACCCCATTGGGCAAAAATGACCACGGAGAAGCTTGCTCGGCTGTGCCACGTTCACATGCCTCACCCACCGTATTCGCCAGATATCTCCATGCGAATACTACTGCTTTTTGAGTCTATAAGACTTCATGGACGGAAGGAAACTTTTAGGTAAGTTTCTGTTTGTGGGCCAGACCTCTGTCGAGACTTTGCTTGTTCTTGGATAATCTTACTCTGTATTCGCATGAATGCAATTAGACTTGTTTTTTTTTCTATTTGATTTTGATCGTTGTTTGTGTTTTTGTTTTTTGCTTGTAATTTCTACTTTTCTGGGTCGATATTTTGGGCGCGTGTGGTGCAGCTGGAGGACGCGTTGGTTCTCGCGTGCTCCCGATACCGGTGGTTCCTAGTTCGGATTTCCCGCCCAGGCCAACCAAGCCTTCCATCCCTCCCTCTGTCAATGAATTGGTACCAGACTTGTCGCGAAGCGAGCGCTGACTTGTTCGTCGGCTGGCCACCGCAAGTCATTGTATGACCACCATATGTGCATTCAAATCGCCTCCACGATATCCCGTAGAACTAGAATGCGTGGCGCATCCCAAAAAGGATTGAGTAACGCCGCCCTTTATCATTTATCCTAATTTCTACTTTTCGCTTCCTATGCGCCACTGACGTTTCCTGTGCCTCTTCTTCGAAATACTCTATTTAAGCTGATCCCTCCTCGACATGGATTCTAATTCTTATTTCGATTTTTCGTACAATTGACCGCAAGCTTTTTCCCTTATCACTGTGACGCAATTCGTTTATACTTGCGCCGTCGCCTGGAGCCGCACCATGATCGGCATAGCCACCGGTTTTTCTCCCAATCTGGAGGGCTGCATTGCATTTATACCTTAGCGCTGTGATACGCCTAATCTGGCGGCATTTTGGGATATCGTGGTTGGCGAATCGTGCAGCAGATTAACGGGCTGGGCTACTTTTTTCGTCGCTCCTGCATCGAAATGGCGTGACACCAACAGGTGACCAGGGTCAAGCGTGAGGTTGAAGAAAATTCACGACCCCCCCCCGGAAGGGTGTCGTAAATTTTCTCTTTCCCCTGTCTAAATCTCTGGTTTATTTCTTTCTCGTAGTTTTTTTTTATTTTTTCTGTGATTTTTGTACTAGGTTGCACCTTCCGTGGTGACCGCGTTCGGACGAGTTAGTTCTGAAAACCACTGAAATTATCAAAAAACCATAAGATATTTGAATAGTAATTCAGCAACTTCAACAAACAATAGTAAGCACGTTACGGCAAGTACATATTTGAACTGTTCTTTCATACTCCTTCCTAAAAACGACCCCTACGAGACACCCCTCCCCTCGAAACCAAGTCACAGCACAACCCACCCACTACCCCCCCCCCAAAGCGAGGGTGTAGTACGACCTCTCCTGCGCTTTCCGCACCTCAAGCATGACCCCGAGGGACGTACGTGATGCATGTCCTGATTGGCTGGCACGTGTGTCGGTCTGTGTCCTTATTGATCGTGATTGGTTGCCGTGTTCTCGCCACTCCATATAGGCCAGTTTAATGACCAGTGCCAAATGAATTAAAGGAGTCTAAGAGAAAGAGAAGAACGCCAATAAATACTTTAGCGTATGGTGGCAGCTGTGTGGGTTGTTACCTTTACCCATGCCAAAAAGCCAAAAGCGGTCAATCGACCTATCGGTCTGCCCAGTGAGCATTGCAAGGTAGATGCAACAGATTCACTCAAAACTCTGTATTGCTCATTCCACAACGGCGTTATGTACAACGAAGAGATCATGACTTCTTCTGTATTGCTGCTTCTTCTTCTTCTAAATATAGGATGCCAGCTAGCATTTCATGATGGCCGAGTGTAGCCACTCCAGGCCTTCCACGAGACCCTCGCCCACACGTGCATTCGTCGGTTGGACGTGCCACTGAAACTGTGATTTGCGAAAATCATAGCCGCAATGATCAACAAAGTAGCTGCAGTCGGCCAGCAAATTCCTACCTCTCTACTCCTGACATCATTCAGCTGTAGCTCCCCGGTGATCTTTGCGGTCGACATCGCGTTCTCCAGATCCTGCTTGTTCGCAAGTATCAGCACTTTGGCATCTAGAGGTGTATAATAGAGTACGTGGCGCTAACTCAACAAGAGGACCACGAGCCTCTAAGCCTTCCTTTAGTCCAACATCGCTCAGTTTTCAGTGAGCCATCTGACCTCGTAGTTCCGGTTCCTCTAGGAGGTGATGTAGTTCTTCTCTCGCTTCATTCAGTCGCTCTTTGTCGGAGCTATCGACTACGTAGATGAGGCCCTGAAGGAAACAGCTATCGTTCTCGGTGCTACACATTGTGTGAAAACATTTCGAGGAAGGAAGAAATACTGCGCTCACGTTCTATCCCGCAGGAGTACGCCACGCATACTACTTTTACGTGTCGTCCTGATGGTCATAGACAGTTACATTTATCTATACTGTGGCCTAGGAGCGTGATATCATGTTACCGCTCCTTAGAAAGTGGACAAACCGATAATCAACCGAGTTGCGAATTCTCTCTATCACCTTTTTAGCTTAGAGAATCACTCCAGGATCTACGTCTCTTGAGGAAGCACATTACCTGTGTATCGCGGAAGTAGTATTTCCATAGCGCACGGATCTTTGTCTGTCCTCCGACGTCCCATACAGTGAACGAGACGTTACGATACTGGACCGTTTCGACGTTGAAGCCTAAAATCGGACTTCAGCTCCGAAGAAAAGGGTAAAGAAGAGCGCCTTTGCGTGCCTAGGTTTCTTTTGTTTCAACTTTTCCGCTTTTTGGACTTTTAGGAAGCTCGTTGTGCTTTAGTAGACGTCAATCTTTCTGAAAGCAGGTGAAGATCTGTGATTCCCATACCGACCTAAGTTATGTATTTGGTTACCATCCTTTAAGAATTTATGGATAAAGTACTAGAACAGTACTAGCATCTTCAAATCTAGGGAAGACCCTTGATATTGAAGGGCTATGGGAATGTTAGGCACACTGGAGAGGAACCACAGTTACTATAATAGAGAGATTTATGCTAAGGTAAATAAACGGCCAAACAGCAAACAGGACCGTAGAAGAGGTTGTCGGTCGCACATTTTTTGTAAAATTGCTATATTTCAACTTCTGCCTGCATGTGTTTTTGGCCCTGTAAGGGTCCTAGACAGGACGCACCTATTGTCGGAATTGTGGTGACCACTTCTCCCAGCTTTAGCTGATACAGCGCTGTGGTCTTTCCGGCGTTGTCGAGACCAACCTGCAAGATAAAGAGATCAATGCAAGCCACCGCAACTATAATTTCACCCAAAAAGACTTACACTACAATCGCTGGGTGAAAGCTAAAATCAACCAGAAAGCTTAGACTACTTTATCCCTTTTCTATTTCATTCTATATAAGAAAGAGTTTTAAACGTCTGCTTTAGCTGTAGACTCAGAAGCCAGAAGAGAACGTGAAACTCCACTCACCATCAAAATTCGGCAAGGAGTGGTTCCTGTGAAAAGTAGGCGTAGTTTCGACACAATAAGACCCATAGTAGATACGGTTCTAAACAGTCTTTCTTTCTTTTAGAACTCATTCATTGCCTACGTAAGTCATCGTATGGACCAAATACGCATTCAAATTGCCTCTACGATTCCCGCAGAACTAGGTTGCGTGACGCACCCCAAAAGGGAAAGCCGGTAAATTGGTACCAGACTTGTCTGGGAAGGATAGAGCGCTGACTTGTTCATCGGCTGGCCACCGCAATTCATTGTGTGGCCAAATACGCATTCAAGTCGCTTCCACGATATCACGTAGAAGTAGAATGCGTGGCGCATCCCAAAAAGGATTGACTAACGCCGCCCTTTATTCCTTTATTTAACATCCGCAGTATGAAACATAAACCTTTAAAGGTATAAGCACTGTTTCCTCTATAGCATATGTTTGGAAGATGTTTAGAAGGATATCTAGGCTTGCTGTGGTTAGGTAAATATACTAATTACGGTAAAGATACATGATAGACTCCCTCCGAGCCCTGCAAACCTGCAAAGGCTGTTTAAGAATCATATCCATCCAGCAAAGGATTGTCGGCATTAATGGACCCTTCTGCGGGATGCGCCACCCATTCGCTCCCATAAGATATCGTGAAGGCAATTCGAACGCGTATTTGGCCTATATAAACCATTTTCACGTTGAACTGGACACTTTTCAAACCGAAATGGACACTTTTCGCGTGAAATTTGACACTCTTCTAAGCGGACCTAAGACTTTTCAGATCACAGCGAACTCTTCCAAATTGAAATGAGCTTCTTCCACATTAAACTAGACCCTTCAAAATGTTAGAATAATTTTTTGTTCAAAGACAATTTTAGCATAGCTTTCTTATAAGTTTTATTTTCCCAATATGGTGATTTATAAAAATTTATAAAAACCTTCTTATGACCAAATTTATAAATTTATAAAAATTTTGAAAATTTATAAAAATTCATTTTTCGAGAAAAAAAAACATGATTTAAAGCTTGTTTTGAAAAGCATGAAAGCGGCCATTTTTTGTACCAAAACAGAGATTGCGCCATGCCTCCGCCCGGAACTTCGCCATTTTTATTCCTTGATAGCAAAATTTCTGTTTGCATGCAGTTTCACTTCTCCAAACGGTGCAACATGAACAATTGTAAAAAAAACACACATATCCTGACTTTCTTGCTGCATGGGAGCAGACTTGAGCAGACACTATCAATAGGATAAACATTGCGGCTTTCTCTCCGCAATCCAGTCTTTTAATGCGCTACATAATTGCTGCTTTGCTGCACTTTAGAACAAAATTTAAGTTATTATTTTTCTCAAAAAATAAAAATTATATTAAATTTTTGCATTCATTCAGCAGCTAACGTAAAAAATTTCAAAAAAGTTATTCTAAGTTTTCCTTGAACAAAAATTTGTTCTGACCATTTTGGAAAGTCTTTAGTTTAACCTGTAAGAAGCTCGTTTCAATTTGGAATACGTTCAATTTGATTTCAAAGTTCATGGGACAGCTTAGAAGAGTGTCTAATTCGACGTGAAAATGCTATAATTAATTACTCGCGGTGGCCAATCAATGCACACCTAGCTGCAGTAAACCCTTACGTTTTAGCCTTCCCAAACAAAGTTGACATTAATTCCCCGACACCGGAGAAGTAGAAGGTTTAGTTGATCCAGCCGGAACCCGAACCTTGTATCTGTACCTATTAGGTTGGAAAAAAAGTCTTTTCATTTTTTTCAAAGATTTATTACTTCACAACTACCACTCTGGCACTCGCTGAAGCACAGGCCGAACAACCACTTGCAATTGGAGTGAGAAGCTATTGCAGTAGGTGTGGCGGGCTGCGCCGATTGGCCAGGTGAGAGGTCCCAGCACGATTACTTCCACTCCGTTCACACTCCTATGGGAATATACCATTGGGTTTAAGGGTCGGCTCCTGTTGCCAGAGTGTTGCAGGATTCTTGTCCAGCCAGATATCCACATATATCCAGCTCGTACCTATATATATGTGCATACGCACATAAGTAGGTATATACTATATATACACATGTATATACATATGTACATGTATATACATGTATATACATAGAAACAGGTTTTCACCCCAAGAGCAAGTGGTTGTGTGGCCCCTCGAAAGCGAATGTCCGAGAATGTCTAATCAATTGAGATAAACTCCATTTTGTTCCACTACACTTCTCCAAAGACGGTACTTTTCCAATTCCTCTCGCTTAAAGGACTGCAGTTCTGGAGTCGTACCATTGCTGTTTTTGAGGTCTTCATCCGCTTCAGAATATTTCTCTCCAATTTCTTGCTTCAGAGCACCGAAGAGATGGAAGTCGGTGGGGCGAGATCAGGGCTATACGGTGGATGCGGCATTATCTCCCAGCCCAGTTCCTTTATTGTTTCTCTTGTGAGTCTTGCAACACGTGGTTTTGCACTGAGTGTCTGACAGGGCATGTGGATTCCAAGCTCCAAATTTCCATGCAAAGCCAAGACCCTTCAGATGGATTCCCACTATCCTATGAGACACTTCGAGCTTCTCTGCCAGTTGGCGTGTCGTCTGCCTACTATCGGTACGAAGAAGATGGAGTAGTTCACTGTCGTCCAATTTAGTTGACCTTCCTGACCTTGCTTTGAATAATCTGCCTTTAAAAACTTTCCGAACCACTCATAACAGGCGCGATGAGTAGTAGATCTCAAGCCATATATCATTAATTTGGTCAGCTACCTACCAGCTAATTTGAGCTGTAGATCGTCTAATGAATTCATGAAGAATGATCACCTGTATCACCTGTCGTCCCGTTGATCATCGACTTGCTCGAGCGGGCGCCAGCAGCGTCTCCATTCGTCCCTGTCGCGTGCCAGAGTGGTCCAATGGATCCTCCTCGCTCGAGGGACACGAAGAGCGTCATATCGGTCGTTCAGGGCTTTCACGAAGAAGTCCGACCAACGCGTTGGTGGGCGTCCTGGTGTTCTTTTGACATCCCGCGGAATCCAGTCTGTGACGGCTCTCGTCCAGCGGGTGTCTGCGAATCGCATTACGTGGCCGGCCCACCTAATTTTCGACGACTTGGCCCATGCGACAGCGTCTCTGATCTTCGAACGTCGGCGAAGCTCGGAACTCCGGAGGCCTTCTCTCACTTGCGTGAGTCGTGTCACTCCGAGCATCGTCCTCTCGATTCCACGCTGCGCGACGCTGATCGCGTGTTCATCCTGCTTTCGTATAGCCCAGGTCTCTGAGGCGTATGTTAGGGCAGGAAGAACAGTGGAGTCGAATAGGTGGGCACGGAGTCGGACGTTCTTCGTTTTCTTCACGACTTCTTCGACGCTCTTGAAAGCTCCCCAAGCCGCTCGTTTCCTCCTGCTCAGCTCTGGTGCTAGGTCGTTGGCCATGTTGACTTCGCGACCCAGATACACATAGCTGGAGCATTCGGAGATGTTCGTTCCGTTGAGCGAGAATGGGGCATCAGAAACCCATCCGTTCTTCATGAACATCGTCTTCGTAAGATTCAGCTGCAGTCCAACGCTTCCACATACACGATCGAAGTCGGCCAGCATTCGCTCCGCCTGAGTGATGCTCGGTGTTATGAGCACGATGTCGTCAGCGAAGCGAAGATGGTGCAGTTGCCGGCCGTCGACCTTCACTCCCATGTCATCCCATTCTAGTTCGCGCATGACGTTTTCGAGGGTGGCGCTGAAGAGCTTCGGGGATATGGTATCCCCTTGTCGAACCCCTCTCTTCACGTCAATGACGACGTCGTTGTAGAATGGTGAGATCTTGGTCGTGAATCCACTGTACAGCTCTCGAAGGACTCTGATGTACTGAGTAGGAACGCCCTGGGTGAGCAGGGCTTCCATAACCGCTTCAGTCTCGACGGAGTCGAATGCCTTCTTCAGGTCAATGAACGTAAGGCACAGCGGCAGCTTGTACTCTCGCGACACTTCGATGAGCTTCGTAATGGTGTGTATGTGGTCGATCGTGCTGAATCCTCTCCGAAATCCTGCTTGTTCGCATGGCTGTCCTTCGTCCAGCGTTCTACTAATCCTATTCAGGATGACTCGAGTGAACAGCTTGTAGACTACGGACAGCAGGCAGATCGGGCGATAGTTGCCAATGTCGTGCACGTCTCCCTTCTTGTACAGCAAGACGGTCTTGCTGGTCTTCCACTGAGATGGAACCTTGCATTCGGACAGGTAGCGTGTGAAGAGCCGCGCCAAGGTGTTGATGAGCGCTGGCGGGAGGTTCTTCAGGTGTTCAGCTCTGATCCTGTCAGGACCGGGTGCTGTACGTTTCTTCACCGACGAGATGGCGTGTCGGATCTCGGAAGGGAGAACAGAGGGGATGACGTATCCATCCTGCGGAAGATGGCGTAGGGGCAGGTGGACGTGGCTATCGAAGAGATCGGAGTAGAAGTCGTGGATGACTTTCTCCATGGTCCTTCTGGAAGAGGTGACGGTTCCGTCAGGACGTCGGAGAGCGGTCATCTTGGTCTTGAAGTTGGCGAAGTTCCGGCGGGCATTGCGGATGCTCAGCCCTGCCTCTGCTGCTTCAGCCAACACTTCCGCCCTTCTCTCCTTCAGATCTTCCTTTATCGCCGCTCTGCATAGCTTTGCAAGCTCGGACGTCAGTTGATAGTTGCCTGACGCTCGTGCTGCTCCACGTTGGCGTATCAGCTCGAGAGTTTCCGGAGACAGGCGTCTCTTGGTGGTCTTCAAGCTCTCGGCTCCCTTAGCACTATCGTGGAGATGGTGCACGAAGCGATCGTATTCCTCGTCGACGTTGTCCACGACGGCATCTTCCCAAAGGCCGACAAGAGAGGTGTAGAGATCCCAGTTGATGGTCGTTCTGGGACTCCTCTTCTTGAACTTCGCGGCCTTCTCTCCTTGACGCGAAAAGCGGAACCTCGCGCGAAGGAGGCGGTGGTCCGATCCCGTGTAGAACTTGGGGACAACGGAGACATCGGTCAGGCAATACTTGCGATTGAAGATGATGTGGTCGATCTCGTTGTGGAACTGGCCACCGGGGGATTCCCAGGTCCATCGTAGGGAGGGAGGCTTCTGGAACTGCGAGTTTCCATGGATGGTCTTGGTCGACATGATAAACTCAGACAGCCTTTCACCTTGCTCGTTCCACTCCAAACCGTGGGTTCCGATGTGAAGTTCTTCCAGCGACCTTCGTGGCCCGATCTTGGCATTGAAGTCGCCGACGATCACCTTGTAGAAGGTGTGATCTTCCTTATAGAACTTCTCCAGCTCCACGTAGAAGGCCTCGACGTCTTCGTCGTCGTAGTCGGATGTTGGGGCATACGCGACGAACACAGTCAAGGCTGGCACGGAGCCACATCGCTTCAGTCGCAGACGTCCGATTCGGCTTGTCAGAGACTCGTACGAATCGATGTTCATGGCCAAGTGCGTGTTGACGAGGACACCAACGCCGCCTACTCCCCTGCTGTCGCATGTTCCGAGGAACAGTTCTTCTCCGGAGTCGTAGGCGGCGTGTAGGGGGTGGTGTCTTCTCGTCTCGGTCAGTCCGATGACGTCGTACTTGATCTTCCTGGCTTGCATCATCAGGTCCTCGACGGATGCTTCCGACGCAAGCGTGCGGGCGTTGTAAGTACAGATCGTCATCCTAGTCCTTCTCAGTTTGCGCAGCCGAAAATGGCCATGAGGTAGATCTGGCATTGAGTCCGGAAGATTGGACAGACAACGAAGTACAAGAGGGGTCTTGACCTGTGTCCAGGTTGCGAACGGCAGACAAGTGTGATTGGATTATGAAATCAGCAATCAACACTGGCTAGTGTGTTTACACGGAGAACGGTAAAAATCTTTTCGAAGTGTGAAGAGACTTTTTTTCCAACCTAATACGTCTATATCAAAATGCAAAATTAAAATCAGTTTCTTTAAGCCTCAGTTGGCTGGTATCGAGGTTGAAAGCTGTCACAACGATGTTTTGTTGCGATCAAAACTTATGTGCAAAAATGCAAAATGTTAAGCACGGTCTGCGCCTTCTCGGACTGTGCAACAATCCGCCCCTTGGGAAAGGGTTGGGGTAAGAGTAGAGATTGACATGAGAACGCTATGCAGAATTTTTCCAAATCTTATGGCTCCTAATTCAAGGCTTTCTCCTACAGAGAGCGCTGCTGAATTCCATACCCAGAGTGAACTGTGACGCGAAGAAAGCAATCTTCTATCACCGCTTAAAATAGGGTAGGAAGAATAGTCCTTCTAAATTCTTCTAGAACATGTTAATCACCGTTGGACAACGAAAAAATTTCCGGACTGTATTCTAACGTGGTACTCGTGTTTCTAAATGTAACGTCGAAGAGAACTCATGACTGGTGGGCACGGAAACATGGTTCGAGCCCTACTAGGAGAAGATGAATAACCAGCACAAATATTTGAAGGGAACACAACCGGAACAATAGGGAATCTATGGATAGAGGGAAGGTATGAGGTAATTACCGCTGTAGTTCGGCTTTTATAATGCCCGCAGGCTCCACGTGTCGGCGACTGAGTTGGACCTAGCGACGGGTTACGAAAGCGACTGAGCGACTGGCCGGCGGACTGTTAGTCACCGCAGAGGCGCTCCTCAGCCGTCTCCTTGCTCTCGGGCGACGGGTGGCGCTCGCCATGTTTCTGTCACATACAGCAGTCAGATGCTGAGAGTCGCTTCTGGAAACGATGCTTCAGTTGCCAGCTGAAGTTCCAAACTCCAAAACAGGGGTGTCTGGGCGCTTAACGATTTAACAGCACTTTTCGTCAAGTGTAGCTTAAAATCTTTAGAAATTTAACAGATTTTATAACGGCCTTTTTATTTATTTATTTATTTATTTATTTATTTCGCCTTTGCCTTTAGCTCCGCCGACGTTCGAAGATCAGAGACGTTGTCGCGTGGGCCATGTTGTCGAAAATTAGGTGGGCCGGCCACGTAATGCGCTTCGCAGACACCCGCTGGACGAGAGCCGTTACCGACTGGATTCCGCGGGATGTCAAGAGAACACCGGGACGCCTACCAACGCGTTGGTCGGACTTCTTCGTGAAAGCCCTGAACGACCGATATGACGCTCTTCGTGTCCCTCGAGCGAGGAGGATCCATTGGACCACTCTGGCACGCGACAGGGACGAATGGAGACGCTGCTGGCACCCGCTCGAGCAAGTCGATGATCAACGGGGGACAGGTGATACAGGTGATTTATTTATTTATTTATTTATTTATTTATCTATTTATTTATTTACTCAAGGCATAGACCAGGGTCTAGCGTAGACAAGTTAAGAACCAAATCAATACAACAACACTACACTCTAGAATTACAAAAATATACGTGACTCAAAGCATCACCCGAATAAAACAGGACATCATCATCAGCACGGCGTCTGTCATATTGGGGCACTCCACAATTTTCACCTTGAAAGACACCTTCTGCAGGTTTAAACAGAGAGTTCCCTCAGGTCGTCGTGCTTACCAACCAAGAGGTTGAATTCCTTGAGTGCTCTATAGGTTAGAAAGTCGGACCTGACACGTGATTCAGCAACCGATACCCTTAGCTTCAGCTTTCCTCTTACAGAGCTTGTCAATATCCCATCGAAGAAATCCGTTGGATTTATAGATAACTTTTCAGCGGCAATCTTGTACATCACTATAATATCAGCAATCTTTCTTCTATTCTCCAGCGAGGGAAGCCAAATAGCTCTGCTTGCTGCGGTAGTAGATGCGCTAGTTGGCTTTTTTTGCCAAAAATCTACAGTGCTGAGTAAAGCACAGGTTGCTGGTTATAATAAAACCTAAATCTCTAACCTCATCAACATTATTTCGCCTTTGGCCACTGATTCTGTATTCCTGTGTTCGAGCACAATATGTAGCTAGGTCCAACCATTAGATAGTGCCTCTTGTCAACTGCCAATGGTAGTTCCCATTTTTCTGCCCAGCAACTAATGAAATCAATAGCTGACTGGAGAGCCACTGAATCTTGCATATCATCGATTCTTTTATAGATCTTTACATCATCAGCATAAACCTTACACGTGACACCCAAGATGGTGATCCAGTCTGGAAGTTCGTAGGTGTAAAGCAGGAATAAGATTGGCGATAACACTCCACCTTGAGGAACGCCGCTTGTTACGGGGAAAACTCTGGAGTATTCGCCCTTAATCGCAACCTGATATGTTCTGCTAGATAGAAATTGCCGAATCCAGTTTATAATCATAGGATGTATTCTTAGCACCTCCATCTTGAATATCAACTTCCCTTCAGG
Source organism: Heligmosomoides polygyrus bakeri (assembly GCA_947359475.1). Lineage (NCBI taxonomy): Eukaryota > Metazoa > Nematoda > Chromadorea > Rhabditida > Heligmosomidae > Heligmosomoides > Heligmosomoides polygyrus. Next base: position 12,004,842 of record OX375868.1, read on the forward strand.
GACCTTGTCAAATGCTTTTGAAAAGTCGAAATACACTTTTTCAATAATTTAACACATTCACGACCAGTGCGGGCGACGGCCCGCGGCTTTTTTGGCGCGTACGTGTGTATACTCATTTGCGTGGACAGGCGCTGAAAAAAAAGACAGAGTCTTAGAAAACAAAACTGTAGACTCAATAAAAGTCCAGAAGAACTGTACAGCTTGCTACAAAAACCTGAGTAGCAGCCTGGGAAGAGATATTGCCAAGAAGAAAGGATAGTCCATACGCGCTGCACCAGTTCCCAAAAATGTGTTTGTTTGAGATCCTCCAACGATAAGAAGTGTTCTTGTTAAAAGTTTGTGCAATGTCATAATCATTCAGGGCCTAGGTTGTTTTATTTAAGAGTTCAATTCATATTTCATCTGTAGCTTGTGGTCTAGAAGTATGTGCGCTTATTGTGTTTCAGTAATGGAAAAAGTTCTTGTCTTGTTAATTACGATAAAGCCAATCATTTTTCTGTCTACGCAAACCCAACATTCTTTTGTTACTATAATTTGCGAATTTGAGAAGAAAATCGAACACAAACATCAATAAACAAAGTTCTTCCCAAAACTCCCCCGTCCACTCAAATGAGTGGACACCGTCCGTCGCGCCCTCTCCGCTGTCCACTCAAATGAGTGGACACCGTCCGTCGCGCCCTCTCCGCTGTCCACTCATATGAGTGGACATGGTCGCGAATGTGTTAATTGAATAATTTTCAATAAAATAAAATATTTTCAATATTTTTAATAAAATTTCAATATTTCAATAAAATTTAATAATTTTCAATAATTTTTTCAATAAGTTTATCACTATTCATTGCAGGCTTCGTTCTACCGTTTAAGACTGTTCCTGAAAAACTATTGAAATTAATGATCTACCGGAAATTACGCGAAAATTTTCCGTTAAAAATCCCTTTAAAATTGTAAAGCTCGGAACTTGTATGCACCCCTGCTCCAAAAGCAACGAGTGGTATGATGTTGACATTTTCCACAAATTGAACTGGAACTGAATTTCAAAAATCTTTGAAGAAAACATATTACCCTAATCGTTATGCAATAGAAGTCTTTTGGACAGGTAAACACCAGGGTGTTTATTTAATAAGATCGAACAAAGTGAAAGAAGGTGAAACAATGAACAAACTACTTAAACCATGTTTGTCAGATGTGATTTATCCAGAAAATATTAAGAAGGGTCGACTCGCCACTTCCTTCATACGAACATTTTTCTGTTGCGGCATCATCCCGATGTTTCACGGGTGAAGCGAGCAGCTGCTACAATAAATTGCTATCCTTAAAACGACATTTCAACAAAATCACAATTTGTTCCTTCACGCCCCACCGCACCCAGGAAGCGAATGCCAAGACCAATCACCACACTGCTCAATGTATCATTGTTGATATCATCCGTAATCTGGATTTTATAAAATAAGACCGTATGCAGTATTTTAGCATTTTAGATGTTGATATGCATAAATGTATTCGGGCAGGCTAGATACTAGCGTTATTATGCAACTAAAGTCATAAACGTTGACAAAGTATCTTAACAGCATGAATATCCACGTGATACAGCTGGCAAACCAAGATTGGTATAGATCCTTTATTCTATAGATTGGTATAGATATCTTAACAGCGGTGAAATAGCTTCTGAATTTATTTATTTAAGATTTGAGATAAAACAGTCATTTACAATTTATGTTGTTATTTATCATACAGAGTGTCTCAAAAAATGTATACACTGTTTGAAAGGGGATAACCAGGGATGTGCGGAATCTCGTTGAGAAAAGCGGAACACGTAATACGGAACGGAAGAGCTCAAAATGGGCGGAAACCGGAATGCGGAGCACGGAACGGAAATGCCTCAGAACTCATTACTTCATTTAATTTTTCATAAATATATATCCATAATGGTAGTAATAACTAAGTTGCCCTAAAAATTAACACTAACAAATTTAGAAAACTGAATGGCAGCATGCGACTCTTTTCCAGCAACATATAACAATAAAAATCTTTATATTCCTATCATTACTAAGATAACGCTTTAACACATTTGCTTAAGCCTGGAGCGGCTGGTAGAGAGGCTACATGTTGTTACAGGATGTTTTGTTGCGATCAAAACTCTTGCGCCAGGCGGGACTCGAATCCGCATCTTCTGCTTTCCGGGCAGCGATGTTCGCCTTACACCACCGGCGCTGTTTGATCGCACGTAACATCCGCGATATCCTCCAGGTCTGTCAGCACCCACCCGTGATACGGGATGGGCCGGCCGCTGATATCAGCATGGAACCGGTTAAGCTGGAGACCTTACTAGTAACAATGCTTTAACACATTTGCTTAAGCCTGGAGCGGCTGGTAGAGAGGCTACATGTTGTTACAGGATGTTTTGTTGCGATCAAAACTCTTGCGCCAGGCGGGACTCGAACCCGCATCTTCTGCTTTCCGGGCAGCGATGTTCGCCTTACACCACCGGCGCTGTTTGATCGCACGTAACATCCGCGATATCCTCCAGGTCTGTCAGCACCCACCCGTGATACGGGATGGGCCGGCCGCTGATATCAGCATGGAACCGGTTAAGCTGGAGACCTTACTAGTAACAATGCTTTAACACATTTGCTTAAGCCTGGAGCGGCTGGTAGAGAGGCTACATGTTGTTACAGGATGTTTTGTTGCGATCAAAACTCTTGCGCCAGGCGGGACTCGAACCCGCATCTTCTGCTTTCCGGGCAGCGATGTTCGCCTTACACCATATCATATCATAAATATCATATCATATCATATCATATCATAAATATATATCCATAATGGATATATATTTAGAGAAAATATTAAGAAGGGTCGACTCGCCACTTCCTTCATACGAACATTTTTCTGTTGCGGCATCATCCCGATGTTTCACGGGTGAAGCGAGCAGCTGCTACAATAAATTGCTATCCTTAAAACGACATTTCAACAAAATCACAATTTGTTCCTTCACGCCCCACCGCACCCAGGAAGCGAATGCCAAGACCAATCACCACACTGCTCAATGTATCATTGTTGATATCATCCGTAATCTGGATTTTATAAAATAAGACCGTATGCAGTATTTTAGCATTTTAGATGTTGATATGCATAAATGTATTCGGGCAGGCTAGATACTAGCGTTATTATGCAACTAAAGTCATAAACGTTGACAAAGTATCTTAACAGCATGAATATCCACGTGATACAGCTGGCAAACCAAGATTGGTATAGATCCTTTATTCTATAGATTGGTATAGATATCTTAACAGCGGTGAAATAGCTTCTGAATTTATTTATTTAAGATTTGAGATAAAACAGTCATTTACAATTTATGTTGTTATTTATCATACAGAGTGTCTCAAAAAATGTATACACTGTTTGAAAGGGGATAACCAGGGATGTGCGGAATCTCGTTGAGAAAAGCGGAACACGTAATACGGAACGGAAGAGCTCAAAATGGGCGGAAACCGGAATGCGGAGCACGGAACGGAAATGCCTCAGAACTCATTACTTCATTTAATTTTTCATAAATATATATCCATAATGGTAGTAATAACTAAGTTGCCCTAAAAATTAACACTAACAAATTTAGAAAACTGAATGGCAGCATGCGACTCTTTTCCAGCAACATATAACAATAAAAATCTTTATATTCCTATCATTACTAAGATAACGCTTTAACACATTTGCTTAAGCCTGGAGCGGCTGGTAGAGAGGCTACATGTTGTTACAGGATGTTTTGTTGCGATCAAAACTCTTGCGCCAGGCGGGACTCGAACCCGCATCTTCTGCTTTCCGGGCAGCGATGTTCGCCTTACACCACCGGCGCTGTTTGATCGCACGTAACATCCGCGATATCCTCCAGGTCTGTCAGCACCCACCCGTGATACGGGATGGGCCGGCCGCTGATATCAGCATGGAACCGGTTAAGCTGGAGACCTTACTAGTAACAATGCTTTAACACATTTGCTTAAGCCTGGAGCGGCTGGTAGAGAGGCTACATGTTGTTACAGGATGTTTTGTTGCGATCAAAACTCTTGCGCCAGGCGGGACTCGAACCCGCATCTTCTGCTTTCCGGGCAGCGATGTTCGCCTTACACCACCGGCGCTGTTTGATCGCACGTAACATCCGCGATATCCTCCAGGTCTGTCAGCACCCACCCGTGATACGGGATGGGCCGGCCGCTGATATCAGCATGGAACCGGTTAAGCTGGAGACCTTACTAGTAACAATGCTTTAACACATTTGCTTAAGCCTGGAGCGGCTGGTAGAGAGGCTACATGTTGTTACAGGATGTTTTGTTGCGATCAAAACTCTTGCGCCAGGCGGGACTCGAACCCGCATCTTCTGCTTTCCGGGCAGCGATGTTCGCCTTACACCATATCATATCATAAATATCATATCATATCATATCATATCATAAATATATATCCATATCATAAATATCATATCATAAATATCATATCATAAATATCATAAATATCATAAATATCATATCATATCATATCATAAATATCATATCATAAATATCATATCATAAATATCATATCATATCATATCATATCATAAATATATATCCATAATGGAACATCGCTGCCCGGAAAGCAGAAGATGCGGGTTCGAGTCCCGCCTGGCGCAAGAGTTTTGATCGCAACAAAACATCCTGTAACAACATTACTAAGATAAATTTTCAAACACTAGTGTAATAAATCGAAGTTTATGTTCAGCTGACACGTAAGATGTCAAAGATTTCGCCACTCATAACACTTAGCCGGTCTCATTGAATGTCCCGGAACTATCCTATTTGGGAAGGGCAGCGCTAAGGTTACAGATGCGTTCAGCATTTCACGACACGGCAATCAGTCTCTGAACTCACGTGGGTACCACAGCATCATTTGGAAATAGCTGAAGCTCTGGAACAAACTGAAAGGAAGGAGTGGAGAGCTAAGACACCGCATGTCCTCCTCTGACTAGGATAGATCCAACGTCCCTATGGAAAGCATTGCTAGCAGTCTAAGAGTGCCTATAGAACACCGATCCTGATTTGGCGTTTCTGCCAAAGCTAAGATTGTTAGGGAAAAGGATAGGGAATTTCTTACTTGATTCAAACACCCATGAAACCTTCTGTGGTCTTATACTATTCGGTAGTACATCACTGCAAGAAAAGAAAAGAGTCCAAATTGGTTATCACCCTGTTTTGACATAAGGATGCACCAATGGTTTGAAGGCAACACAATCACAAAAAGGAGACACATAGTTGATCGCTTTCTTCAGCCTTTTGTTTAAGTTCAAGAGGTAAATGAAGGCAGCGCAAAGCAGTGATGAGTCACCGTTTCCGTTCCGTCTTCCGCCTCAAAAGAGAGCGGAACACGGAACGGAACAGAAGGACTAAAAACGGCCGGAAACCGGGATACGGAACACGGAAACTGAAATTCCGCACATCCCCGGTGATAATCTCGCTCACAGTAAAGGCACTGAAGAAGTTAAACGTTCCTATGAAAGCTTAAGAAAATAGAATTTTTTGACGTATGAGCGTCATGGAATGCGCCATGACTCATCTGAAACCTTGCATTTTACACTCGTTTGGACTGAATGCTTGCTGTAATTTCATCAAAAAGTCGCCGTATTGTTTGATTTGTGTTTTTTACGTTTCAAACTTAAAAACACACTCTGGATAGCCAAAAATGTAGGGTTTCCTGAAATGATCAGATAATTTTTGAAAGGTTCTAAAACTGCTTCTAGTGAAGCTTTTGAAGATATTTGAGACTGTAATAGTCAAGATCGCGCCATGCCCCCACCTGAAACCTTACACTTCCGACTTGATTGATTGCGCATGAGCTGAATGCTTGTTACAATCGTGTTACCACTTGGTTAGATTAACCTGTGCTGTGCCTCTGTTAACGTTTTTCGTTGCCCAGTAGCTGCAGTGATGCCGATTAACTTCTCCATTCAGCTTGAACGTTGCTTCATCACTCCACAGAGCCCGTCTTGGAAAATGGGGCTCCTGCTCACAATTAAATTGTGCAATCAATAAACTCGCGTGTCGCGTGTTTTTTACGTCATTGTTCTAAACATTTAAAAAAACGCGGCACAGGTTAATTTGGCCAAGTAGTAACAAGACTGTAACGAGCATTCAGCCATGCACAATCAATCGAGTCTGAAATGCAATTTCAGGCGGGGGCATGGCGCGATCTTGACTATTCACACGCCACAGGAATTTCGTTACTCTGAGCTTTCATATGAGTTTCAAAAATTTTCAAAAGCTTCACTAACAGAAATTTTAGAACCTTTTAAACAGTTCCTGCATATTTTAGGATACCTTGCATCTTTCACAAGCAGTAGTGTGCTTTTAAATTTTAAACGTTAAAAAAGCACAGACCACTTTGTGTGAAATTATGACAAGCATTCAGTCCATATACAATCAATCGAGCGTAAAATGCAAGGTATCAGATGAGTGCATGGAGCATTCCATACCGCCCGTATGTCAGAAAATTTCTGTTTTTTTTTTTAGCTTTCTTAATGAGCCGTTAACTTCTTCACTACTTTTAATGTAAGCAAAGTTATCACCCTTCAAACAGTGTATACTTTTTTGACACACACTATATTATTACATACTTATAAAACTACTTCCTGCTGTTATTGATGTCTGTCGTTTGTTCTGTTCTTCACTGTACTTTGTTTTGTTTGTTTCGCGTTTTCTTTTCGCCTAGATGTGCACTTGTAATTGAAAAATAAACGATGAGTGCATGAAATAACAAGAAGCGCAGCTTCATCATCTTTTTCAGTGTCGCCTTAGATTCGCTACACCTCGCTCTCGACTATAGAGAACGCAAAAACTTCATACCATTTTCACATGGGACACTTTTTTTCTACCAAATCGGGCACTTTTCTGCCCACACCTTTCGCACCAAACTGCGCATTGTTCTAACTACATAGTAAGTACGGCTGACGCTTGTGTAGCCAAAGTGAGCATCTTTCAGATCAAAGCGAGGGTCTGCCATATCAAACTAGAGACTTTCCAAGCTCAGAATAAACTCTTGCCTCAGAAGAGTCTTCTATTACTTTTTCTCTTTTTCTTCTTTTTAAGCTGCAGTTCAACCATTTTAAGCCTGCAAGTTGAACATCCCATGTTCGACCTTCAATGAACCTTGGCATGTCGGCATCAGATCGTTGATGCCCTATTTAACAGTTAGATAAGATAAGGTTGTTATGACCTTTGTCGCGTTTAGCTTACGTTTCGACGACTTCGCCTTCATCGGAAAAATTTAAACAATTGGTTTTTCCTCTTTTTTTACATATGACCAACTATTGCTCTACTGTGAGTCATTGAATGTTGAACCTCGGCTCGTTTTATGTTGTTTCTTACATGTATATGTAACATGTATGCGTATGCGTCCAATAAATAAAATATCAGGGGCCAGAAGCAATGAGACTCTCCATGCCGTGCCCATATATGTCGTGACTGGAGTCCGGTTTCATACTTCTCGTATTTGTATGTTTGTTTGCTACCTACTGAAGGCCACCTGAGAAGTGACCACTTTCTCCCTTTCCAGAAGCATGCCAAAACCCGAGTCTGTCTCATGTCGAAACCCCCGCCTGACGAGTCGACCTGTGTTGCGCAAATCTCTCCCGATTCCCAACCCCGAGCAGCCTGGAGTCAATAGTCACGCAAGATGAGAAGTACGTCTTCTACCTTAACCCTGCCAAGCAGCGAGTCTGGGTGAGGCCTGGTGACCTGTTACCGACCTTCGTTCGGCGGGATGTTCACGGCCAGAAACACCTTCTGGGCTTTGAGTCTGCGCCCATGGACCGGTACACTGGGAGCTGTCTTCCAAAAGCACGACGATGGACAATAAGGCCAACGAAACAGAAGAGATGGACCGGCGACTCGCACTTATTCATTCGCAGCGCTTCAAGAAGGTCCTCCTCTTCGACAACGCCGCACCCCATCGGGAACATGTAACCACGGATAAGCTTCCCCAGCTGGGCTGCGTTCACATGCCTCACTCACCGTATTCGCCGAACATCTCTCTATGCGACTACCACTACTTCTTGAGCCTATAGGACTTCATAGTCAGAAGGGACATAAGGACCCAAGCAGACCTCGACAACCATAAGGAGCAGTGTATCAGCACCAGGCCTAAGCACTTCTGGAAGGATGGATCAGGAAGTTGGCTGACCTTAATGGTGAATACATTCCTCAACACCGTTGAGTTGTAATTGTCTTATAAGGAGATAAAGAAATTTGTTGAATTTGTCTCATTACTTTTGGCCCACCCTAATAAATAAAAAAGCATTGCGCCATGCACTTGTCCACGAGGACGCGATTGATAGAGAAAAATTCTACCTGTGTTTGTTACACAACTGTCATCGGTTCAACAAAAACAATTGTAGGAAACACACACACATATTCTAGCTGTTTCAAGTAAGCAGCACTTACGCTGTCAGTCACATTAAAATCACAGCGGGCTATGCGAGTTTATGGTGCGGTCTCAATTCCAACACCCTAAACGCTGACGCTTCTCTGTATTCTAAAACAAGTGAAGACGTCTGAGTGAAAGAAGTTTTCCACGAATCATTACCACGTCAACAGTAAGGCACACAACGAAGAGATCCCATGCACTCAAGATTCGTCTGATATCGTTCACTGTCAGCTAAACCTTCGTGACGGCATTGTAGAGCCATTCCAGTGCTTCGGGGAGGCCTTCTCCAGTAAAAGCACTTGTTCGTTGGATGTGCCACTGAAAAAGTAGACAATAGATGAATGAATAGTGAAATCGATCACTTAGAATTAACGCTTGTGGTTTAACGTTCTGGAAGCTCTTGTACGGCTATTCGTCACAACCCCTTATTAGGCTTACTACCTTGAATGGATGAAATCTCAAGAGCTACGAGACTCACGGTACGAACTTCAAACTCCCTACCTCTCTGTCCTTGATCTCATTCAGACGGAGTGCGTCTGCAATATCTTCGCTGGACATCGCTCCTTGTATATCTTGCCGGTGCGCGAGTATCAGCAACTTTGCATTTAGACCTTGAACTAACAACTGTTAGACCAATTCCATATCTTCTGTGCTTTTAGAGTCATGGCGAATTGTTCTGAAGTGAAATTTCGAGGTAACAGTTAGCCGAAGCTGACAACCTTGCTCCGCATAGGTACTAGTCAGCAATGTGGCCTGCATCGGGATACTGGAACGAGCCAGCCAGCCAATCAAAGCCCTTTAAAGTGTCACGCCCGTTCGATGTTGTTCGGAGCTGGATGCGCAGCCAATGCGCATGATCACACAATCAAACGAGGGAATTTCGATGTGGAATTTCTGATTGATAGCCGAATACCCGCCTTCCCATGCAGGCAACATTCCCGACACGTACCAGAAGATGTATGTAACAACCAACTCAACCTTTTCTTGCGCAGATTTCTCTGAAAGGCGATATTAGAAGTCATATCACTGAAAGACAGGGACAAATGACGGCGGCCATCCACCCCTTTTAAGATGCACCACGCATTCTACCTCTACGAGAGCTGGCAGGGGCAATACGAAAGCGTGTTTGGTATATGCAATGACTTGCCATGCCGAGCCTATACTCGTAGTAATTCATCGACCCTGAAGGGTGAAAGGCTTGATTGGTATGGAAGGGAAATCCGAACCAGGAACCTGGAGTAGTAGGATGCACACGACAGCAGGCACCTCACCCAGCTGCGCTACCACGCGGCTATACTTACTTACCTTGATACTTTGATGCTCCTTCTGTTGCCTGGAGGTCTTCTCAGAGGTGACCACAACTGTTTCAGACCGCTCGATCTCTGGCAGCTTGCATCCAGTGAGGCAGACTCCGCTCTCTGAAAGATCTTGAGAATGAGTCTGCCCATCGCGTTGGCGGTCGTCCCAGTGGTCTCTTATGGTCTCTCGGGAGCCATTCTGTGACAGGGAGACTCCATCTATCGTCCTTTCGTCGAAGCAGGTGTCCGGCCCAGCGATATTTGGACTTCTTCATGTACTGCAGCGGGTCTGCTAATTGCGACTTCTCCCGTAGCTCCGAGCTTCGTAGGCCTTCTTGCCATTGCTGACGAAGGCTTGTCCTCAGAAGACATCTCTCCAGTGCACGACGCGTAGTTTGCATTGCTCTGGCGATTGTCTTGTTGTCGGGCCAGGTTTCCGTCGCGTAACACATCGCAGGCTGTACAGAGGCGTTGAATGTCGAGGAACCAAGGGCCGGCATCCTTGACCTGATCGGTGACTTCGCGAACCGAACTGAAGGCTGCCCATGCTGCGCGTCTCCTGCGGGCGATTGCAGGAGGGAGGTCGTTATCCATGTTCAGCTGTCTTCCCAGATAGACGTAGGAGTTGACCGGTTGTAGAGCGACTCCAATCAACCTTACGAGTCCCGTGTCACACCACTGGTTGACCATAAATTGCGTTTTGGGCAAATTCGTGTCCAATCCATAGCTGCCACAATAAGCTCGTTCAGCATTTCCTCGACTTCTGCCGTGCTGGTAGAGAGGAGAACAATATCGTCGGCGAAGCGAAGGCCGCTGATCCGTTTACTGTCCACAAGGTAGCCCTTATCGTCCCAGTTTAAGTCCTTCATGGCAACCTGGAGTGCCGCAGTAAATAGCGTAGAAGAAATCGTGTCTCTCTGCCGTACTCCTTTGTCGATAGGAATTTCGGGAAAAGAGTAAAAAAAAGTAAAAAAAACTTTCTACGCGCCTATACCTGCAATAATTCTTAAATTGCTACTTCTCCATACTATCGCCGAATTCTCCCTGGGCGTGTTCAAGGTTAGCGACCAGCCAGTCACAAGACATGTGTGGCTGACTAATTCTTCGCCGGCGTCCGCATATGTGCAAACCCGAGAATAATTAGCTGATATGTGTACGGGTATCTCCGTTGCTCACGGATTCTGTCCCGCCATTAGCCATAAGGCTAGTCTTCCTCCGGGTTTCATAGAATCTTCGTTAATAACCTTCCCCAGAACTAGCTCGTCATCGTGTTCCTTCTTTCCTTCCTGTTCTCCTGTCGTTTCTACTATTGGAAGGATTGTAAGGAACCATTCGGGTAGCTTGTGTCCTTCCCATCTTTGTTTAGTTCTTCACGACTAATTCTCCTAGTCTACTGCTTCAATACCAAAAAACAAAGGGAAAAACGGCATTAATATCTAAAAAAATTTACAAGGACAACCGGGAGGAATCAAATACACAATGTTAGAGAGGAACTTACCTTGCCTTTTTAGCTCGCACAGCGCATAGAGGACCCACTCTCGTGCCAAGCTTATCCGCTCTTCGTCAGCACTATTTACCACAAAGATTAGAGCCTGAAGCAAATTGATTTTACGAAACGCTACTGCAGATGATGTATATCAGCTGGAGTAGTCTGCCATTTCGTGACGGCAGTAGTTTGTAACATTTTTAAATAACTTTTTTTTCTTCAACCGCTTGCCTTATGCGAAATTAATGATCCTAACTTAAATCTAGAAGCTCTTGGAAACTCTAGATTCCAGAGCCTATATACCATTTTCACTTCGAATTGGGCACCTCTCAAATCAAACTGGACACTTCTCAAATCAAATTGGACACGCTTCCAAGCCAATCTACGAGTTTTGAAATGAACCCGAGCCCTTCCAAACGAAATATGTTATAAGTTATAAGCTCCTTCTGTGTACATTAAACTCTTGGATCTACAAAGACTCTACAAAAAAGGTTAGAGTAAGTTTCCGTTCAGGGAAAAATTTAGCACAACTTTCTTTAAAGTTTTACTCTACTTCCCAATAAGTGAACACATTGTTTGAAATTTTGTAAAAATTTTACTTTTGCAAAAATAATGGTTTTAAAGTTTGCTTTAATAGAGCACGGAGGCGGCAAATTTTTAGTGCTAAAAAAGATAGCGCCATGCCCTTTTCCAAGAGCATGTGATTTTTATTCGATCGATAGCAAAATTTCTGCTTGCATAATATAATTTTCTAGACCTAGTATCGAATTCGATCGAGCAGTCACATTTGACACTAAGCCGCTTGCCTGCTGGCCTCTAAATAAACGACTAAATTTTCTTCGATAAACTCGTTCAAGTGCGTTTTTAATGAATTTTTGTCTAAGTACATAGCTGCTGCTCTATAACACACTAAAAAATGCCTTCAGCTATTTTCCGTGAACAATCAATCAATAATCGATTGGATAATTGGAGACACACGGGACTGGAAACTTGATCATGATGACCATACCTGAGCATTACAGAAGTAGTGTCTCCACATGAAACGATGAGCATATTGCCCACTGATGTCCCATATATCGAAGGAAACATCGCGATACTGCACGGCTTCGATGTTGAAGCCTGAAAGCATGCATTAGATGGATAAGGCTGCCTTAATATTCTGGCGGCGAACATCACTATCGATTAGCCAGCGCAGATGATCGGTATTGGTGTCGCCTAGCGACAGCACTATAGCCACGGCCTAAAAGCGAGAGCTATTGGCTTTATCGAATCCCTAGAGATGAGCCATACAATCCAGATCTACGTAGTGTGCCAAAGGTGTTTGGGACCATATTTGGGATCCGTCCTACATAGTTGACGGAGGAGTGGAAGTGCCATGATAGGAGAAGTGATGTTTTGAGCCAAATCAACGAAAATAGCTATATAGCGACGACGAAAATACAACAGTAGCAGCCTAAGGAACATTCAATGATGATAAGGTCAACAACAGAATACCGAAAAAGGAACAAGAGTACGTTGGCCAATAAACGGGCTTTACAACAAGCGATCAATAGTGATTGGTTGGTATTTATCCATCGATTTTTTACATTTTTGCTAAAGCCTGAAACGGCTCCTGTAATGGTTAGATTACAAGAAGGCTTTCCTGTGAACAACGGAAAGCCGACTTTTTTGCTACGTGTTTCGTTTATCAACTTTGTTGTTTGTTGTTGGCTTAAATAAACATAAACATAAACATAAACAAGCGTCTTATGCCACGCGAGACTCGAACCTGTACCTTCTGCTTTCCAAGCAGTGTGCTAACCCATTACGCCATCAGCGGTGTTTGATGGGGAGAGGATTGGATTCAGACCGGTTAAATATTTTTAATTAAAAATAGGTTATGATATGTATGTATAAAAAACAATAACAAACAACATGTTAACCACTACCTATCGATTGTAGGGCACGTATAGCGCAGTCGAAGGAGGCGCAACTGTCGCCTGCACCCGATACCAGGTTCCTGGTTCGGATTTCTCGCCAAGGCCAACCAAGGTTTCCATCCCTCCTGGGTCGGTGAATTGGTACCAGACTTGTCTGGGAAGGGTAAAGCGCTGACTTGTTCATCGGCTGGCCACCGCAAGTCATTGTATGGCCAAATACGCATTCATGTCGCCTCCACGGCATCCCGAAGAAGTAGAATGCGCTGGCACATCTTAGAAGGGATTGAGTAACGCCGTCCTTTATCCTTCGTCGATTGTAAGGGTTTTTGTTACATGGGACCGTTTAAGCTGACAGCCACTTGAATTTGTTGGTCGGTGGATACAGATCACAGGTAATCTCTATCCATCGTCCTCACACTCTATCGATTTTATTGATTTTCGTTTGGAAATGGCCGCTTCGGTTTGCAATCATGTGAAGACGTTTGCCGACAAGTATGGCGCATAACATAGGAACAATATCGATCGACCCGGCGGCCGATATCAATCGAATTTGTTGACTTTTGTTCGGAAACATATAATCCGTATTTCATAGGGGATACGACAATTTTGAAACCTGCATTACCATCCTGTCTCCAAGACCAGCTCACCTGTGGTTGGAACTGCAATCGTCACTTCTCCCGTTTTTAGCCGATGCACAAGCGTGGTCTTGCCAGAGCTATCGAGGCCAACCTGAAGAGCAGAGGCATCACGAAATCCAAAGGACAAATTGGGCATCAAAGAAACTCAAAAAATTGATGTATCCCCTTCAATGTTTATTTTTTTTAATGATTATGCATCTTGCTAAGTGACTAGGAAGAGAAATAAGAGATTGATCCATGTCTGGAATATGAAACAATAAATTGGCTCATGTCGCGAATGTGGGAAGCACTGGGGTTTACGAGCGTGCAAACCAATCACAACGAATCAAGGCTCCCACCGTACACGCCACCTGTGTCTAGCAAGCCTATCAGGCATGGCCTGGCTTGTTCCAACAACCAATGCTGCTCATAATCGCGGCATGGACCAAGAAATTCAAAAAGAAGTGTCAACAGAAATTATGTCAAAGTGCAGTGTTCATCTGGAAATATTACACCAATATGAAGCCCAAAAAAATCGTTTTTGAAGTCTCACCATGACGACTCGGTGCACCGTTGGTCCAATGAGAGCGAGGCGTAAACGTGACACTATCAATCCCATAATCGGTTCCAGCTTCTAAAGTCATCCTATTTATTAGAATTTTCTTACTGCGGGGCCTGTGTGGGGATGTCACCATGATAGGGCTGATTTTCGAACTTCAAATTCCAGTGATTTCTCTCTTAGACCCCTTCTAACGTCTGATACCTCAAAATCGATCGATTATTATACTAATCCCAATAGATCCAGATTATAAGCTTTGTGAATTTGTTTCAACTCGACTATGTATGGCCCTTACATAGGTCCGCGTGTAGCGCAGTCGGAGGAGGCGCCGGCTGTCCCGTGCACTTGACAGGACCTGGTTCCTGGTTCGGATTCCCGCCTAGGAAAACCAAGCCTTCCATCTCACCGGGATCGTGAATTGGTACCAGGCGTGTCCGGGAAGGATAGAGCTGCTGGCTTGTTCATCGCCTAGCCACCGCAAGTCATTGTATGGCCATATACGCATTAAATGCCTCCACGATATCACGTAGAAGTAGAATGCGTGGCGCATCCCAGAAGGGATTGAGTAACGCCGCCTTTTATCCTTTATCCTATTTTCTACTTTTCGCGTCCTATGCGCATCTGACGTTTCATGTGCCTCTTCTTCGAAATACTCTATTCAAGCTGATCCCTGACCAAATACGTATTCGCCTCCACGACATCCCGTAGAAGTAGAATGCGTAGCGCATCCCAAAAGATATTGAGTAACGCCGTCCTTTATGCTATTATATTCCTCAAATTGGACGTATGTCAAAAAACGACGCTTAAATTGGCGAACCAAGAAAATTTGAGCTGTAAGCAATGAAGAGAGAATAGAAGACTCTGACTCATACGCTCCAGCAGTTTTCGTCGGTTTATCAGCAAGCGGTGATGGGCTCCACGTGTTCATGATTGAGTTGTAACTGACGCAGCATAGTCGATAGTCACCAAAGACGACCGTCGCACATGCGCTGGAGCCGTCTCTGTCTGTGTTGACACTGGCTATCTCAACCTCCACAACCCTGCCGGAATTCGCGTCGAAAGCCCTGAACAATTGCTATTCATCCACGCCTCATGGAGGCAGATCGTGTTATAAAGCCTGAGGAGTGGAGGTCGTTCTTATTCGCTGGGCGCTGTCGTCAAGGTGTCACGATGACAACCCTTGGAGCAAGGTTGCGTTCTTTGTCAAAGCCCCAGTCGAGAGACGACGCTATTCGTGTCTTCTGAAAAAGAACTCAGTGGGCTACGCTGGCACGTAATGCAAATACATATTATGCCTGTGTATCGTCGATGAACTACCAGACGGTAGGTGATGCTGTCCCAGGAAGGCGACTTTGCCTAAATCGCCCGTTTTGCAAACGAATTCTTCCCAGACAAGACTGCTACGAGTTCACCAGTTAAACGACACCGTAGAAATAAAAATCTTGGCTTGCTAGGGCAGAAATTCCAATCGAAAACCGGAAATGGCTGCACGCAACAGCTCGTGCCTCCCCCGACTGCGCTACCACGCACCCATACGTGAAATATTAGGCTGTAAGGAAAGTTCTGGCAATTTTCCACGTTATTTTTGGAAAGCCATACCTCAGCTCACATTCATATCATTTTCAGTAGCGTTTGTCCCGTTTGGTGGCGGGGTGCGCTCTTCTGGTGTGGTGACACCATTTCTCCCGATCAAATGCTTGATCGGGATGCACACCAGCTATCTTTAAGTCCAAGTGCAACGTGTCTAGCCAACGTTGCTTCGGGCGTCCTCTGGGCCGTTTTCCCGGGACTTCAAGATTCAGGCCAATCTTAGGCCGGGGGCATACTTCCATCGCCGCGATGCCATCGCGGCGCTCAGTTCATGACCATTCCGCCGCACGCGGTCGAATAGTCAAAGGAAACCTCGCCGCGGCCGCCGCAACAGTAACGGTCGGCATGCGCGATGGCTTCCCGCGCCCATCGCGGGCATGGCATACTTTTTCGCGCCGCGCGCGGTGTTTAGCGTTTGGTCCTGGACGGATCGCCGTCGCGCCCCATTGCAGAGCGATGGGCGATGCGTCGAGCACAGAGAAATTCAAATTCTTTCGCGTCGCTCTGCGAAACTCATCGCCGCGATTCCATCGCGGCGACGGGAAGTATGCACGGGGCCTTACAGACGGTGTCGTCGTTAGCGCGAAGGACGCGGCCATACCATTGTAGACGAGCTTCGCGCAACTTGTCGGCTATCGGGACGACACCGAACCTCTGTCGTATGGTGTCATTGCGAACGCGGTCCAATCGCGTTACTCCTACGTGATACCAGCTTAGAAAAAACTGCCAGAACGTTTCTTACAACCTAATAATTCTAAAACTGCACTTTTCAATACTGTCGCCGAATTCTCCCTGGGCGTGTTCAAGGTGCCGGTGCAACAGTGGGACCACCCCCTCACAAAATGGATGTGACTGGCTGGTCCTTCACCTGCGTCCACCTATGTACAAAACTTCCGCAGAACTGGCTCGTCATTCTATTAGGGGGGGGGGGGCAAACGTAATTAGACAAATTGAAAAAAATTTTATCTCTGTATAACTCAATTACAACTCAACGATGCTGAGGAATGTATTTGTCATTATGGGCAATGACCTTGCCTCCATCACTCAGCCAACTTCCTGATCCCATCCTTACAGAAGTGCTTGGGCCAGGTGTTCATCAACTGCTCGATATGGTTGTCAAGCACTGCTTGGGTTCTTGTGTCCCTTCCGACCAGGAAGTCCTGTAGGCGCAAGAAGTAGTGGTAGTCGCATAGAGATGTGTTCGGCGAATACATGATGAGGCATGTAAACGTAGCCCCGCTGGCCAAGCTTATCCGTGGTTACTTGTTCCCGATGGGGTGCGGCGTTGTCGAAGAGGAGAACCTTCTTGAAGCGCTGAGACCGAATAAGAGCGAGTCGCCGGCCCATCTCTTCTATTTCGTTCACCATGGCCTTGGAGTTCATCGCAATGCTCTTGGAAAACAGCTTCCGATAAACCGATCCATGGGCGCAGATCCAAAAGCTCCAAAGGTGCTTCTCGCCGTGAGCATCTCGCCGAACGAAGGTCGGTAACAGGTCACCAGGCCTCACCCAGACTCGCTGCTTGTTAAGGAAGAAGACGTACTTCTCATCTTGCGTGAATATTGAGCCCAGGCTGCTCGGGGTTGGGAATTGGGCGAGATTTGCGCGACACAGGTCGACTCGTCAGACTGGGGTTTCGGCATGAGACAGGCTGGGGTTTTGGCATGCTTCTGGAAAGGACGGAAGTGGTCACTTCTCAGGTGGCCTTCGGTAAGTAGCAAACAAACATACAAATACGAGAAGCACGAAACCGGACTCCAGTCACGACATATAGGCACGGCATGGAGAGTCTCATTACTTCTGACCCCCCCCCCCCCCCTCCCCCTAATATTCCTCCTCTCCTCGGCCCGCGCTGCCATACGCCGAGTACAAGTGCGTACTCCATTATACATAGGATCCGAATGAATTATCTTCGGATATCTGACCCGATTTACTCCATACATTCTCCAGAATGCCATTCTTGACTTAAACTAACCCTAATAATATTATAAGCGAAGTCTCCCTCTTCCTCCATAATGCTAACAACACGCAGTATGATCTGTTCAGGTTTTTGAAATCAAAACCAAAAAGTTTTATAAGTGCATTGATTAAAATTACACTGAATAGTATGGACACTTTCAGCATTTCTAAAGATAAAAAAATTTTATTACTCAGTTCTCTGTGCTATTTTCACTTTAGCTTTAATACCACAACATATAAAGTTAGCAACAAAAATGATGCAATAAATGTTAAAATGCCATTCTACGACAGGATTTTGGACACATATAATTTAAATAAAGTCATTAACAATAAGAATGTGATTAAACTAATTGATGAGCATAGTGACATAATATACAAGCCCTTTAGAATTATTTATAAATACGAAGAACCTATTTCAAAAAAACTGTTCAATTACAATAAGTTTTTACGAAACGTTGACATTACTAAACAACATGATATACCTTGCATCTGTCACAAGTTCCCATCATTTGTGGATCCATTCTATAACCATGTTTTGACTGGAGACATTAACATCTTCAAGAATTTGTATGGAATGTATGAAATTTTAAGCAAAGGAACTAAATATAGACCAAAACCTCACTTCAACACATTTGCCATAAAAAACATCTGGCAGAATCTCTTTGAACAGATTCTTATTAAAATTAAAAACAAATACAAAGTTCAGGCTACTGTAATAAAAAGAATAAAGAATATTTTAGAATCATTTTTCAAGAATCGAAAAGCTAGACCTCTCATTTACATTGACAAAGCTCAGACTATTGACATCTCTAAAAAATGTCTTTCTCAAATTAAATATGTACAACAATATTTTATATTATGTCCTCTTGATAAAGCGTCCTCCAATTACGGGATTGTTTGCAAAAAACTTTATTTCGAAATAATTCGACTAGAGATGGAAAATCTAAACAACTCTTCAAGCAATAATATTTACATCCGATCTAATAATGGTGTTCATAATATTGTAGCCAGGCATAACGCATTTATTTCCAGTATTAATTTAACCCAGAATTGTGACGGAACTATTCCTCTTATCTACTGCATACCTAAACTTCACAAGTGTCCTATAAAATTCAGATTCATAACAGGCGCTTCAAATAGTAGTGTTAAACCATTGGCTATTGAAGTAATGACGATCCTATCCCATTTCCGTAAACATTTTAAGAATTATGCCTACAACGCTTACTGCAATACTGGTTGTTTAAAGAATTTTTGGTCCATCAACGACATAAACATTTCCAACGAAATCTGTTCCATCCAAGACGTTAACCTTAAACTCTACTCAGCTGATTTTGTGGATATGTTTACTAACATACCACATGATATAATTATTAGAAACGTCACAGAAATAATTAATATGTTTTAAAAACGCTAATAAAAGCTTTCTGATAGTGGACAACTACAAAGCTTTTTATGGCAGCTCTCCTTCTAATAAGAACAAACATAGATCCTATAGAAAAGAAGACATAATCTACATGATTGACTATTTATTACAAAACTCTTACTGTAAACTAGGCGGAGCTTTATATAAGCAACTAAAAGGCGTTCCACAAGGAGGTAATGCTAGTCCAATGATTGCTGACTTAACCCTTTCCTTTTTCGAATACAAATACGCTACCAATAATACATTAATTAACAAAGTTTTTTGTCCATTCAGATATATGGATGATATACTTATTGTACATAATCTTGAAGATACTAGGTTAGACCAAATCATTTCTGAAACTTACGAAAATTGCCTTGAAGTAAATAAAACACATATTAATATACACCAATGCAATTTTCTAGACCTTACCATTAAAATAGTGAACGATTGCATTTTCACTAAGCAATACAATAAAACGGACTATTTTCCTTTTAGCGTAGTCAGATTTCCTCATAATAGTTCGTATACTAGCAATTCCCTTAAAAGAGGAATAATTTTAACAGAAACTCTACGAATATCACGATGCTGCTCTAAAAAAGACGACTTCATTGGTAGACTTTGCAATTTCATTACCTCCTTGCTTCAATTACAGTACAGCAAAGATCTAATTCTTCAATCCATAGTTAAAGGTATGCTTAAACACAAAAGTATCGCTTACAAATACGGACTTGTAAATTCTTATAAAAATATTTATCGGTTCGTTAAGCAACTTATCAGCCAGCTGTCTATGTGACTTCATATCCTTTTATTTGTGGTTTAGTTTTTTGCCTCTGGCCCAGGTATATTAATTTCCTGCTTTTCTGTAGAAACAGTGACCTTATACTAATATATTGCTACAGGCATTGACCTTCCCTGTAGGTCCCTCCCGCTCACCTCGACCTCTCTACGATCAGGTCCCATAGGCAATGCCCGCCCCTTCTGACCTTATTTTTTGTGTATAAAAACACAATGCATGGTAATCCTAGCATCTCAGTCACTCCCTGCCCTACTGATGATCCTCCGGGAGTGATTGTATTCTTTCGCTTCTTTACTTTAGTAATTATATCCTGTATAGGGCTTAGAGGTGAAACAGGATATAACTACTACTAAAATCCTCTACTAAAATAGTTTCTTGCACCCAAAACAACTCAACTCTCTTATTGTCATAGGACAAGGATTGGCGCCACTCACCATCAGACCCTCGGCCGGGTGCGTCAAGCATTCTACTTCGATGAGATATAAAGGAGGTGATCCGAATGCATATCTGGCAATACAATAGCGGGCGGAAGCCACACGATGAAAAATTCAGTGTTCTACTCTTATCAAACGAGACTGGGGCTAGGTAACCGATCCCAGAGAAATGGAAGATTTGAACGATGGTGAGGGCTAGCGCAATCGGGGGAGGCGCCAGCCCTGCACCGGACCCGAACCGGGAACATCAATCAGGATTGCACGCGACAACTGGCACCTTTGCGCTACCACTCACCTTTCTAATAATAAGTATTTATTTTCATAATAAGTTATTATTAGTTACTTCCTCACAATAAGTAACTTTTTATTTATTTATTTATATGTGGATATCCACGCAAAAAATAGAACAAACAGAACATGCACATTAAGAACCAAAACAGAGCGAGTAAAAATATACTGCTAGGTACAAGCGACAGACAGCGGCAACAGTTGGAAGCAAACTATTAAGGAACATCCTGGAGATACCTGTCAATAAGTCTTTTGTATTGCCTTAGCGATTTTGGTAAAATGTTTTTCTTCGAAAACTTTTGAAATTCGGTTCCAGCTCGGTCTGTGAAAAACGTAGACCTTATATTACTTCTAGCTTTTGGAATCTGGATCTTCATCTGACCACCTCTAGTATTAGAGCAAGATATTGAACAAAATTCCTGAAGAGGAAGATCCAACATGAATATCGGAATAATGTCTGTATTACAATTGACCGAGTACTTCCTGCTTATTACTCACAGATTCCATTTTTCTAAGATCATGTCACAAAGCCTCCGAAGGGGTGGATCAGTAGTAAATAAAAACACAGGTCTTTATTCAGCAATTGTTTTCAAACGTTGAATTCTCTCCTACTTGAGATCAAATTCCCTGATGGTTTTCCTATTACTCAATGAGACCAGATAAAGGATTTAGGTGTCATTAATACTAAGAATCCGAGTTGGCGGACTAATGTTCGAGAGGTCTCAAAAAAGGTCTGAAATTTGTGTCTGCTCTTCAGGAATATTTATTCTTTGGACGTTAACATAAAGGATAAAGGATAAAGGGCAGCGTTACTCAATCCCTTCTGGGATGCGCCAGCGCATTCTACTTCTACGGGATGTCGTGGAGGCGACATGAATGCGTATTTGGCCATACAATGACTTGCGGTGGCCAGCCGATGAACAAGTCAGCGCTCTATCCTTCCCAGACAAGTCTGGTACCAATTCACCGACCCCGGAGGGATGGAACACTTGGTTGGCCTGGGCGGGAAATCCGAACCAGGAACCTGGTATCGGACGCACGCGACAGTCGCGCCTCCCTCGACTGCGCTACACACGCCCGACGTTAACGACGGGCGACGTTTTGTATAATTGTTTGCTTTGTATAATTGTTTGAATAATTTGTTTTGTATAATTTGAGCCGATATGTTAACGACGTTAACATATCGGCTCAAATTATTCAAAATATATATGTTTTATTGCGGAATGGTCCGCGATTCGAGCAACTGATAGAAGGCCGCGATTTGACCAGATGGTCTTGCAGGGTGGCCGCGTTTGACTGGTTGATCGTCTCTTGGGGTGGTCTATATCTGATTATGGGTGGTCAAATTCCCTTATATAAGGCGCCACCCAGTGTGCTAACCCGGTCATTGTTACTTATTCACTGGTTGTGTTAGGTTGTCGTTCGCATAAGCTCTTTTGGTTCGCATAACACACTTCGTTACATGCTACTAATGTATGTTGTTCTTAAAAATGGTTCAATTACCCCAGTTTGAGGTAACAATGAAGTGTACAACTACTGGTCGTTGCGGAGTCGAGTCAATCTTCAAGACAACTACACTGAACCACCACAGCCAACAATCTTCACATGTTTTGGCTGTTGTCGAATACTGCACACCTGTATGGAGTCCGTATTGTGTCAGAGATATCCGAGAAGTTGAGAAAGTTCAAACCTTCAGTAGTAAAAAGTTTTCAGTCCTAAGCGTTGGAGTCTCTCCCTGTATACCGGAATGGACATTGAGCCTTCTTGATTATGAAGCATTCGAAATACTTCACCAAAAAGTTTTCACCAAAATTCTGTATCTTATGGTTAGAGTATTTCGAATGCTTCATAATCAAGAAGGCTCAATGTCCATTCCGGTATACAGGGAGAGACTCCAACGCTTAGGACTGAAAACTTTTTACTACTGAAGGTTTTTTACTGACTTACTTTTTGCTTCTAAGCTTCTAATAAGAGAACTTCGACTACGGCCATCAAACTACTGGCGCGTTCGACCATCACATGGGATAAGCGGATGCTTTAACTTGGACTACTCACCGAATATCAGGCCACACGGTCGTCAACGTGTTAACTACTTTTATATTAACTACCTTCGCCTTTAAGCTTCTAAAAGGAGAACTTCGACTACGGCCATCAAACTACTGGCGCTTTCGACCATCACATGGGGGACGAGGATGCTTCAATTTGGACCATCACCTTTCGGGCCGTTATCAACTAGGATTGTGCCATAACTCTTTTGTGGTTCGCTGTATGACGTGGTTTGAACGCCTTCCTCCAGCTCTGGCTCAGTGCCAAACGTCCTCGCATTTCAAGACTGCGCTAAAGAAACTAGATATTCTATCTGCTATTGGCGTCTTTGATATTTGTTAGCTAGTATAATTCTGTAGGGGAGCATTCCGAATTCGATGCTTCTGTCCAATTTCGGTTCTTTCGACTTGTTTTCAAGGCGTCATACTTCTTTTCAAGGCAGCTAGGCTTATTGCCGGGCTTAAAGGATAAAGGATATAGAACGGCGTCATACAAACCCTTCGGGATGCGCCACGCATTCTACTTCTACTGGATGTCGTGGAAGCGAGTTGAATGCGTATTTGGCCATACAATGACTTGCGGTGGCCAGCCGATGAACAAGTTCAGCGCTTTATCCTTCCCAGACACGTCTGGTACCAATTCACCGACCCCGGAGGGATAGAAGGCTTGGTTGGCCTGGGCGGGAAATCCGAACCAGGAACCTGGTATCGGGTGCAGGCGACAGCCTCTGACTGCCCATTCAACTCGCCTCCACAACATCCCGTAGAAGTAGAATGCGTGGCGCATCGCGAAGGGATTGTATAACGCCGTCCGTTATCCTTTATTGCCGGGCTTAGGAAAAATAAATTTCATTGTGCTTCCTTCGAACCTAAACTGTATATACTAACCTACCAACTCTGCTAAGGACTGTATACTCCTCTCAGGCTCAGCCCGGCTACCAGGCAAGCTTAGCATTTATACCTACATGTGCTTCGTCCTTTCGCTGTTAGCTCCTAGGAGCCTTATCCTAGGGGAGAGCAACACCAATTTCTCAACCTTTGATGTGGGCTGTCAGCCTTTGGATGTCTCTCATTGTCAGACTTTTTTACTTGAAAAATGTATATGCAAATTCTATTTATCTTTACTCATTGATCGTGACCTGTTCCAGCATGTTGCCTCTGCACTGTCGCCTCTTGCCTAAAAATAAATAAATAAATTACGTTGTAAGCGAGCGCTCGGAATGCATGTTCTTCAGTTTTATATTAGTTTTTTTTCTAATTGTAGTCATCTTTTAGCTTTGAACGCCTACTTTTGGGCTTGTTTTGAGTTTGTTTGAGTCTTTTTGCCTACTGTTCTTTGATGTAATAGCGCGTCTTTTGTCGCATAAATAAATAAACATATATATCCATCTAAAGGCCACTGGCATTGATACGGAAGAATCATGTCGTAAAAAAACATGCGCAGTGAATGGGTAGCATCAGAATATCTGGACGCCATTAACAAAATGAGAACGCTCCTGTCCTTGTCTGAAACAATACCTTGCGTCACACCCCAGAGGGGTCATTATCCCCTTACTCTTCCGGCCTGTTATGCCATTTTGGAGATGTTTCACGCCTTTACTAGGGCGGTCAGCACAGTCGGAGGTGTCGAACACAACACAAGATTGAGGTTTTTATGTAGGGCCTCACCCAGGTCAACTAAGCACTACATCCATCCGGGCTGGCGAAATGGTGCCTAACTTGTCTAGGAAGACTAAAAGACTAACCTTTTCATCAGCTGGCTACTTCAGGTCCTTGAACAAAGCCAATGTTCATTCAAATTGCTTCCACAATATCCCGCAGAGTTAGAATTCGTGGAGCATCCCAAAAGGGCTCAATTATCACCTGCTTTATACATTTTATTCCTTAATTTCCAAGACCTTTCACAGCCTTTTTACTCTTAGTTAATTTTGCTTCAAAAACTAGCAAAGGTCATTAATTAAGCTAAAACCCCTCTCACAGATAACGTAGTCCCTGCACGGCTTCAGAATAAAGCCCATTGTGCGAATAGATGACACTCCATGGGTCGGAGAGCTGTGGATGACCTCAGCCCGATAGATGATGATGCGCATGCGTGACGCACGATGACTAACGGATGGAGACTGCGCTTCTTCAATTGGATTGATAGCAATGAAGCATCTCCGACGTTGAACGAAGTCAGCCTCGAGATATAAGCGATACGACGTCATTTTTTATCCTCCTTCTTATCGTTAAGCGACACTGTTCTCCTTAAACTGACCAGTATCTAGAGCCCTTTTCAGCTCTCGGTGCTTTTTGTATGGACAAGAATTTGAAATGTATTGCTGTGGAATCGCTCGCTTCCCGTCCTCAGGTTGGTGCATTGCATGTTCTAATCTTCTTCTTTGATCCCGTCTAGTCCCCCTTCACCACACTACCGAGGCGTCTTGGGCGCGTGGTGGCACAGTCAGAGTCTGCTGTCACAAGCACCTCGACTCGAGGTTCTTGAAACAGGTTTTCCGCCTGGCGAAAGCAGAAGGTGCGGGTTCGAGTCCCGCCTGGCGCAAGAGATTTGATCAAATCCAGGCTTAAGCGAATGTGTTAAAGCATTGTTACTAGTAAGGTCCTCGGCACTATTGTACTTTCGGGACTCCAGAGGTCAAGGACAGGTCGAAAAAAATTTCGCCCAAACTTCGTCTCTGGGGGTTATTTGGAGTGCTGATCACGAATCTGACATCCTCTTTTCGTTTTACGCTGAAGTACGGTAGGTTACGGTGGGTACGCGTTACTAAGGCTGCCAAGGTCATAATCTCCGATTTCGCCCAAACTTCGCCTTGAGGATGGGAGGGTGGGGGCGGTTATTTGGGGTGCTGATCACGAATATGACTGTCATTTTTCGTATTACGCTGGAGTTTGGGCGGAATAAAAGGATAAAGGACGGCGTTACTCAATCCCTTCTGGGATGCGCCAGCGCATTCTACTTCTACGGGATGTCGTGGAGGCGACATGAATGCGTATTTGGCCATACAATGACTTGCGGTGGCCAGCCGATGAACAAGTCAGCGCTCTATCCTTCCCAGACAAGTCTGGTACCAATTCACCGACCCCGGAGGGATGGAAGGCTTGGTTGGCCTGGGCGGGAAATCCGAACCAGGAACCTGGTATCGGGTGCACGCGACAGTCGCGCCTCCTCCGACTGCGCTACACGCGCCCTTGGGCGGAATAGATTACCATTACCTTAGTACCTTCCCCCTCCAGCGTAAAACGAAAAACGGATGTCAGATTCGTGATCGGCACCCCAAGTATCCCCCCTAGGCGAAGTTTCGGCAAAATCGGTGATTATGACCTCGACAGCCTTAGGCCTCTGTTATACTCCCGCGGGAGCATCCGCGGAACGTCCGCGGACCAATGGTGCACGGCGGAGGCGGGCGTGGCGAGGCGCGGCGATTGGCCAGGTGAGGAGTTTCGGCGCGATTCCCGCCCTTCCCGCGGGAGTATAACTCAGGCCTTATTCACCAGTACCTACCGTAATCTACACGTAAGCGGTCGAAATTTCAAAAACGGATGTCAGATTCGTGATCAGTAATAATAATAATAACCCCCCTAGCCGAAGTTTGGGCGAATTTTTTTTCGATCTCTCCTCGTCCTCTGGAGTCCGTAAAGTGCCATTTTCACACGGGTGCGTCACTCGAGCCACACTCTGGAGTTCCCCTCTGTCTAAATCTGTGCTCTCCTCCGCGTCAGGGGAGGAGAGCACAGAACAGAGCTATAGCATTATTTGGTTGTTTTCTTTACTATCAGTGTGTTTCCGCTTCTTTTCTGTGTCTGTGACACTTTTTGCAAGGTTACCCCCCCCCCCCCAACTACCATAGCGCCCCGAGCCATTCACTCGTCGTGACACCTCGTGCACATTTCTCTTTGGAATGGTTAGATAGCCACAGCATGACCCCACCTCCGAGTCCCGAACCTAAAGCTCGAGCCCTTCATTTAAATTTCGGACGCGGCCGTCCAGTCCGACGTCGCTCCAAACGACGTCGGCGTCGCGTGCGCCGCACGGTCGTCGGAAGCTTTTCCCGATGGCACGTAAAAACACCCCCCCGTGCAATCGATTGGGTCAGGCTTTCGCGATGGGGCGCGCGCGCACCGTGCAGTGGAGCCAACGACACGTCATCCGCCGGCTTAGTAGCTTCGAGGGGAACAGGAACTTAGATTACGGAAAACAGTGCCAACTTGGCGTAATTCGAAGTTGGGCGTGGGGCCATTTTGCAGTCACAACACGGCATATTTCACGGTGAACGCTAAAGAGAAGCACATTGCATCAGCTGTTACGAAACTGGAGCACAGTGAATTCTAAACATATGCACTTTGGAAGTGCTCTTACGATTCGTGGTTGCGAAATTCAGTTGGTTACTGAGTGTATATGTCACACAGTCTGTTTTGCTCATACAGCCCTCTTAGGATGCACATTTTTTAAAGGATAGCTCCATTTCGACGTTGCTATTCTATCAGTTTGGTCCAAAACGTCGGATTTAGGATTTACCTCCGCTCAGAGTTAACATTAATGAAAGCTAAAAGAATCTACATGCTTTTGATGATAATGTCTAAGTTAAGAGTTTTACGATTATGAAATGAAAGGCTTCTAGGGATGAGACATGGCAGTTTGAGTTGCTCATTGTTGTAATAAAATCCCAAATCCTTCACCTTAACCACTGCATTCAACATTTGTCCTCACAACGAGTACCAAGCAGAGCACTCCGACGCTTCTAATCTCATATGTACACTTTTCTCAGGGGCAAGAGGTAACTTCCAGATAGTTGACCACTCACAAATCCTTTCCAATCTCTCTCCACTCTCTACTCTCTCCACATCGGTACCTGATTCAATTTTCCCATTGATCTTGATATCGTCCGCAAACAACACCGCTTTCCTCAAGAATCAACGGCAGCTCAGCTACGTATATAGCGAACAGAACTGCGGAGGGGACTTCTCTCTGGGGAACTTCGCTCTTCACCAACCTACAGACTCAAAAAGTACCTCCTATCCTGGCCTGAAAACTACGCTCTGAACGATTTCGTATTCAATTACACACTAGGGGATGGAACTTCAGGTGTTCAGGTTTTTGCATTACCTCCTATCCTGACCTGAAAACTACGTTCTGAACAATTTTGTATTCATTTACACACTAACTAAGGGATGGAACTTCAGATGTTCAGGTTTGTGCATAAGTCTAGAATGGTCTACCCTATCGAATGCTTTAGAAAAATGAAAGTAAATTACATCACATGTATCAGTGTACATGTACATGTACATTATCATCAGTGAACATGTACATGTACATTATCAAAGTAAATTACATCACATGCTACATGCTATACGATGCCTTATCCGTTGCCCTCACATCGTTACTTGATACCACTGAGTCGTGTGCTCATAAGTACTGCACGGAAAAGTGGTGTAATCCCTTTCAGGCCCCTCCATGCTGTCAAGCCAGCGGACGACGCCGCGTGGTCGGCTCCACTGCGCGGTGAGCGCGCGCCCCATCGCGAAGGGCTGACCCAATCGATTGCACGGGGGGGTGTTTTTACGTGCCATCGCTTTTCCCGCCTTCTCGCGTCTGGCGTCGACGTTGCTCGAAGGCGTCGGCGAGGTCGGTGTTGTGGTTGTGGTGTCTTCTGAACGTCGTCTTCTAGTAGTTCTCCGTCAGGACACTAGAGCTTCTGGACGCATTCATCAGTGGCGCAATTGGCCGCGTGCCATCCGTATCGATCGCCACGCCGTCGGTTCGTGTGCGGTCGCTTTTCGCCCGCTGCGGACTGGCTGCAGTGGTTCGTGCTTGTCTTCTACTTTTTCGGATTCTCCTCGTCAGTTCGGAATGTTCTCCTTCTTTTCTAGAATCTCCTTCCTGTTATTGGAACTCCCAGCTTTCGTTGGTTTCCACGCGCTCATGACACTTTCAACGAGCTGGTGACTCAGATGAGACATATTCTCGAAAATGTGGCGTTCTGAATATGAATACGACACGTAGCTGCCGTTCTCACGATTTCAGTCGGGTGATGGAGCAGTTGAGGCATTGTCCAAATATCCTTACCTCCTGAAATATCGAAATTGCTTGTTTGTTTTTCGAACCGCTTTGTAGCTATCTGGTGAAAACTAGTGTTTTGAAAGCTTTCACCAATTCGGTGCAATCCCTGTCAGGGGGCCAGTCCATTTCAACTTCTAAAGAAATACAACCTGCACCGCAACATATGAATATGTATAAATATGCTTACATTATCCATTGCTGTCCTTCCAATACCAAAATCAGCTTTCTAAATTGCTTTCCTAGTGGGGGGAGGGAGTAATGAGAACACAGCAAATTGAACAGAAACCTGTAACAATTACAATACTAGTAAAACCACGAAAAACACGTTGAAGCAACGTTATTACCTTAATCAATTAGTGCATAGCGGTATGCGATTTCTTCCCAAGCAAATAGAGTTTTGGATCACAAGCGTGCTGCAGGTGCATAGTGCCCCCCCCCCCCTCCTCCGCCGTGCATGGTCCCATATTAAAACTTTTTTCAATGTTTCAGCGGAACACTCGGACATTTCCAAGGGAGGGGATCAGGTAAGTTAAGGCATTCATGTGTTGTATTGCATGTTTGTATGTACACATGCGTAGCTATCGTTAACAATTCATAATGGACTGCCCCCCCTCCCCGACAGGGATTGCACCACCAATTCATATTACTTAGAATCTTGGGGCACTAGTTAAAAGTTCCGACTCCACCAACACGACTTCGGTCGAAAAAATCTTTTTCGCTGAAACTTCGACTAAGGAGGTTATTTGGGGTGCTAATCACGAATCTGACATCCGTTTCATAAGCGTCAATATCTTATAAAGAATTTCTCACCTTGAAAGAAAAGCTGGACAGTCGGACAGGTCTAGTGACTCACTGTCTTCGTAGTGGTAATCCTTCCGATTACTGTAGGTGGAATCGGGTCCGATATCCAGCGCTACTATTACACTGATCGCGAACGAAACGAGCAAGGAGCTATAATTTATTAAGGCAAAATCGGAAGCTTACAAATAAATCTAGAAGAGAGGAGACTAGTGGAGAGCTAAGCCAAGACTGAACCTAGTTGCGTAGATCTGGGAGCTTTATGGACTCTATTGAAGGCGTGTCTACCGTGTGCTCCTCGGACTTTCCGTCCGGTACGGTTTTATGGCTCTGGGGCCGTTGCTGGCATATCCGTAGGAGCAGGTCGTAAACCTCCTCTGGATACGTTCCGCCACCCCATGCTCTTAACGAACACTGCAGAATACACCGATCCCGGTATGTTCCACAGGACGATGTACGGTGTTGAGATGGATGCAATGAGAATGAAACAATGACGAGTTTTTATTGATAAATATTGTGCCTAAAAATGACCAAAACTACCTGAGATGTATCAGCGGAGGAATAAAAAGGCAAGAAAGAATTTGATGAACCGATCACTTACCCATACCAACCTCTACCTGCCGTCACCGGCAGAAAACCTTAAGAATGTAATCTTATGTCTTCTGTATCTGTATTATCTAGCTCAATCGTGAAAAACGGATGCCAGGTTCGTGATCAGCACCCCAAATAACCCCCTAGACGAAGTTCAGCGAAATTGGTGATCCTGCCTGGACCAACCTTTTTAACGGTATGGGTGGTCTCCGGCCGAATCGTGAAAAAGGATGTCAGATTCGTGATCAGCACCCCGAATAACTCCTCCCCTAGACAGTTTCAGCGGATTTTTTTTTCGACCGAAGTTGTGTCGGAGGAGTCGGAACTTTTAACTAGTGCTGAATCTTGTTTATTATTGTGATGATTGATTCAGCTTTTTATTCAAGGTTTGTATGTCTCAGTTTCAATGGATTATATTTTCCGTGAGCGGTTAATGTTTAAGACAACTGGTCACAAGTGTAGGACGTACAACTTCTAAAAGTCTTGAAAGTTAGAAATCAAGCGGTATGTGTTCATGCCTAGGAAACATTCACTTCGCCCGTTTTGAAATATCGAACTACTATCTTCTGCTCCACTAAGAAATACACTATTATTAAGTTACTTATACGGTGACGGTGATTTGACTATAGATCGGTTTTTAGCCAGAAGTCGTAATCGATTATTTTGGTTTAGAACTTCGAAATATAGCAGGAGAAATGGGTTGGGCGTAACCTAGTTCAGGGGACTGACTGGTGTTCTTCGCCACTGCAAACCTCTTCGGAATCTCCTCATGAGCTCGATGGCCATCTCGTGGATATTAGAGCGCTCAGGAAGTTTCCGAAGAGGGGGTGCTGTGTTACAGGGGAGGAAAAAATTTGCTCCGATTGTTGGTGGCCCCCCCTCCCCCCTTCTCCCCCCCCCCCCCCCCCCAGCTACGATTGCACCATTACTTGATCGTACTCATTAAATTAGTGCATGAAAAAGTTAAAATAGATAGTGATGCGCTTTTGAGGCGCGGTGATGTTCAGACTCTGGGAGACGATAACAAGCTTTTATTGTCTAGACCAGGGAGAAGTCAAAGGGTTTGTTTCATTTGCGATCGGTACATTTCCGAATACAAGTATTTGCAAGCGGCTTCCAATAACTCATCATCTTTCGTCATTCGAAAATTTGTTGGCTACTAAAAGTGGCTCTTAATGAGATTTTTTTCCTCATTCCTATTTTTGCTTACAAGTAAAGGTTCCCAACTCAAGGTGAGCTTTTGCGATGCTATTTTGGCAGGATGTAGGGTTCTGTGAGCAGAGTCCAGAACCACAGTTAGTTTTTGCTGAACGCTCTTTTGAAGGCCGGAAAAAGAGGTCTGAAAGTGTGCGCGCAACTATCATCAACCCCTACGACACCCCACCAGTTGTGCTTCGGCGGCGCATTTGGTAGGACGGATCATAGGAGCACACCGGAGGAGTTTTAAGTTTGAGTCCGCGTACTGCCGAACTTTTTTGCACATATTCACCTGTATCACCTGTCGTCCCGTTGATCATCGACTTGCTCGAGCGGGCGCCAGCAGCGTCTCCATTCGTCCCTGTCGCGTGCCAGAGTGGTCCAATGGACCCTCCTCGCTGGAGAGACACGACGAGCGTTATATCGGTCGTTCAGGGCTTTCACGAAGAAGTCCGACCAACGCTTGGTGGGCGTCCTGGTGTTCTCTTGACATCCCGCGGAATCTTGTCGGTAAGGCCGGGGGCATACTTCCATCGCCGCGATGCCATCGCGGCGCTCAGTTCATGGCTATTCCGCCGCACGCGGAAGAGCAGTCAAAGAAAACTTCGCCGCGGCCGCCGCAACAGCAGCGGTCGGAATGCGCGATAGCTTCCCGCGCCCATCGCGGGCATGGCATACTTTTTCGCGCCGCGCGCGGTGTTTAGCATTGGTCCTGGACGGATCGCCGTCGCGCTTCCTTGCAGAGCGATGGGCGATACGACGAGCACAGAGAAATTCAAATTCTTTCGCGTCGCTCTGCAAATCTCATCGCCGCGATTCCATCGCGGCGACGGGAATTATGCACGAGGCCTAACGGCTTTCGTCCAGCGGGTGTCTGCGAAGCGCATTACATGGCCGGCCCACCTAATTTTCGACAACTTGGCCCACGCGACAGCGTCTCTGATCTTCGAACGTCGGCGAAGCTCGGAACTCCGGAGGCCTCTCACTTGCGTGAGTCGTGTCACTCCGAGCATCGTCCTCTCGTTTCCATGCTGCGCGACGCTGATCGCGTGTTCATCCTGCTTTCGTATAGCCCAGGTCTCTGAGGCGTTTGTTACGGCAGGAAGAACAGTGGAGTCGAATAGGTGGGCACCGAGTCGGACGTTCTTCGTCTTTTTCGCGACTTCTTCGACGCTCTTGAGAGCTCCCCAAGCCGCTCGTTTCCTCCTGCTCAGCTCCGGCGCTAGGTCGTTGGTCATATTAACTTCGCGACCCAGATACACGTAGCTGGAGCATTCGGAGATGTTCGTTCCGTTGAGCGAGAATGGGGCATCAGAAACCTGTCCGTTCCTCATGAACATCGTCTTCGTAAGATTCAGCTGCAGTCCAACATTCCCACATACACGATCGAAGTCGGCCAGCATTCGCTCCGCCTGGCTGATGCTCGGTGTTATGAGCACGATGTCGTCAGCGAAACGAAGATGGTGCAGCTGCTGGCCGTCGACCTTCACTCACATGTCTTCCCATTCCAGTTCGCGCATGACGTTTTCGAGGGTGGCGCTGAAGAGCTTCGGAAATATTATATCCCCCTGCCGAACCCCTCTCCTTACGTCGATGACGACGTCGTTGTAGAATGGAGAGATCTTGGTCGTGAATCCACTGTACAGCTCTCGAAGGACTGATGTACTGAGTAGGAACGCCCTGAGTGAGCAGGGCTTCGAGGACCGCTTCATCTCGACGGAGTCGAATGCCTTCTTCAAGTCGATGAACGTAAGGCACAGCGGCAGCTTGTGCTCTCGAGACACTTCGATGAGCTTCGGAATGGTGTGTATGTGGTCGATCGTGCTGAATCCTCTCCGAAATCCTGCTTGCTCGCATGGCTGTCCTTCGTCCAGCGTTCTGCTGATCCTATTCAGGATGATTCGAGTGAACAGCTTGTAGACTACGGACAGCAGGCAGATCGGGCGATAGTTGCCAATGTCGTGTTCGACTCCCTTCACAGCGAGACGGTGTTGCTGGTTTTCCACTGAGATGGAACCTTGCACTCCGACAGGTATCGTGTGAAGAGCCGAGCCAGGGTGTTGATGAGCGCTGGCGGGAGGTACAGCACCCGGCCCTCACAGGATTGCACATATTAGTTCGATGTTATTACACTTTCTCATGCCCATAGGAGTCAATTTTAAACTATCAGTGCTTACAACAAACCGAGGCTGCCTATTTGCGCCTTCATGTTAGTTTTTCCACATTCCCTATCTGCACCACCACCATGTCATACCATATCGCCAATAATACCGTAACTGCACACAATTCGCATACCTTATGGTTGAGTATTATGGACCCGGGCCATATCGGTACATAAGTGTGCTAAAAATGTCGTACTCACCTGAACGTGTTGCCGGCCGACTACATTCCACCTTCACACTGGATTTCACTTCTCCGATAAACAGAGAGATTGCGGTTGCGAATGCCATAAAAGGACTCATCCTGGACGCCATACATGGAGATATCGACAGTTAGGAAGAAGAGGCTGTTCAAGTTAGAGGTAGTATAATGAAAATGGGACCTTTCTATGTCTGTCATACGCGTGGGTGGCAGCTGGGTACGTCGATGTTCACCCAGGACCTTTCTCTACACCCACGGATTGCGCGTTCAACGAAGAAGAAGGGGTCACTCCTTGTCAGGGAGAAGATTGTTCCTCATTGGTTTTGGTAGGATGCTGTTGGTGTGACAAGCGTTTGTTTTTTACTTGTTTACTAGATATGTACCGTAGCTGTTGACTAAAGGGGAAGACAAGACAGGACTTTTCATTTCCAGAGAAATGATATGGTGCAGATAGGCATTGTTGAACTAGCACACATGAAGGTGCAAATAGCCAGCCTTGGTTTGTTGTAAGCATTGATGGTCTAAAGTTGACTCCTGTGAGCATAAGAAAGCGTAATAACAACAAACTAATATGTGCAAAAAAGTTCGGCAGTACGCGACTGAACTTAAAACCCCTCCGGTGTGCTCCTATGAGGCGTCCCTCCTATCAAATGCGGCGCCGAAGCACAACTGGTGTGGTGTCGTGGGGGTTGAGATAGTTGCACGCACACTTTCATTCCTCCTTTTCAGGTTTTCAAAAAAGCGATCAGCAAAAACTAACTGCGGTTCTGTACTCCGCTCACAGGGTTCTGTATCCTGTTAGAATAGCTTCACAAAAGCTCAACTTGAGTTGGGAACCTTTCCTTGTTAGTAACTGCCTAAGTCATAAGATCGCGCAACACTATCGCCGCGACCAGTCGCTGGAGCGACTCGGAGGTGTGGGAGCAGCCAGCCAGACTACAAGAAGGGATGGGGCGAGACTTAAGGCGGCTACGAATCGCCTTTCATGTACTACCGGTCTACCGAGTGCAAGCTTTTGGCCGGACCGACAGTTACAATCCGTACAGTCGGGGACACATCCACGCACACTGTGCATGAACATGCCGTTCCATGCACAAGGAACGCGTCGCCCCGACACAGCAGGAGCAAGGAGTCCATCGCCTGCGTCCCTGGGCAGTACACGGTCGCATTTGGTTCGCGTTTAATTCCCCATTCCACCATCCGGGGACGCGCCACGTGGCCCTGCGAGAAGCGGCCCGAGATCCCTCTTAACAAGAGAGCCCGAAGGCTCTCTATCGAGGGAGATCCGTGAAATATTCAGTATCATCCAGAAACTCATTCTTGACCGTTTTTGGCTGTACCTACCGTCAACTACTATAATCGACGAAATTTGAAAATTAGGATGACATAGTCGTGGCCAGCACACCGAATAACTCCCATAGACGAAATCTAGGCGAAATATGTGATTATAACACCAACGACCTTACTCAGCCGCACCTACTCTAATCTACCGTACTCCACCGTAAGAGTGTGTACGAATGTCAGGTTAATAGAAAGCGCCACTAACTCTTTTGTTGAAGTTATGGCGGGGAACTTCTTTCGACCTCTGCTCATGCTATGGAGTTGTGAATGTTCAACATTGCCAATTAAGAGTAGTAGCGGTGGGCGACACACCATTTCTTCTACGTTAACTTGGATAGCAGCGTAGAATGTGATAATGTTAAGTTTTACACATTTTATGTTAGGTCATTGACTTCCCGATGTCTCGCTTCATTTTGCCTAGGAGCTGGAAGGGGATTGTTTTCGTCTTTTGTTTTACTTATCTGTATCTTGGGCGTGTGTAGCGCAGTCGAAGGAGGCGCCGGCTGTCGCGTGCACCCGATACCAGGTCCCTGGTTCGGATTTCTCGCCCAGGCAAACCAAGCCTTCCATCCCTCCGGAGTTGGTGAATTGGTACCAGAATTGTCTGGGAAGAATAGAGCCCTTACTTGTTCATCGGCTGGCCAACGCAAGTCATTGCCAAATACGCATTCAAGTCGCCTCCACGACATCCCGTAGAAGTAGAATGCGTAACGCATCCCAATAGGGATTCAGTAACTTCGTCCTTTATCCTTATCCTTTATCTGTATCTGTAGAGTTAGTGTTATACAGCGTTATCTTCTTACGTTTCCGAAGGAGACACAGTACAACCGGTGTTGTTGTTAACGCGTTTCTCATGATCCGTGGCATAGGTGGGGTCTATTCATGTCTATTGTTTAGTGGTGCTTGGCGGCTAAACTATAGGGCATTTCGATAAGACTATTCGTGTTCAATCGAACAGCTTTGGGTACAACTCTAAAGTCTCAGGTCTGGGCGAAATACAGTGTACGTTTAATACACTTTTTTCAAACATGGGAGCTCTATCCAGACCCAAACAGGCTTAGATATCTTATTGCAGCTGTATTGTGCATTTTTCCGAGCTTAACGTTTTTATTGCACGGATTAAGAAAACTTGATCGTTGTGCAGGAAGATCATTGTGGACTCCCCCCCCCCCCTCATTTCTAGACCTGCACCATGTTTTGTTTGTGTACTAGGCTTTGCCGTCTTTTGTACAGTGTTATCGACTCGCGGTATGAATTGCGTGTCAAGTGCAGATTCGTGGCAAATACAGTATCTCACGTTTTTTCAGTCATGGCTGATGTCGCAACTGAACCAGCTCCAGCCCCGGCCGTAAGTCCATTCGTTCATTCTTCCTTTGTGACTTTGAGTTTCAGCTTATTTTGTCTTGAAGAAAATATACCACTCGCTTCTTTAAGCACAGTTTGGGCGCTAAGTGGCTCCGAAGTTGAGGGATCAGTCTGTATTTTCGAAAATTATTTCACTGTGACTCTGCTGAATGGTAGTTCGTCATTCGCGGCCAATTAGCGTCATGATTCGTTTTATTTCATAGTACTAATCAGGCTCTGAACCCTTCAAGCGATTTCTGATTAAATCTGCACTTTCTTTGTTCAGGCCGAGGCACCCGCTGCTACCACAGACGCGGCTCCTGCTCCGGTAGAATCAATGGAAACCAATGAGGAGAAAACGTCAGCCCCTAACCCTACAGAGGTAAGGGCGATTCATAGGCTTTAGTTGAATGGGCCATTAGCTCTTCTTGACATGATCAGTTAACCTTTATTGAGCATTGACCGGCGCTAATGTTTAGTACATGGACCAGGTATCACACTATTCTTTTTGTGGAGCGTGGTTTGCGGTACTTTTCAGGACTTACGATGCTTCTCTTCTGGTCACATGAGCTTTCAAGATGAAATCCATTTATCAAGGCTATAGAAGCATCGTAGAGCGGCTAAAACAAATACCGAATTATTAACCTATCAAATTGTTGGTTATATTAGGTTGTACTATAGGTCCCGCCGTTTTTTCAACGATTAATTGCGGATTTCGCCGGCGGTCTCTTGCATAGCGATATACAGCTTTCGAAAGAGAATGATTTGCTCTATCAGAGCATGTATTGCGTTCCTTTTTTCATCCTGAATTTTGTCAACTTTTAGGTCGTGAAAGTGAAAAAGTGCCCATCGGCGCGGTCGCTTCTCTCCGCTTAAGTTTGGAACTTTTGCGCAGTTTTTCCTAGTATTTGGAAGACAATGCTCTGTACTACAAGAATAAGTGTTGGCGCTGTTTGCTCATTTGTCCTTTATTGATTTTTAGGTCATCAAATTGGGACATCCGACTTTTCCGTCCGAATTTTTACCGACAGCTCCTGCTCTACGGTGGACTTTTTTGCTTGGTGTTGTATGTCGTTAGGAAGAGGATGTCTCACTCAATAAGAATTTGTGTCGCGTTTATTGGCTCCTGCTGAATATCAACAAAATTCCAAAAAGAGAAAAATCATCTTCACCAACAACTCCTCCTTGTTCAATTGTTGATATTCGACAGAAATCAGCTTGAGCCAATAAACGCGACACAGATTCTTATTGAGCAAGACATCCTCTTTCGAACGACATATAACAGCAAGCAAAAAAGTCCAACCACAGAACCGAGCTGTCGGTGAAAATTCGGACGGAAAAGTCGGACGTCCCAATTTGATTGACCGAAAAATCAGTGAAAGACAAATGAGCAAATAGGACCAACACGTATTCTTTTAGTACAGAACATTGTTTTCCAAATGCTTTAAAAAGCTGCGCAAAAAAAATCCAAACCTAAGCGGAGAGAACAAGTGCGCAAATGGTCGCTTCTTCACTTTTTACTTAAACGACCTAAAAATTGACAAAATTTAGGATGAAAAAGGGAATGAAATACATGTTCTGATAGAGCAGATCATCCTCCTTCGAAAGCTGTGTAGCGCTATGCAAGAGACCGCCGACGAAATCCGCAATGCAATGAATCGTTGGAAAAAAAACGGGGGGGGGGGCTTATGGGACAACCTAATATCACCCTGAAGCAGCACATCTGGTTCAAGCCGCAATGCTTTTTGCATGTTTCAAACTAAGAGGAGCGCGATGGTTTCCAAGGGTGGCTATGGTTAGCTATCCATCCCACCGAGACGGTTTCTGTCTTTCCATTGCTTTGTTACTATGATGTCATTGCTATGTGACCTTTCCTAGATTTTTCAAGTTATGGTTTCGCTTAGAGCGCTTTGAACATCAAACACCTTATGGAAGAGTTGCTATCTGCGACGGCTCCTTCTGAAACCGAGCCATCTTATTAGAGGGTACCCTCTGCTGCGATCTGTTGAGGGCAAATTGAATGCGTGTTTGGTCCATACAATGACTTATCGTGAACGGCAGATGGACAACCCCTTAATATATTTTCGAATCCACAGCTTCTTGAGGTGCGGGAAGCTTGCCTGAACGGGACAAGACGTGAAGCTGATTCTAGGAGCATGTGACAGTTGTTGTCTCCAACAACAATGGGTCAAATACGCGCTCAACCTGCATGTACAGTAGATTGTAGCACGTTATATAACGTATCTTATTTAGGGCTTGATTAATGCTAGCAGCATCCTTGCTATCCGGGCAGTTTGCATAGAAAAAAGAAGAAAACTCCGGATCTAGTCGGCGACACGTATCTAAAAATTTGTAACAAATTGACTTGAAATTCACGTAGCGGCTTCTAGAGGACAAAGGAGGACCGAAACTGAAAAAATTCACAAAAAGAAATGCAAACGGTTTTTACGCGGTCGTAAACATACAAATTTCTTGCCCCGTTCACTACGATGGATACGGGTTACAACATGTCAGGAGGCGGTCAGCTGTGTAGAAACCGCTTTGCCCTCCGAGACGTCTTTGTAACCGCTGCGATTTCTTTCGGGTCGTATTCTGTCATCATGAAGCCGCTCCGTAAGCCTAAAGTCAACTGATTACATAAATTTTTGTCAGTTAAGCTTTTTGTGCCAGCACGAGGTCTTTGGGTGGATCTTTATTCATTCCTGCCGGCTAACTGACGTGGGCGAACATCAGCCCTTGCGGTGGATCCATTTGGCCCCTGAAGACAACAAGAACTCGAAATGTCAGGCCCTGCTGAATAAAAATCCACCTAAAAACCTCGTGCTGGCACAAAAACTTAACTGGCTAACAAATTACAATGCCGAAGTTTGAAGAAGGGAGAAGTTGGAGATAAATTTTAGTTATGTCTATTTTAATTTCTAAAATCCTCCCAAAATCGGCCCACGACTTTCTCACCAACCTAACATGTAACGAGGACGACATCGTGGGTGTTTTTCCCTCCTGCTCTGCACACATCGGGTTTAGTCGTTGACGAATCCGGCCGTTGGTTGATTCATGTAGTAGATCATAGCATGGCCACACCTTTACCAAGTGGCATGTCAAGACGCGTTTAATCGAAGCAACCTTCGCAAGCAGAGCGGCTCGCTCAGTCGAGTGTTCCAACTTGACGAGAACGTCTAGAACCGTGTCAAATCCATCGGCAAACATGTTCATTGAAAGCATTTGATGCCGTTACTGCCGTGCATCCGGTCGACTATGACTGTTCAGGAAAGCGCACCGGCCGCACCAGCTCCTGCCGCTGCTCCAGCTGCTCCTGCGCCAGCGGCTCAGCCGGCGCCTGCACCAGCAGCGACGGCCGCCGCGGCTGCCCCTGCTCCAGCGCCTGCAGCTGCAGCCGCCGCAGCCGCTGCTCCTCGCGTTCCGCCAGCCATCCCAACTCGACAGTACCTTGACCAAACGGTCGTGCCGATATTGCTGCAGGTAAGCGAGCAAAAGCTTTCAGTTATACAGTTATAGCTTTTAACTGAAGAAGCGTTTGTTCCAGGCACTAGGAGCTCTTGCGAAGGAGCGACCGGAGAACCCGATCGACTTCTTGATCAACTTCCTGATTAAGGAGAAGGAGCGCTACCAGCCGTCCACAGAACAGAACGTCTCCTAAGTCCCTGCCCGGTGCTGACGATTCTGCCACAAAACGCGATCTACATGTGGCTGCTCTTCATTGTTACATTCTCTTGTTTTTACCGTGCCGTTTTGCCGCGCCCAAACATATTTGCTCTTTAAGGAAGTGAGATCCATCTGCGTGTTAATGTTACTCGACCCTCCTCCTCATTCTCCTCCTCAGCATGATGTATCACCATTATCGCGGGCAGACATAATCATCACGCAAGAATGTTTTCTTTAAACAGTGTTGATCCTCTGTGTATTTGTTCCGTTTCGGTTATTAATGAAGCTTCATTATTAGTTTGTGTAAGATTTCCATACACGTTGCGATCGTGGTATATCTTATAAATTTTCATAATATTGTTTTCAGGAAAGTCTTTTCTTCAGTGACTGGTTAGGACCTATTCTAAGGTGGAAGCCACCTCTCTCTGTCATCTCGGTATTGGGGGAGAACCGAAAGCGAACGGTGCAAGTCTAGAAAGTATAGTTGTGTTCGAATGACCTATTCGAATAGGCATTCGAATATCCAAAGGATCGCGTTCTTCGAGCGAATTCGAGTTCGAGTATTCGAAAAAATCGCGTTTTTCGATTGTATTCTAATTCGAATATTCGAAGTTTATGATCTGAATATACGAAAAAGTGCGCAACTATACTAGAGAGGGAGTCGGCCTGTTTTTCTTCCAAACCTTACAACCTTACTCGCTTAAAACAGAAGGATTTCCGACTGCAGTTAGAGGGTGAATCCATCCCTGCTTCACGTTTTGATGTAATAGGTTTTTAGACAAGTTCCTCGGACTTCGTAGAAACGTCAGGGTGGACCCCGTTTCTAGACTTGCGAAAAAGCGAACTGTTCCGCAGATATAGCCCTGAAGTAGCTTATAAGAAGCAGCTTCTAAACATCGCAGACTGAGTGAGTGACGAGTCACGATGTTATTCCTTAGCATATGCGCAATAGTGCGATCATTCAGGCTAGTGTTTCTTTGAGGATACCTATATATGTCCTTATTACACAACTGGAGAATTTATTTAATAGTAAGGTTAGCATAGGAGTGATTGAACATATGTCAGGTTTCCCACTGTGGTAGGATGCGATAGTTTTTTTTTCATCCCATAGATATTCATTGTCATTTTATAATTGCTTTTTGCTTTCAATTACTGTTGTTATACAAACTTCCCGCGATGGTAAAAGAAATGGTTTTATACGCGAATGTAGAGCAAGAAAACATATGTCCCAACACGTAACTGAGAACTGGATTAGGGCCTGTTCATACTTGGCGACAAGAGCGACTCGTCGCCCGTGCAAAACATGCATACCGACTAAACCGAGCGCGCACCGCCGAAAAGTGTCCATAGTCGAGCGCCGGCGCTGTCGCTCTTGTCGTTGCTGTCGCAAAGTATGAACAGGTCCTTACGGTAACGTGTAAAGTGTGACATTAGAGCTCTATAACTGTAATGGACCGTAGTGATTTACGTTAGTATTTCTTAATGGTTACCTATGCTCTAGTCTCTTACAGGCAGCTTAAGTCTTGATAACTGTGCTCGTCTTATCATTGTAACGTATTTTATTTATTATTTTTGTTATTATAGAACTATTCGATGTCATTAGTAATGGCACAAGGGTAACTACATATAGTCTCCATGATGTCAAAATGTAGTGCCGTCTGTTTAACGTTGGAACTGCTGTGCCTCTATGTTCACGTATAGATTTTTTCTACTATTGAGACAGTGTTGTTAAATGTAGGTGATTGTATATCAACAGTAATCGAAAGCCCAAAGTTGGTTATAAATGTTGCTGAAGTCAAAAATTTCCGTAAGTTGGCATTCCGACGTGTACTCATCATTCTCTAGATATTGTTTCAGTTACGGGGTTTTCTATGAGTAGGATAAGGAATCTTTTTAGGGACACTAGCCTAAATGATCGCTCTTCACTGTTGTGCGTCGGCTAAGAACAAAGAGCGGCATCTTAGATACACTTCGTTCTCTGATGTTTATCAAAGGTCTTAAAATACCAGTGTTTTGCAATTTTCCGTACAAAACCACTTCATATGTACTCGATCCATTTTTGTAATGATACCCTTCTTCTTCTTCTTCTTCAGCGTTTGTCCCGCATCGTAGCGGGGTCCGCTATTCTGGTGTTATGACGCCACCTTTCCCGATCCAGCGCTAGATCAGGGTAAACACCAGTAATCTTCAAGTCCGCATGTAACGTATCTAACCAGCGCTGCTTCGGGCGCCCTCTGGGCCGCTTTCCTATTACCTCGAAGTTAAGGCCTATCTTGCGGACGCTGTCTTCCTTTCCACGCAGAACGTGGCCGTACCATCGCAAGCGAGCTTCGCGCATCTTGTCGGCTATCGGCGCGACACCGAACTTCTGCCGAATAGCATCGTTTCGAATGCGGTCCATGCGCGTGACTCCAGCCGTCCAGCGCAGCATCTTCGTCTCCATGACGCTGAGGCGCGTTTCAACTTCCCTGGTCGCAGGCCAACACTCAGCGCCTGTATATCTTCGACTTCAAGCGCTCCGGTATCTTCCTATCGCAGAGCACCCCAGTCAACGAGCGCCACTTGGACCAAACTGCACTCACACGTGAATTCACTTCAATCATCAGACCCCCGTCAGACGTGACTGCTGATCCTAGGTACTTAAAGACCGAAGTGCGTGGGAGCTCGATGCCGTTAACCTTGATGGAGCTGGACTCAGTAACGTCCGTCGTTAGATATTCGGTCTTCTTCATGTTCAATTTGAGTCCAAACCGCTCCAAGCGATCACACCAAGCTTGCACCTCTCGCTCGAGTTCATCTTTATCTTCGCTAGCGAGCATTACGTCATCAGCATAAAGCAACGTCCAAGGGACGGGGTTCTGAAGATCTCGTGTGATGGCATCCATGACGACAACAAAGAGGAGTGAGGAAAGCGCAGAACCCTGATGTACCCCGACAGAGATGGGAAACTCCATCGAGGTTCCAGCTGCAGCTTGAACTCGACTCTTTGGACAAGAGTAGAGAATTC
Organism: Heligmosomoides polygyrus bakeri; assembly: GCA_947359475.1. NCBI lineage: Eukaryota > Metazoa > Nematoda > Chromadorea > Rhabditida > Heligmosomidae > Heligmosomoides > Heligmosomoides polygyrus. The sequence goes on from OX375868.1 coordinate 12,048,043, forward strand.
GCACCCACTCTATGAGCTCTTCAGGAACTCCATGATGTCGCAAGGCGTACCATATCACTTCACGCGGTACGCGGTCAAAGGCCTTCTCTAAGTCGAGGAAGGCGATATGCACCGACTTCTGTTTCTCGCGATGCTTCTCTATCAGGAGACGGGCGGCGTGTATGGCATCAATGGTGCCACAGCCAGCCACGAAGCCGCACTGATTGCTGGAAAGCTGGACGATGTCCCGAATTCGTCCGTCGACAATTCGCTCAAAGATCTTCATGCTGTGCGAAAGCAAGCGAATCGGACGGTAATTGGAGCAGTCTGCAGGACTGCCCTTCTTCTTCCAAATCGGAATCGTCGTACTTTGGCGCCAACACTCAGGCACTTTTCTCTCCGCCACAACCTCATTAAAGAACTTCGCCAACCACTCAGCAGGGTACCAAAACTTCGACTTCCACAGTTCTGCTGCCACGTCGTCGGGCCCAGTCGCTTTGCCTGGCCTCATCTTCTTCAAAGCCGCTTCAATCTCCTCCACGGTGATCTTCTGAACGGGGCTGTAAAGATCTAAAGGTGATCTGTAATGATACCCTTCTCCTACACTTAAATAAATCCCGGATTTATAAAACAGTTGTGCTGACGCTAAAACAGGCTCAAAATATGAGCATGTTAAGCTCGCGCGAAGTTTTAGGTCAAAGGTTTCTCAAGCCTTGCTTAACACCCGCTTTTATAAAGTCAGAGATTGCCATTTCAAGTGGTTATCCTGTTATTGGATCACGTAATGAGTGAAATTAAAGTAAGCTACAAGCTGCATAACGCCGTTGACGCCATAAGGCCATGCTGAGTTAGCTACCATCGATGGTATTAATAAGGATGAAGGAAGTCACTAAATCCCTTTTGAGATGCGCCACGCATTCTACTTCTACTGCATGTGGGAGCGATTTGAATGCGTTTTTGGCAATACAATGACCTGCGGCCGCCAATCGGGACAAGTCAGCGCTTATCATTCTCAGACAGCTCTGGTACCATTTCATTGACCCCGGAGGTATGGAAGGCTTGCTACTAGCACGATCCTGACGAACACATCCCCGATTGGTTACCGTATCATTTAGGCGCGCGTTGGCGATGGAGCGCGAAATCTTTCATTCCTGTCATTACACACTCGAACCTCTCATCGCCCAGGGAATGCGGATCTGGGTTCTGCGTTTGAAGAGCGCTAGGGAGGGAAGAGACTCCAGGATGGGTGCTATCCAAGCTGCTTGTGTGGAAACTGCTTTCCTCGCTCAGGGGAGTCCGCAGTAGGGTTCTGCGCTCTTCGAGCGGCGAAACGCATACGGCTGGAAAAAGGTGCAAAAAATGTCCCAAAGCTCCATGCACGAAGCTCCTCAAATCTCAAATTCCGGCTGAAATGCAATTAGGCCACAAAGCTGGGGAACCGAACCCCCCACCGCCCTCGCATCAAGCGACCCCACTACCTACTGCGCCATGACCCGCGCAGACAACTTTCTATCACAGTTTCCATCGCTAACCGGTAAACGGTAACCATTCGGAGGTGCATTCGGCAGGATCGTTTTACAACGCTTGATTGGCCTGAGCGGGAAATCCGAACCAAGAACCTGTCATCGGGTGCAAGCGACGGTCAGCACCACCAACAGCGCGACCGAGGCGCTGATACCCCGTCCACCCCAAGTCGAAGATTCTTGGTTCGGGTCCCTCACAGCATTACGTTCCTTCGGTGTGAAGGGGTGCAGATGTCTAGGTAGGATAATGCAATGACTTGTCTATCGGCTCGCCACCACAGTCATTGCTTTGGCCAAGTACCCGTTCAGTTTGGCTCCACGGCTCCCGTAGAAGTAGATAGTGGCGGAACGCGTACGGCGAAAGGATTGGTTACGTTGTCTGTTATTATTCCCTAAAAAATAAGCTTACTGGTGAATATTTCCAAGCATTTCCGCACTTCCTCGCGCTCAGCGATCTACGTTCGTCAAAAAATTGCATTGATTGTTATCAAACGAGCGGCAATGACAAACGGTGAAGCGTGATTAGGTAGCTTTTCGGTATCCACAAGAATTTAATTGGATCCACTATTGCATAGCTCTTTTTAATGAGCAAGAGAGTGCTGTCCAAGCCTCTGTGACCGCAACGATAATTGCTTTTCCTGAGCCTGCGGTTTAATGAGGAAATCAATATTTACAAGAGTGTTTCTTCATTCCAGGCAAAATGGTTAAGCTGTTTGTGGGCAATCTTGCCGATACCGTCGACTCGACAAAACTGAAGCAGGTGTTCCAGCAGTTCACCAAGGTCACGGAATGTGATGTCGTCAAGAATTACGCGTTTGTGGTACGTTCTTACCGTTTGAAAGTTTATAAAATCATGGATGAAGTACGGATTCAGCATATCGAGGATGACGACGTGCAGTCGATTATAAATCGTCTAAATGGCTACACGCTGGAAGGCAAAAATATTCATATTCAGCTGTGAGTTCTCTCTCCATTTTCTCTTTATCATCTACTTATTAGCCAAGAACTTATCATCCTCACAGGTCGACATCGAAATTGCGCTCACAGCCTGGAATGTCGAATCAGTGCTTCCGCTGCGCCTCAACGGATCATAAGACGCCGAACTGTCCAAAGGACCCCAACAATCAGTTAGTTAATTCTTTAAAATTCGCTGGATCTTTTCTTGGAAGTTCTTTCCGGGGAGTTCGACAAGTCATAACTAAATGTGTCTATTACTGTGGCAGTTTTAAAATAGGAGTGCTCTGAATCAGGGGGAGGTAATAACTGTGAAAATTGCATAATATCGAAGTGTTCAATTATGGGCCAGAAAATCTCGGTAGAACCTTCATATCCTCTCATTTTGAAATCTCGACATCGATGTTGAGTGCGATGTTTACTTCTCTGCCACGAGGTTGATTGGTTGGACTGTGCTTTGGGCTTGACGTTTTGACCGCTTCGACGTCTTCAGAGGCATGACTTCCCACCACTGAGTGTGGCCGCGTTGCTACCACTCGTTACTAGACCGGTTGCGAAAGCAGTAAACGAAAGACGACGACGGGACGGTCGAAACGATATGCCGGAAATAAAGTCTTCCACCTACCAGCTTCGTTGGCGCAGTAGCAAACATCACGGTTAACATCGCTAGGGCGTATGTATAGTTCTTCCTCAGCTTTTTAAATATGATATTATTAAGCCGCTGAAGAAATGTTAGAAATTAGTATAGAACAAAACAGTTAGCAGCTCTTAAGAACCACAGTATAGAGTAAAGTTAAAGAGTACAAACTAGGAGACTGACCACCCGAGTGATGGGTCTGAATGGCTATAGGGGCAGAAACCCTTCCACCAAAAAAAAAAAAGAAAAGAAAAGAAAATGCAAGTCTCTTGACCTGGTCCTGCACAGAGCAGAGCTACGGTCGGTTAAAACTCACAACATACTTTGGTAGCGATTGTCTTTCCCTCGCCTTTGTGCCGTAGATCGTTTCGCGGAATGGGAATGAAGCGGTTGAGGGTTTGAAACCGCTCGTATTCCTGTTTTGCATGCTTAAATTGGGGTGGAGGAGAAATTTTAACCAGAACGTTTCTCTTCACTATCACAATTTATAGTTATAGCAACCCTGTCAACTTCAGAGCATTCAATACTGTCTAGAACAAGTGCCCAATGAGCCGGCAGCCTTCCGATTCCTTCAGCCCACAGCTACGCTGGTTGCGAATCGAAGAAGCGGTTGATCTTTACTTTAAGTTGGAGTTGGCCAATGAATTTCCCGTCATGAAGGTGATGCCTCAAGACACGAAATAGGTGATGGTTAGGTAGAGTCAGGTCGGAATAGTAAGGGTTATGGGGTAGGACTTCCAGTCTGAGCGGTTTTCTGGCGGGTCAACTTCTCGACATGGAGAACGAAGTAGATACACTCCGCGTAGAAAGTTTCAGATGATCAGCGTGGCCAATGTCTTAAGATGAGCAGCTTACGCTTGCGCTCTTACCGTGGTTCTAGCAGGAACGAGCACTCTGTAGAGCATTCCCTTGGAATCCCAACAACAACAGCAGTGTCCCCTTCTCACGTTAGCCACCTTTGCGCTCTGTTGAGGTTGGTTCATCGCGGGCAGGAAATGTGTGGGCGAAGAGGCATCTAGAGACACTGATCCACAACACTTCGTTTGAATCACACACTATCGTCGTCGCCAACGATATCGTCGTCGCCCATGATGCGACCTTTGTCGGGCCGCCCCGAGTCATGGGTGGGCCCGGCACTCTTGCTACTGTCTTCAGATAAACACGTTCTCTGTCAGACCTATCTCATGCTCGTCTCCATAAAACCACTGAATCCCGATTCCTTGGACGCTAAGTCCTAATTTCCCCCATTGGTGTTAATATTTTGGTGCAACGGCCTAACAAGCCTAAGTCTCCCGTGTCAAAGTGTGACAACTTTGGGATCTGGAGCATAAAGTCGATCGAAGATAAGATCGCATTCTCTGATTCAAGAGAATAAGTCGTCTCGTATTCATTACCTAGACGCAAACCATTCCTCAACGGAATAAATCTCCCTTACGCAGTACCGGGAGTAAAAGCCCTCTCGTATTCATTACCTAGAGGCAAAGCATTCCATAAAGGAATAGAATCTACCGTACAAAGTACTTGGAGTAATTTCTCTTAAATTTGAGAAAAAAGTAAATGTCGCAAAAAATGGCGCTTTACTTCCACAAAGCACCCATTATGCTGTGCTCAAAAACGCTTAATGAAAAGGTTCGATAACACTCCACCACTTACAAAGGACCGTAACGTGGCTTCAAGAATTTACAGAAAAAGACGAAAAAACGTGCAGCACATTGTCCCATTCCAGTGATAAAGGCATCCCTGTGGCGCAGTTTATCAAACTAGGGGATAATATTTAATGGTGCTGTGGTAGTGGGTTAATATTTAATGGCACCATTGAACATTTCCCCTAATCTTCATGTTTTGGTACCTCCGTCGTTATTCTTTCTTTAAAAAAAACTTGACTCTACCAATGTTACTTTTCGGTGATGCTTTTCTTACCTTAAACTGTTGCGCTACATCTTGCTCTATTATTATTATTAGGTGAAGTATTGTTGAAGAATGTTTTGTATGTATGTATGGATGTATTGGATCAATATATTGGATTACCATGTGAGAAGTCATTGAAATGCCTTTGTTCAGGATTACGCAGACGATCAAGATCGACTTAACTGGAGCGGTGAAGCGACCGGCAGGAGCGATGTGAGATTTACCTCATTCGAAAATTTGTTTTTCTGATGCCTTCTCTTCATTTCATCACGTTTCTTCAGAGATGGACCAGATGCTAAGCGAGCACAACTGGCTGACGAGGAGATTCCACGTCCTCCAGAACCGTACGTGTGTCTGATTTCTTTTGCAAGTCGTGCGCTTGTGTAATTTCAGTCTGTCGAAGTCTTTTTCTAAGGCATTCTTTTGTGTTGATAGCTTTCCGTCTATGCTGCAGCAGATGTTCGAGTTTTCTGTCGTTTAAGCGTGTTTCTTTCAGTGAGCTGCAGCAGTTGTATGAGGAGTACCATTTGTCTCGGCAGCGCTACACCTACTACCGTGAGCGACTGCAGAAAGAGATTCAGGCGAAGCGCAACGGCATGGGAGGATCCGTCTACTTGACGCCTCTCGCTCCAGCATTGGGCGCGACATCGACACAGTATTGCTTATCGCAGTATTACACAATTCTTACGTTCAAAATTTTAGGGATCTGAAGAATTTTATGGGTGTGTTGTGTGGAAACCGAGTCCAGGGACTCTTGAGAAGGACGTAGGAGACGTACTGGTGGTTAGCTGCATTTCATAGAAGTGGTATAAGCGAACATGTGCTCACCGACTAACACTCGTTCCTCGTCTCCTCGCATCGTTTTGCACCCCTTTATGTGGCTTTGGATTAGTTTCCTTAACCCTTCGAATGCCAACGCGTCTGTAGTCGTCGCTCGCCTCGTCGTCTCGTCGGTTTCTTCGCCTCGTCGCGATCGTTTTTGCCGTGCGATTTTTTATCGCTTCGCTGCAGAGCCGTCGTTATCTGCGTTACGATCTCGCCACCTCGCCATCTCCATCGTTGCCATCGGCTTATGTGATGTATTTACAGTTTGATTTCATGTGACTTAACACTCCGCGGTGGTTCACCCCACGTTTCCTGTCTTCTAAGCATTTTCTATGAGAGATTATCTCGTTTAATCTGTGTGAGGTCGGTGGGTACATGGTAGGTTTGCTGAGGAGGTGAAGGCGCAGTATAAAGCTGGGCAAAGCTTTCATTCCGTCCAAAGAATTGGCTAGACGTTGGAGTTCTATGGGCTGGTTATTCTACTACTACCTACTGCTACCAGTTGCGACTAGGCTCATCTGCGTTGAAGTGGTTATTTAGGGTATTTAAGGCCTGTACATACTTAGCGACGAGGCGACAGACCAAGGCATAGATATCGGTTATCCCTGTCGCTTTCATGGCTGCCGTCTCGGAGACTGAACACTCTCTTAGGTCTTTGTCATACCATCGCTCGCCCCGAGCGACGCCTAATGATATGCGCCCATATCGATTCCATCGCGCCGCCCGATCGATATGGGAGCATATCATTAGGCGTCGCTCGGGGTGAACGATGGTATGACAAAGGCCTTAACAGCATCAACTCAGCATCTACGGCGTTATGGACAAGTAAAAAAGGAACAGTGCAGAACAGTGTTTAGGTCTATGTTACGATTAATACGAAATGCATCAGACAAACCTTCAAGAAACTGAAAGCATAGTCCATGTCCGACGTTCATAAAACCTGGGCATGTTATAACAATATACACTGCTTTCAAAAAAGATAGGTTCACCCTTGATTTTCTTGTTTCTGCACGAAATTCGCTTGCAGTCTACTCCAAAACTGTATCAGTGAATTGAGCTTAGCAAAAAATATAACAGAAAAAAAGGCCGCGTCGAAATTCGGCGGTGGCTTAGTCCTTCTTCACTGAGTGCCTTGATTTGAGCTTGTTCTTCAGTTGATAGCATCGAACCGCGGCCCATTTTACTGTAAACACTTTCGTAGGAGGAGTATCGACTAACAAAGTAATTGCAACTGACCTGCCTTTCTAGCCGTGTCTTCTTAAACGGCGAACCTATCTTTTTTGAACAACCTCGAGTTGAGTGCTTTCACGCAATTCTTTCTCATTTCTTGCAGTCATTGCAGATCTCTCTCAAGGCTTTTACTCCTACGTTTTTTGTTGTGCTCAATTCACTGATACAGTTTTGGAATCGACTGCATTTCGTGCAGAAACAAGAAAATCAAGGGTGAACCTATCTTTTTTGAACGCACTGATCCTTCTGTGTCACGCCGGTTTGTTATGGTGGTATAACTTTTATTTCGGCCGACGTTACGGCACAACTCGTCTTTTTCAAAGGCCTGCAAGTACTTCGAAACCTTAGATCCGGCTACCCATTCTGTCAAAGGCATACTTCTTCACATCTCTAGTCTTCATCTTCACCCATTGTAACTAGAGATGTGAAGAATTATGCCTTTGACGGAATGGGTAGCGCGATCTAAGGTTTCAAAGTACTTTCAGGCCTTGGAAAGAGACGAGTTGTGTCGAAACGTCGGCCGAAATAAAAGTTATACCACCATAACAAACCTGCGTGGCACAGAAGGATCAAATATATTGAAAGCACAGAATTTGCTCCAAAATTACGACAAGACTCAACAGCTCAGGCAACATCAGGTGGACGTCTAATCATGAACTTCTGTTCAGAACGTAAGCTTTTGTCTAGCTCTCTGTAATAGGAATGCTCGCACGTACGTTTCCTTTACCAAGAGTCATCGATGACATGACGTCCAACGAGTGGAAAACGGAGCTTCGCCGCAGTCTCTCAGTTGCTTAGTTGCATGCGGTCAGCCGAATTTCACGCAGCGCGTCCGTAATATCGCGTCGCAATTTATCGATAATGTCGAGGTGATTTGATCGAGTATAAGGCTGGTGGTAGATGTTTTATCTCGTCGTTTGATCGATAATAGTCGTGTCACCGATCGATAGTCGTCGCTTCGCCGTGCGCAAAACGAGTATCGCAGTACGGTTTATGCAAATGACGATGATGATCGCGATCGTGTCGTCGTCGCGGTATGATGATGAATGATATGCATTCAGTAACGTTCGGTCGAGTCGTAATGTCAGGGATCTAGAACTGATGGTCGCGAACGGTTCCGGGGAACAGTCAGCATATGCTGCTTGATTTAGGCTTTCCTCAGCTGCTGTGCCCTACATCGCTCCGCAGCCGCAAGCCTACACGCAGCCGACCGCTCTCGGTGGAACCCATCCGTACTCTCTTAAGGTGGGTCTTATTTATACCTTAAATCCGAGATGTTATTGTTGTCAGTGTACCTTGGGTGTAAGGGTAACGGATAAAGCACGGCGTTATTCGATCCCTTATGGTATGCGCCACGCATACTACTTCTACGGGAATGCCATTTGATTACGTATTTGGCCATACAATGATTTGCACTGGCCAGAAGATGAACATGTCAGCGCTTTATCCTACCTAGACAAGTCTGTTACCATCGACCCCGGAGGGATGACAGGCTTGGTTGGCCTGGCAGGTAATTCGAGCAAGGGACCTTGTGCCGGGTGCGCGCGACAACCGGCACCTTCTCTACACGCGTATTTTGGGTACCCTGATGTATACTAGTTATCTCTTTTAGGATTACTGCTACAATTCAAATGAGCGTTACTCGAGCGCTGTTGCAAAACGATGTTGGGCTAGTCAGCAGTCAAAACGACAACGATAAACGTCAGCTGGTCCTCAATAGGTTGTACGAAAGCTAGGGGTTATACATTATACGTCCTTACGGTGAGATAGAAGTATGTTCCTGAGACGGGGAAATCTACCAGATTGAATGTTACGCAAGTAATTCAACATATGGAGGAAGGGAAACAGGGAACAGCTCTTCTTTAGTGTAAGGAAGCACCCACCGCTTCGTAACTGATGGGCAACGATTTCGATCGTATGTTCAAGGTTTTGGCGGTGGAGGAGGAAATCTCGGGAAAAGGATACTGGATACGTGCTGGATTTTTGCGAGAAATCCTGGAATGAACGACTGCTAAGAGTGTCCCTAATCGCCAATGATTTTCCACCGTTCGTGCAAAAATGCATACTGTGGAATAAAAGAGTCGTTGTCGTTTTGCGCTTACTGTACGAGAGAGAGAGAGAGAGAGAGAGAGAGAGAGAGAGAGAGAGAGAGAGAGAGCGACGAACGTGACATGGGGAAGGCCGTACAGTATAAGCAAAAGGATAACCACTGCACACGTGCCGGTTTCATTCTACAATCCGCATTTTCGCACAAACGGCAGGAAGTCTGATAAATGGGGACCCATTTGACCTGTTCATTCTACAATTTCTCGCAAAAGTGCACAACGCATCCTACACGTTTGTTGCTTTTATTTACGTAACCTCACATTCACGTCAAAGCCGCTACTGTAATTCCCATCATTTCTATGCTTTCCCATTCTCTTAGTATTTCAAGTTCGAGTTTAACCTTCCTCGAATGAGGGCTTTTCATGTTGTTTTCTCTACGGAAACGGAAGCACTAAGATCGGGATAGTGTACTGTTGTGTAAATCATATCTAATAAGGATAAGGGACGGGTTTCTCAACTCCGACAACAATCACTATAAATGGCGAGGTTCTATGAAGAGAGAAGCTGGAAATCATGTCTAAAATTTTGAGATTGTCTTCTGGACTAGGCAAATAATTGTACGCTTAGGCCTAGTTTAGGTCTCATTTGCTGCGCTAAAGCTGCATAAGAGCCTTAGATCTTAATTCACTACGTAAATTTTTATCATCGTGACAGAACTACAATATATGCCTTAGGACTATTTGGCAATTGTGTTCGGTTCAATCTTCGAAATAGGAGGTCAAAATAAACATTACGGTGGCCTGTGTTCGTTTGCTGACCGCTTTTCAACAGTACCGGGATCACGAATCATTAAAGGACGGTAAACCCGACCACTTCTTAGGCATTATTGTGTTGAATGTTCTTGTTCTTTCTTATGTAAAACCTCCTCTTCCAGGCTCCCTATGCAGCTGCAGCACCCGCACAAGTTCAACAGGTGGCCGCCGTGCAACAGATCGGCGTCGTGCCTGGTCAGCAGACGTTCGTCACCACCCAACCCACTATGTATGGCTCGGTAGCTGGAGGAGTGCAGCAGCAGTTGATGGGAATGCAACAACAGCAAGGAACTGGAATGGTTCAATATGCTGTAAGACAACGAACATTTCTCGCGTTCTTGATACATATGGGATGAAATTGATGAAACAAAGCTGTCAAAGAGCGGGTTGTCCGACATGCTGATCCATATTATTTCGAATTCGAAGTTAGCAGAAGCTTTTTTGTTGTTGCTAAAGACACCGCTTTTCGATGACTGGAGACAAGCTAATTCGCTAGTTTTCGCTGGTTCGCCCTCAGTGCAGTCAGTTTTTCAGACAGTTCAACAGCATCAGACGATTGGCGTGCAGTCGTCAGCACCGATGACAACGCAGCAGTACCTGTGAGTTGCAGTAGCCAAATATGCTGCCTTCTTCAGCGTTACTAGTCGATAAACGCCGACATTCCAGGCAGACTGTGGGATTGCAACAACAACAGCAGCAGCCGCAACAGACCACGCTGAGTATGTTATAGTTACATACTTTGCATTGTTATCAAAATGAAACAGATTTAAGGGAGCAAATAAATGTGAGCGGTACAGACGCTTGTAGTTCTTGTAAGGAACAAACGTTGAGACGGTTATTTCAATTTTTTTTGTAGCAGAAAGGGATTCGTAATGATTTCGTTTCTCGTTAGCTGGAAATCTAGGTTTAGGTTGACCTACAAATAATGTGGATTATGCTGTATTGTATTGAAATGTCTGTAGCATTAAGAATTTTAAGACTTTTTTTTGAGTACATGGTAGAAAGCTCATAGCTTGCTCTACCAAGCAGTTAAATGACGTTCAAAAATATTTCTCCACCTTTAAAGATCTAGGATATTATCTCCAATGTCTACCGATTAACTTAATACCGGAGCCGGTATTGATTGTCCGGTGTGTTATTCCATCGCTGAAGCTTATTTCCAAAGGAAAAAGATGTCTGGAATTTGAACACTTCCATCGACCTTATTATAAGTCATGCGTTTCATGATACCTAGCACTATTCTGAGATTTCCACTATACATCGAATGCGAGTGAATCATTTTCGGGCATCCGAGTCGTATATCGCGATCCGAGTCATCTAAAAATCCAGGGCCCGCAGAATTGCCGTTTCAAATTTCAAATTTATTACATGCCATAGCATGTTTACAAAACAACTCAACGGTATGCAAATGTAGAAATACATTTAAGAAAATGACAACGCAACATGTAGTGTGAAAGGAAAGGAAAAAATATTAGGAAGAAAGGCTAGAACAGCAACAAAAGCTAGAAAGATGGAGTCGGAACAGCAATAAAAGGTAGCGGACCACGAATCTTGTTTACTCGGGCAGGTAATCATTAATGATATTCTTGAATTTACTAAGACTGCCGGGAAGCTGGACTCTTTTGATTAATTTGGCAAACTCTATAGCTCCACGACACGTGAAAAAGTGTCGCTTCAACGTAGACCTTGGTCACGAGAAACTTAGCTTAAGCCCGTTGCCCCTTGTGGATGAAGGGTTCATTTTAAACAGCCCATCAGAGTTCACCTCAGCTCTACCGTGAACGGTTTTATAGATTAGGATCAGGTCGTTCCGCATCCTTCTCCATTTGAGAGATTTAAGACCTAGCTGTTCATTTCTTAACGAGCTCCTGGGAATACTATCATGGTTGAATCCCATCGATCGCAAGAACAGCTTCCTAGTGAAGCTGTTTTGTACTCTCTCTCTCTCTCTCTCTCTCTCTCTCTCTCTCTCTCTCTCTAACCTTAAGATCGACTTCTGTTTGTATGGGCTGTAAACGCTTGTTCTATATTCTAGAATTGACCTCACAAAGACTTTGTAGGCCTTAACAAGCAGGTTGGGTGCTCAAGGTTTTAAAAAGGAGAAAGAGATCATGCGTTTCATGATACACTAGCACTATTCTGAGATTCTCACTATACATCGAATGCGAGTGAATCATTTTCGGGCATCTGAGTCGTGTATCGCGATCCGAATCATCTAAAAATCCAGGGCCCGCAGAATTGCCGTTATCCGAATCATCCAACTATCCGAAGACTTTGGTCGGCGCAGTCAGTCTATTGAATGAATTATTTTGAAATATCCTATTCGAGTCATCCGAAATTCCGAGGCCCCCAAAGTCGCCCATATGCGAATCATCCAAAAATCCTGGGTGAGCAAAAGGTCGTTATCCGAATCATACAGGATATTAGATTCGAAAGTTTTCGATAGCATCTAATGCATAATACCCATCGTAACCCACCCCCACTGCTACCAGTTTATGTTGCTAGCTATAATCAAGGCTTGACCATTCAGGTTGTAGCACAAGCCAGTGGAATGAGAATGTACCGTTCTTCGCTGATATCTTCTAGGTTTTGCAATTAGCCGGATTATGAGCTGGTCACTCTGCTGTGACGGAGTAGAGAAGGAAGAGCGAAACGGGACTGAATACAAGATTTGTGGTGGACATGTGATTCAGAAGATCTCAATCTTGACTATTTCTGCTGTAACAAGTTTTTATCATGTAAAAATATGGTGTGCATCCAGTTAGCTGCGACGCCCCAATATTTCTTTTAATTTTGTTTCTCTCCAAACACCCAGTTTTCCCTATGCTTTGGTAGTAATCACTTTGATAAGTTTCCGTAGGATGTCAGCTGAAGGAGTATTTCTTTTGAACAATTTTTACGATACCCATTCATTTCATCAGCTATGCTAATCGGGTTGCGCTAATTCTGACCGTCTACTCGAGGATTTTTAGGACGAGCTAGGAGTGAACACCATAGACGTTATCGTTTAGTTTTCGTCATGGTTTATTTGTTAAGCAGTTTGCTTTCCCTAGCCTAGTCTTACAGTTACCAAACTACAGGCACGACTCGAATGAATCGCCTCGTCGACTAGTATGCACCCGGAGAAGTTGAAGTGGAAAAATGCTATGCGGTGGATAGAATTTCAAGGAAGTGAAGTGATCATATAGCTGATCCGACCAAAGAGCCTTGGTGTACTCCCTATTCTCTTCAACTGGTGCTATTGTAGATGTAGTTACTTAACGTTTACTAGATAAAGGTGTTCTGCTTCTCTGTGTTTTGCATAGGACGTGCACTCTGATAGCCTAGACGGTTTAAGGAAGGTCATCACATCACATTCGATCACGGTTCTAACTTAACAGTCTCGCTGTCAGACTCGTAAGTGATGGGCTAGACGGGGCGACTAAGCAAGGTTAAGATGCGGTCGGTCCCGCGGCGAATAGCCTTAAATTCAGTGGGTTCGGCGGTGGTCAACAGTTGCCGTCTGTCGCTCTAGGTCCGCAACGACTGCGTGGATTTCACTTCGAAGCTACGGCAGATCATTAGCGTTTTTACGTTTGCAAGCTTGTCGACTCGCCGATAATAACAGTTAACCCGACTCGAGTGAACTTCAGCTTAGTCATCGCGGGACCATACCACCGCCGTCCCTGCTCTAGTGATTTGTTGCATTTCATGATTTATGGATGTGAGAGTGCGAATGCTAAATAAAAAGCGTGATCGGATGAAAATTAGTGTAATGTAAACCTTTTTTAACCGTTCCATGTTTTGTACTGCACGTCCTGTGCAGAATACGAGAAAATAAGCAGCGTTTATGCAGAAAACAATGAATAAAAAATGAAAATGAATGTCCTCAGTAGGAAGGGGATGCAGTGCTGCAATTAGCTCAGAAGTGGCAAGGGCGCAAATAGGGTCCGGGGGGGGGGGGGGGGGGGGTCACCTTATAAAAAGTGTTACCAACACCAAGAAAACGAGACAAGGCACACTGATAGTAAAGAAATCAAACAAATAATGCGGTAGCTGTGTTCTGTGCTACATACAGTGAATGTAAATGCAGTCTTATCTCTTCGTTTCGATTATAGATCTGCGTCTCTTCGTTTCCGCTGACGCGGAGGAGAGCACAGATTTAGGCAGGGGAAGGGACTCCAGAGTGTGGCCTAAGTGACGCATCAGTGTTAAAATTGCCTACATTCTGGAGTTCCCTCCCTTGTCCAATTAGGAAGCATAAGACGCAGATCTATAATCGAAACGAAGAGATAAGACTGCATTTACATTCATTGTATGTAGCTACTCGCCATGCCGGCCCGCCGCGCCATGCTGTGGTGACCCCCCCCCCCCCGGACCCTATTTGCGCCGTGGCAAGTGAGCAGTCGAACTCTTTGGTAACGATAGGAACGTCTCTTTATGCTTGAACTGCATATCCAACGGATAACGCTTTTTGGATCTATCCTAGTCGGGGGGGGGGGGGGCACATATCTAAAAAGTATCTAACAAATCGACTTGAGACTTACCAAGCGACCCCTGAAGAACACGATAGAACCCAAAAGGAAGGAAAACCAATGGACGAACAAGAAAAAATTAAACTGCCGCGGTTCTTACAACCGTCTCGGTGGGCAAAGAGCGGCGCAATGGAGGCATGCTGCGTGCTGAGCACCGCCTGACAAGTTATAACCAGGATCTAACCTGGTGAGGAGGGTACATAAAGCCGCATGCCGCGTGGTGACCGCCGCCTGACATGTTATAGGCAGGATCTAACATGGTGAGGAGGGCACATAACTTTGCCTGTTTACAACCGCGGTGAAAATACGTCTAATTTTTTGTCGGTTTTTTTAAAATTTAGGTCCTATCGTGTTCTCCAGGAGCCGTTAGGTAAGCCTCAAGTCGGCTTATTACAGTTTTTAGATATGTGCCCTCCCCCCTCTTCGACTAGGATAGATCTTTTTTTTGACTTCGTGTTCTCCAGATACCTGTTACAACCACTGTTTTGAGGCTGTAGAGGCCTAACTAAGAGCAGAAACACTTGAAGCTGAACTACATATAACGTCTAGCGCGTTGATTCGGTGTTTCTCGTAGCACCCTTTCAAAACCGCCGCGCGGAAGTCATGACCGGCATAGGTCAAATTGGGGTGATAAGATGGACAGATGGTTGGATTGAAGTGGAGGAATCCTACAGCTGAGAGCTCACAAACTTACCGAAGACACTCTGAATGCGGCAGCAACATGCTCGTTACATGATTGGTGATAAAATTTTAGGATTATTGGTGCAGTCGCAATTTTCCGAGTGCACACTCTGCTTCTACTTGACGAAACGCATGTATGTAACAGTAGAAATAGTCAAGAGATATCCTCGTCTGGGGCTGGACTCATCAACAATTAAACCCGTGGGTATGCGGGGTATAATGAGTAGAGATAGGAGTCAGAGACGCAGGCTTCATCGTGGGTATCTCTACCCGCTATACCCGCGGGTTAGTCGTTGAATAACGTGCCATTAAATGATTCTTACATTTACACAATTGTTAATAATCACATGGCTAGGTGCAAGCCTTCCAGATGTCAAATGTTTGTATTTGCGTGTTCTTGTATTGGTAATAGTTTCTTATTGTACTGCATCCTATACCACGTAGGCCTATCCATGCCTATCGTTTAGAAATAAGTAAACAAATTAAATGTTGTGACTTCAAGTCAGCTTATAAAGGAAAACGATGATCGTAGGTTATTGTTATCGTGCAGTCTTCAGAATCTTCACAGCTTTACTCATTCGCAGCTACCGTAATCCATTAAGAGACTAAAAAGGAGTGACCAGCACCCCAAATAACTCCTCTCTCTTGGGCAAAATTTGGGCAAATCCGTGACCAAGACTCTGCCAGGCTTACTCATACGCCCCCTACCGTAGCCTATCGTAATGGTCCGAACTTTCAAGAAGGATGCCATGTTCGTGATCAGCCGTCCAAATAACCTCCCGGGCAAAATTTGGGTCAAGAATTTGCTTCCGATATCTCCTCATCCTCTGCAGTCGTAAAAGTACAATAGTGTTAGCATAGCGACTTAATTAGGTGAGTGATAGCGCACTCAGGTGATGCGCAGCCTAACGCGTGCTCCCGATTTCAAGTTCTTGGTTTGGGTTTTCTGCTTAGGCTAATCAAACTTTCTACTCGGTGAATTGATTCCAGACTTCTGTGGGGAGGATAAGCACGAACTGTCCATTGCTGGCCACCGCAAGTCATTGTATAGCCAAATGCGCATTTAAATCGCCTCCACGACGTCCTCTAGGGAAGTAGAATGCGTGGCGCGTCCCTAAAATGAAGTGATTGACGCCGTACTTTATCCTTATCCTTGCTTATTTCTCATTCTAGCAGTCAGTTGGCTCACATTCTTCAATGTGTTCCATTGCAGGCGCTCCTTACGGTAGTGCGAATTCTACGCAATGGATGCAGCAGCAACAACAGCAGCAACAACAACAGCAACAGGCGTTTCAGCAGGGCATCGTTGGACAGTACCAAAGACAGCAGACCACAGCAACACAACAGCAGCAGTCATACCAAAGTGGCGGCTTGGTGAAGCTGAACATCATGTGAGAAGTGGCCGAGGCGAGCCAGTCAGTATTACCCTTCCAGGACGTCGTGTTGTGTGATTGTTACTGTTCACCTGTCACTAATCACCTGTTCAAATGGCATTTCTATTTATTTATTGGTCGAGATCTTCAACAGAGTTGAGACTAATCCTACAAGAGATTTGTATAGTAGAGGTAGTAGTAGATCTATCAGTAGCTATTCTTCATCTTCCTTCTGAATAAGGCAACAGGCGCTGAGCCACAACTATCTTCACCGAACCAACTCCATCCACCTTTCATGCTTTGTGATGGTCCTAGCCGAGGTAGTCGCATTTACAATCAGTTTTTGTTGTTTTGTGTGTGTGTTCTGCAATGAGCGTCGAATCCTCTATAAATATGCAATCTCTTATTCTGTGTAGAGGTGATGAAACGCACTGGTTGTCCAGTTTTTATTTCGTCAATTACAGTCAAGTTCAACGAGATAATAATACATAATGATAATAATACGTAATGATGTAGAAAAGAGGAGGAAAAGGAGTGAGATGATCAGTTCAGGTTAGGCAGCGGCGATGTTGGCGAGGGCTAGTCTAGTTCAACGAGGTCTTCAGCGATGTTGCGGTGAGTCTACGTAGGGATAGATGGACGATATGATCGAAATTTCAGCCCTGGGCGGGATCTGAACTCCTGCGGGGCCCTAAAAGCCCGTTATATCACATAAAATCATTAGATCGGGCTTGAGGTTTACGAGAGCCTGCTTATCCCTAGATGATGGCTGCGTGCTAGTAAGAAATCACTGTTCAAGTCCCACCTGGGGCTGATGTTTTGGTCAAGACAAGCCATTATCAGAGGACAAAAAGCATGATATGATTCGTCATAACGGTCACTATGGTCCACGGCAAATGTACGGCTAGCGCTGAGTGAAGCCAGAGCTTCACACGAAGGGTTCAGAAACCGCTGGAATTCTACAAGGCGGAAGTATCTAGGGCTAGACATGTAGAAAATGCGTTCCTTTCGAACAACTGTGTGCCATTACAAACGGTTGCGGGGCCACTCGCCCCCGTGAGTGCGGTTCCGAACGTGGTAGGTTAGACTCCAGACGGAAGGGTCCGGCCTTTTCTTTTTCGGCCTTTTCCTCGACAGCGGAGGAGAGCACAGATTGGGCTAGGGAAGGGACTCCGGGGTGTACCAGACGCGAAACAAAGCAGGGCTCCTGCGCCGAGACTGTGGTCGCGGGGGGGGGGCGAGATCCCGGAGACCATTACAAACAAAAGTTGGCACCCAAAGTAACGTTGTCAAGGGAAATGTGGCCAGATGAACAAACGTAGTAGGGTTCTTGCCTGATTTGGAAACCATTCGTTAAATTTTCACGTCAAATTGAACCCTACTCTTACCAGTTTGGCTTTAAAAGGCTCTAGTTTGGTTTGAAAAATGTCCATTTTGAGGTGAAAATGGTGTACACCCTCTAGCGGCGCAATAAAATTGCTATACAGTTTGTGTGAATCGATTAATGCCGAGAGGTAATCGGTGTTTTGGCCGAATTTGAGCGGAGTCTTTGGATTTGCTGCGGACAAAAACCCCCTTATGAATGCGTCTCATTGCGTGTTAGACCATTCAAGTGCCCTAGATGCCGTTGCCCGACGGAAAATTGAGTCGCTAAAGTCTGAAATGCTGAAAAGGTCTCTCTGAAGATTTTTTCAAGAGGTGAGCATCGACCATTCTACTATTTGTAGTAGTTGCAGTAGCGAGACAGCAGTACATGAAACTTCTGACTACAGTTAAGTCGTTTCGAGTCACTGCATGATTTTGCGATAAACGGCAGCAGACAATTTATACTCAAAAATTGGAGCAAATTTCCGGAAGTTGGAGTCCATTACATCATCACTGCTTCGAGTCAAGGCTTATTTGCCTTTGGTGATCTTTTTGAGCAGTTTTTAAAGGTAAATATCGTCTTCACTGATGTTCAGACTGTATTAAGGTTGTTTATACTTTCGACGTCGAGCGACGCGACGGCATGTATAGTGGCCAAATTGATCGATCGCGTCCCTCAATCAATATGGCAGCTATACGTGGCGTCACATCGCTCGGCGTCGAAGTATAAACGGGCCCTAACAGGTAATCATGGAAATCTCGTCTCAAAGAGATTAGGGAGTTGCTGATCTCCAGGTAACCAAGTACGCGTAAGTACAGGTAGGATGGGCTTCTACACAACTCCGAAGACCCTTCAAGAACTGTATAATGCCGTGAGCCACCTCTGCAAAATAGATTCTTCGCTCAAATCGAGAGTGGCGGACGTCGGAAAAGTGCTTTACCGCAGGCTAAGGCGTTAAGAATTGTTGGAGAATACACTGGAGATTACCACGAAATTACCATAGCACCAATGTGTTTGCGGGCTTAAGCTTCTGACTTCCGAAAGTTTTCCTCGTTGTTCATGTTCAGCGCGTGCCACGCCATTCCTCGTTAAAGACTTCGCGGTCGCTGTATTGGGCTGAGTTGAAGGGAACAATTAATGGCCTACGAGCGTTGTTTGTACTTTCGAGTAGCCTCATGTAAACTAGTTTTGACGTCATTTAGTTGCACTTGTTTCATCACTTAACGCAGAATATTATACAGCTGAAATGCTTAGGAAATGAACTTGAACTTCAGCGATTAGACCGCTCTTGCCTAGGTTTGTAAGGTATTAATTCAAGCGTTAGCCGGCACATCAGCGATACATCACTACTATGAACAATATCGAATGACCGTAGGGCCAACAAACATCTATCCATTTGTGCGCACGAATACATTGCAAATGTGACGACCACGGTCACATTGCCGATTGACGGCGAACGTTGCATATGTGATGAGGAGGGAGTGTGTTTGTTGCTCGCTCACTGGAGCAACGCTTCTAATATCCTGTACGCGTGGAGCGATCTACAGCAAGGGGTCCACCGACGTCTTCATAACCTGTCTTGGCTGGTAGCGTGCTTAGAGAATGAAGATCCACATAACGATCGCCAGTGTGATGAGTGCGACGGCGATCACTGACGTGCTGAAAATGCGCCCTTTCATTGATACTTCAGAAGAGAAGAAGTTGCTTTTGAGTTAATCACATGTAAAATAATAAAGAAGGCTGAAGGACGGAATTATTCTATCGGTTTTGGGATGCGCCATGCATCCTACTTTTACGGGATATTGTGCGTGTATTTTTAGTGCGTATCTGGGCTATACAATGACTTGTGGTGGCCATCCGATGAACAAGCCAGTGTTTTATTCTTCCCGAACAAGTGTGGTACCAATTCACCGACCCCAGAGGGATGGAAGGCTTGACCGCCTAATTGGAAAATCGGAATCGTGAACCTGGAATGGGGTATGCGCGACAGTAGGGCACCTCCAGCCACTGCGTTATCACGACTCTTATATAATAGATGGCCCGAAGGATTATGGAAGAGTGAGCCCAATACTGCCCGACTGTGTGCTTATGTACGGTTTCCAGCCAAAGGAATTAATACCACTCATTCAAATAGTTTCACGTGAACACACGGAAACACCTGAGAAGTCAGCCATAAGGGTCCGTTTATACTTAGACGCCGAGCGACGCGACGCCACGTATTGAGGCCACATTGATCGAGCGACGCGATTAATCAATTTGGCCACTATACATGCCATATAGGTCCCGCCTTAGGCCCCGTTTATACTTCCGCTCGGCGTCGGAAGTATAAACGGGGCCTAAGGCGGGACCTATATTTTCGCCACGGAGCAGCGTAACGTTATGAAAGCTATCTATTAGGTTGTCCCATAAGTCCCCGCCGTTTTTTTCAACGATTCACTGCAGATTTCGTCGGCGGTCTCTTGCATAGCGCTGCATAGCTTTCGAAAGAGAATAGTTTGCTCTATCAGAACTTGTATTGCATTTCTTTTTTCATCATGAATTTTGTCAATTTTTAGGTCGTTGAACTGAAAAAGTGAAAAAGTAGCCATTTGCGCACTGCGCAGTTTTTGGGTTGGTGTTATATGTCATTCGAAAGAGAATGCAGCGCTATGCAAGAGACCGCCCGCGAAATCTGCAGTGAATCGTTGAAAAAGAAAACGGCGGGGACTTATGGGACAACCTAATAAAAGTCTGTTTCAAGTCGCAAAAAGGCAGTCATATACTGTAGTTAAAGAAGAGATTGAGCCTCACTTATAGTCCCGAGGGTTCATTATGCGAGAACGATTCACAGTGTTACCCGCCTAAACACCTTTCGGTCGTAAAGGATAAAGGGCGTTTTTCAATCATTTTTGGAATGCACCGCTCATTCTATTTCTATGGGTCGTTGTGGAGGCGTTATAGTTACTTATTTACTTGGTACACTATAGTGAGTACGCCATGAAGTGCTAAATTGCATGAAAATCCAGGGGAAGGAGAAAGGAAAGAAAATAAAAAAGAACAAGAAACTATGAAAACAGCGAGATTAGAGGAATATTCAGTGCGATGAAAGGTGCTCAGGAAAAAGAAAAAGGAAAAAATAGAGAAGACAATAAAAGGTTATTGTCCTCGTGGTTTTTTTTTGAATACGTTTTTAGTCGGTACGATGAATTGCGGTGGGCTGTCGATGGACAGCGCAGTGTTTTATTCTTCTTAGACGAGTCTGGTTCCAATTCACTGATCCCGAATAGGTGGAAGGAAGGTGGTTGTCCTGGGCGGGGAATCTGAACAAGGAACCTGAAATCGGGTCACGCAACAGCCAGCGCCTCCTCCGACTGCGCTACCATCAATCTCAAGGGAAGGAAAGGTTATAAGAATTGTATTGGTAATGGTATACCGCATGGCGAGCTGGGCAGTAGTATAATATTAATGTTTTCGGCTTTCCAGACTGAAGAAGGCGTAGGTGCCAAAACAAAGCGTCTAACGATTGTGATCAAACAACTTGAAGAAATCGTTCTATCTAACAGAATTAAACTCATTTACCCATCTAGACAGGGCACTGAAACCGCCGCTAATTGTTAAGAAGGTTTCCTTACAGACAAGAAATTATCATGCATAGGAATCGATATGACGGAGGAGGGACCATTAACTAGAAATGCGACGCTTAGGAGAAATGCATTGATAGCACATCTACATATGAAAGCATAGTACAAGCGCAAATATCAACGAGAAATGAAGGGGAACTTACAAAATAATTCCGGCGATGTAGGACCGATCCTTCTCGCTGAGCGGTTGCGGCATTCTCCTGAAGTAACGAAGCGAGCAATGAAAACACAGCAGATCTCCACTCTCTTTCTTCCTATCGCTGTTTGTTATTTCTCTACTGTCACAAGACAGCGATGGCCTATCGATCTGAGGCGAATTTGCACAGTGACTCTACGTGCGCCTGCCTTTAACTCGGTATCTGTGCGCGGCGTGTTTTCGGCCGCTTTATGCAAACATAGGGGCGCTCGACGTGGTGGCTCCAAGTGAAAGCAGCGGCAAGAAGTGCTCCACTTGGTTTTTGAGGGCTGGGAATGGGAGCGGAAGAGATGCTCAAAAAATAAGGTTTTGCCAAAACTGGAGTCTCAGTGCATCTGGGAACACTCTTGTGCGCTGTCCCAGTGATGTGGGGTCAACCTAAATATGGCCACCTAGAACGAAACTACAGAAACCTCGTAGCGGTCAGAAGCCTGTCTCGTGGAGGCTGTCCAATTCCTTACAAAACAATAAAGTAAATATTGGGTTCTTTTGGGGGAAGCGGCCCGTGTGCATACCACGATCTCCAGGATGTGGTCCATCTACCACACCTGGGTCAAAATTGACCACATCCTTGAGTTCCGTATCTTGCTTAGTCCAGAACCCAACCAAAAGCTTTCATCTTCGCTCTATAGGTACCAAACATTAAACATGAAGATGAGAAAGTGAATAATTATGCAAGTACAATTAATAAAGGCACACTATTCAAATGAGGAAGGGGATAGCGTCATGCACCATGTAGTAAGAGAACCAGAAACTAAAAAAAAAACTTAAAAAGAAGCAATGAAGCCTCCATTTTTGGGAAGAATGCGTGCAATACTGCATAAATCTGCAGACGCCGTAGAGAGTCCATCGCACATGTTCAAGCTGACCCCTCCCATGTGCGACAGCGTCAGTTCCCGACATAGGAAGTATCTGTTCGTTTTTGTACACTGCGATACCGGCAACCTTTGAAGGATCAAAATCTGCATAAAAAGGGGAAGTGCTGAGAGATCGCTTAGACCTTTCTACTGTTTGCGAGGCCCATCTATACCAGCAGCATTACCTGTTGATAAATAATTTTTAAAAAATAGTGAGGTGTCTGTGTTCTCTACGGCATACCGCTACTAACCTGTTGTTCGTCATCTGAAGAGTCTCCCGTCGCGAAGGTGTCTTAGTCCACATCTCGTGCTCCTCCATTTCGATGTTCATCAGCTGATCGGAGTCTGGCTCGAACTCGGTCAGATCGACCGCGGACGGGACGCCGACAAGAGAAAGCCACCATCGTTGCGTAAACGTCGTTGCACCACCACACACGGTCGAGGCAAACATAAGCCAGCTCGCCGGCCTGTAGGTGAAATAGCGTGGTCTTGGAAAGAAACGGAGGGAATGGAGAGTGAGCGCCAGCATGCGTAGAAGCACCTAATCGGAGAGATAGAATGCTTCGAGAGGGTAGAAGGATTACTCAGCGCTTCTACCATAACGCAGTTGCATGTGAAGATAGTCAAGGACAAGGAAATTGGAATTCTTCGGCTCAAATTTATGTGTGGACTGAGAACGTGCCCTAGGAATGGTAAAAGTGCATTGGGACACGCGTGAGCTGTTCTACCTTAAGGGGTGGGCGAACAATTATATCAAGGAAATCCAATGGAAGTATCCAAAAAGCGTTATAGATTCATGAGTTTTATTCCAAAATCACGTTTCTAGAAAATTTTAAATTCCAAGCATGTGGCGTTCCTGCATGTGCTCGTGAAGAAATTGCGCCATACACTTATGAACTACACCGCTTTGTTTGTTTGATTGAATGAATAAGCTAACATGGAGTCTCTTCATAGGACTTTTCTCGTCATTCATAATATGACTTTCGTTTTCTTTTGAATTTCAGCAGTAGTTTGGACCATCTACGACTACTTACAACTTTATATCAAGGCTACAATACTAGTGTTCTGAGGGAATTTAATTATCTATTAATTAACCTATTAATTAACCGCTTATCCTATAGTAACTGTGGGTAGAATCATTCTCCACCTCCGGCTTAAAAATTGAAAATTGGTGGCCGGACATCCCCAATGATTGCTTTCTGCAGAGCCTTTGGAGAAGCTGCTTTTTTAAACTCTGAACATTGCTCAGCTTTTAGTTGTCAAAAAAATTTTAGAGACAACTTTTAGTTACCTTTGATTTTGCTGACCTAGTGATACAGTTGTGATACATTAAATTTTTCATGAATCACCTGTATCACCTGTCGTCCCGTTGATCATCGACTTGCTCGAGCGGGCGCCAGCAGCGTCTCCATTCGTCCCTGTCGCGTGCCAAAGTGCTCCGATGGATAATCCTCGCTAAGGGACATGAAGAGCGTCATATCGTTCGTTCAGGGCCTTCACGAAGAAGTCCGACCAACGCGTTGGTGGGCATCCTGGTGTTCTCTTGACATCCCGTGGAATCCGGTCGGTGACGGCTTTCGTCCAGCGGGTGTTTGTAAAGTGAACTACGTAGTCGGCCCACGTAATTTTCGCGGGGTCTGTGCAACAGCGTCTCTGATCTTCGAACTTCGAGGAAGTTCCGAGCTTCGTTTCCCACTCCGAGCATCGTTCACTCCATTTTCTGCCGCGCAACGCGGGTCGCGTGTTCATCCTGCTTTCGTGTAGCTCGGGTCTCTGAGGCGTATGTTAGGGCAGGAAGAACGGTGGAGCCGGATAGGTGGGCACGGAGTCGGACGTTCTTCGTCTTCCTCACGACTTCTTCGACGCCCTTGAAAGCTCCCTAAGCCGCTCGTTTCCTTCTGCTCAACTCTGGCACTAGATCGTCCGGCTATGTTGACAGCTGGAGGATTTGGAGATGTTCGTTCCGTTGAGCGAGAATGGGGCATCAGAAACTTGTCCGTACCTCATGAACATCGTCTTCGTAAGATTCGGCTGCAATCCAACGTTCCCACACACACGATGGAAGTCGGCCAGCATTCGCTCCTCCTGGGTGATGTCGGTGTTGTGAGCACGAAGTCGTCAGCGAAGCGAAGATGATGCAGCTGCCGGCCGTCAACCTTCACTCCCTGTCTTCCCATTCTAATTCGCGCATGACGTTCTCGAGAGTGGCAGTGAAAAGCTTCGGGGATATGGTATCTCCTTGACGAACCCCTCTTTTCACGTTGATGACGGCGTCCTTATAGAATGGTGAAATCATGGTCGTGAATCCACTGTACAGCTCTCAAAGTACTCTAATGTGCTGAGTAGGAATGCTCTGAGTGAGCAGGGCTTCGACAACCGCTTCCGTTTCGAAGGTACCTTCTTCAGGTCGTTTATCGTATAGCACAGCCGCAGGTTGTGCTCTCGCGACACTTCGATGAGCTTCGTAATGGTGTGTATGTGGTCGATCGTGCTGAATCCTCCCCGGAATCCTGCTTGCTCGCATGGCTGTCCTTCGTCCAGCGTTCTGCTGATCCTATTCAGGATGACTCGAGTGAACGGCTTGTAGACTACGGAGCAGGCAGATCGGGCGATCACCGTCACCCAAAATCTGTTGTGCTGTCTGCCAGTTCAGCCACAATTTCGTGTTGTTTTATGAAATATAAAGCCAGTACACAACATCTTTAGTTCGCTAAGAAGTAACTAGGCGCTGTATAGTGAATTGGCCTGAAAACTCGCTATGCGAAAACTAGTCCACTTACATTAATTGGGGCATTAGCTGTGAAAGGGAACTGGTGAGTAATGTTGCATACTTCAAATGTGGAGATTCCTAGAACATTTGAGTCACGATTTAGGATTTACTCATTGTATTTAATTTAGAAATTTTTATAAATGCTTGCAAGTAAAAATGTCCACACCGACCACATTTCTAGTCATACAAAAGCATTTGCTACTGGAAAAATGGATCTTGAGGTAGAATAATTAGGTACTATGACAATTTCGAAATTTTCTGATTTTCTGTTTTCTGGCGTTTTTGGCTTTTCTGTTTTCTGGAAAAATTTTCAAAATTTCCGCCCATCCCTGATCTGGACAGTGAAGCTGCGATTTAGCGGAAGATGCAATTATTGAAGAGAGGGCCCGGAGTGAGCAACTATCTACTTCTAACAGCAATCTATAAAACGCTGTAGAAGGTAGCTTGGAGCTCAGCGTTCATCACTGCAGCTGTCTGTAGCAGTGCCATATATGGCGCATGCGCTATTAGTCGCCGGCTTCCCTGGTCAGAACGGTTCTCTAGTTAGGCAACGGATTCATAAAATATAAAGGACTAGAATCTGCCTTAGTCAATCCCTTCGTGGGATGTGCCACGCATCATTTTGGGAGAGGTTGCGGAGCTAATTTAAATGTGTATTTAGCCGGTGACATGCGGTGAAGAAGCCAATGCTTTGTCTCTCCTGTCTCACTAGGCACTAGGAATCATTCAAGAATTTAGACTACTAGTTCAGTTATTTGGGGATATTGCAAAATCTATATAATATTATAATTACGGAAGAATAACAGACGATGAAGTTGGCAGGTGAAATAGATCTGCAACGGAAGCAGTCATCGAAGCACAAACCCAGAAACAGTGTGACATTAAATGGCAGCTGCTGTGGTCGCTACCACATAGGTAAACAATGCATAGGACTAGAAAGGCCGTAGAAGGCAAATAAGAGGGTCGGAAGCCACAAGCGGTGTATTAAGTTACCTTTTTTTAGCAAAACTATGATCGACACTGACTAAAACGCGGTATTTTAAAGGGGAAGTACTTAGCGATAATAAGGGATACATTTTTAGGAATTGTGAAACTGCTACTATGAGGGGCTTTTTGAGGGATTTGCAAATAAATATTGGCTTTCGGATATTTTACCTTATTAACAAAAATGAATGAAGGAAACTAGTTCACGTTTTCTTTCGGGCGTCAATCACTATTTATACTTTATTTTTTATTATTCACTCATTATAAATACATGGGCGCGTGGAGCGCAGTCGGAGGAGGCGCTGGCTGTCGCCTGCACCCGATACCAGGCTCCTGGTTCGGATCTCCCGCCCAGGCCAACCAAGCCTTCCATCCCTCCGGGGTCGGTGAATTGGTACCAGACGTGTCTGGGAAGGATAAAGCGCTGACTTGTTCATCGGCTGGCCACCGCAAGTCATTGTATGGCCAAATACGCGTTCAACTCGCCTCCACGACATCCCGTAGAAGTAGAATGCGTGGCGCATCCAGAGGGATTGAATAACGCCGTCCTTTATCCTTTATCCTTTATTATAAATACATCCTTAAAGATGCGCCACCACAATGCTTGCTGTAGAATACGAAGATGACCAAGAAGACAACAGAAAAAGCCCTGGGGTTGATTGAAATACAGGGTGAGCATTGAGAAAAAGGCTCAACATGCACGAAGCTGCGCGGAAAAGGGGGAGAGTCCGAGGAAGAGTAGTGCAACTAACTCCTGAGAATCATGTTCACTACAGGATACGTCAAACTAACTTGTCCATGGTATTACAGGATACGTCAAACTAACTTGTCCATGGTATGCGATAATTGGGCAGCTTCTTAGCGCGGCAAAGGACTCAGCATGATATCGATCTTTCGTGCTGCGTAATCGATATCGATGACTGTCGTATTGCCGCACCGACTCAGGTATAGATCTATGCAGCTGCTTTCAGGGACCTCGTTCCGAGCCTATCGCGCGGGTGCGTCCGAATTTGGCCACTTGCCCGATCCGCCAAAAAGCGCATTCATACCAGAAGGTAAGGTATCTCTCGTCGTCAACGTTCATTACTAATCTTTCTTGATAGTAATAATCTAGGAAGCATGAGATCGGAAGATAGCCAACGAGTGCATCTGATCAATGCCTTCCGGAGGTATGGATACCTGCAAGCCGACCTCGATCCGTTAGCACTGTCGAAACGGCCGGAGTAAGGTTTCTACGCATTGAAAAGGAATATCTGCGGTTTCTTAGTTGAGGAGAGTGGCCCAGTATGTGTGTGACGTGGCGGTGTTGAAAGTGCGGATGCCACGCGACTCTGAAACCATGTCACACCTACAAGGAGTGCCTCTCCCAAATAGGAAAGCTGTGAGGAGTCTATGATCACGTTGGAATTTCAGAGTTCCTGAGCTGAATCTAAAAGTGTACGGATTGTCATCACAAGATACACTGCCTGGCAAAGGATTGAGCATGGAGGACCTCGCTGGTCAACTTCAGCTGATCTACTGTGGTACCATGGCTATCGAGTTTATGCACATTAATGTGAGTTTCCGTCCAGCCACTTATTTGGGAGTTTTTTTTTTAGCGCTTCTAAATTTAGGCATCGATGTGTTGTAAAGGATAGGGGGTAAATGGCGGCGTTAACCATTCCGTTTGACCTGAACAATTAATTGCGATGGCTAGCCGATTGAGAAATCAGTGTTTAATGATTCCCAGGCAAAACTGGTAATAATTCACCGACCCTGGAGAGATGGAACGCCTTTATAGTGTGGGAGGGTACTCAACTATAAATTGATTTGGCCTGCATGCGAGAGCCAGCGCCTCCTCCGACTGTGCCACAGTGTGGCATTCAGGATTATGGAGCGCTATATTTGAATAAAAGAGTGTAGACGCTATGTGGCGTGTGGTATGCAAAGGCTCGATTAGAAACTCGACATATTATGGCGCTTGTACTACAAATGCAAACTGCGGACGCCTCGTTTTCATTCATGCACAGCCACCTTCCGTCCTCTCCTTATCCTAACAGGGAGGTGAGAACAGAGGTGTTGCCAACCGTATCCCTAATCAGATTTGTTCCAGAACTGGGAAGAACGACAATGGCTTGCAAACAATTTCGAGAACACGGTCGCCGAGGAGCTTACGATAGAAGAAAGAGTGAATCTGGCGAAGCTGATGCTCAAGTGTGAGGTATACTTTGATGTGTAGTGAGCATAGAATCAACTCCGCTGCGGAATTCCATGATCCTCAGTGTCCATATGTTGTGCCATTTCAGAACTTCGACCACTTTCTTGCGCTGAAATTCCCGACGGTGAAGCGATATGGTAGCGAAGGAGCCGAGGCTATGTACGGCTTCTTCTCGGAGCTATTCAATACGGCACCGGAAAAGGACATCAAGCAGGTTTGTCGAGGTTGTGTTTGTGTCCATGAGACCTCCATTGCCCTAAACCTCTATTAACCTCTATTGCTTCCACGATCTATGTGGATTACCATATCATTATCCTAATATACCCCTTTCACGTCAAATTCGGTCATTTTCAAACCAAAGGGCCTGTTCGTACTTTGCGACAGCAGCGACTAGAGCGACTAGAGCGACAAGAGCGGCTGGAGCGGCAACGCCGGCGCTCGAGTATGAACACTTTTCGGCGGCGCTGGTCCTCCTAATTACGCCCGCTCCCTTATTGGTAACTTCCTACGGGTCCCCCTTATTGCCTCCATCCTTGTTGGCGCCACCTCTTGGCCTGCTTCATTGTTCTCCTTATTGACCCCATCCTGATTCTTTCTCCAGGTCCCTTGTTCCCGGTTGCTGTCGGTTCCCCACCCTCGAATTTTTCCCTTACTACACTAAACAACGTATTTGGCCCTCCCATGCTCTTGGCACGAAATCGGCGATACGGCTTCTGAGTCTGGACGCTCAGACGCAGTAACCGTTGCATGAAACAGTAAAAGGGTGCGCTTCCGCTGGGGCAGCAACATCCTACGTTGAATAGCAAATTTTGTCCGCGCGGTAGACGATGAGGCACATCTCGCGTAGGTTAGATTGCTGAAACGTCATCGACCGCTAACACTTTTAGAGCCCGTTCATACTTCGAGCGACAAGAGCGATTGGAACGACGGACGGTAGTGTGGACTTCGCAATTAATTACGTACTCCACACTCCGTCCGTCGCTCTTCTCGCCCCAGTCGCTCCGTCGCTCGAAGTATGAATAGGCCCCTACATCTAGGTGGTGATTTACACTATAACTCAAGCGAAAATCGCGACAAGCTAGAGGAGTACATGACGCGATGTCTTCGTTTTATATGCTCAGAGACTGCTGCTTTTCTACGCTTTAGAATAGGCTTTAGCCAATTGTTTTTCCTTGAAAAATAAAATTCTTGCACAACCTCAAGTAATGTGTTTTCTCATGGACGGATGCGATTTAAAAATTCAAAGAAAGTCATTGTAAATTTTTACATAACAAAAATGAATCAAACCGTCTCGGAGGGAGAGTCTTTAGTTTAATCTGCAGGACGATCCTGGTTATTTTGATTTGGAAGATGTTCTTTTCTCTTGCCAAGCTTGCTTAGTAGTGTCCAATTTGACGTGAAAGTGATATGCGTTAAGTAGCTGAGTTTTGCGTCTAAAGTTGACTCTTGTTTCAGATTTTCATCGGCATTGCGCATCGTGGTCGGCTAAATCTTCTGTCTGAGATGATGCAATTCCCTGTGGTTCAAATGTTCAGAAAGGTACGCGCAGACAGCTCTAAGCTTCTCTGGTGAAAAGAAGTATTAACACCAAATTTTACTCCACATTTGTCCCCTTTTTCTTCCAGATGAGAGGAAAACCAGAGTTCCCTGATAATGTGCAAGGATCCGGCGATGTACTATCTCATCTCAGTAAGTGCCTTTTTGGGAATTAAGGAAAATTATCTACTAGTAGCACTATCCGTTCATTTCAGCCTCGTCATTTGATCACCAGTCTCCCGAAGGCACTGTTCATGTCTCCATGCTTCCGAATCCGTCCCACTTGGAGGCGGTTAACCCAGTTACGATGGGTAAAGCTCGTGCTCGGGCCAGGTGGGGTGATCACGTAAACATAATTGGTTTTAAGAAGGAATACATGTGGCGTCGTAGTCAGCGTTTATACTTGAGCCATGCTTCAGAACAGCATCATAACCTCCGATGTCGATTAGGCAGCATATATGGTCGATATCGGTGGCTTTTGGGCTGGCGCCCTTCCGCTCCCTGAGCTAGTGGCGTTATTGTTCAATCTTATGCCACGATTTAGATCGCTTGGCCTAGGCGACTATTCGAACGATCGCGCGGCTCGGACAGGTGACGGAGTGTTAGCCGTGCTGGTTCATGGCGATGGTGCTTTCAGTGGACAGGTAGTTTTTTCGTTCGTTATGGTCTAACTTGGTTTAGGAATCCTACTATATATAAAGCAGCAAGCGTGTGTGTGTGCGTGCGTGTGTGCGTGTGTCTGTCCGTCTGTCACACTTGAGTTGGGGCGTGGCAGCCGAACACGTCGGCAACCGTGCATGGCGAGCCGTAGACGTGCCGAACACGTCGGCAACCATGTATGGCGAGCCGTAGACGTGCCGAACACG
Source organism: Heligmosomoides polygyrus bakeri (assembly GCA_947359475.1). Lineage (NCBI taxonomy): Eukaryota > Metazoa > Nematoda > Chromadorea > Rhabditida > Heligmosomidae > Heligmosomoides > Heligmosomoides polygyrus. Next base: position 12,078,917 of record OX375868.1, read on the forward strand.
TCGGCAACCGTGCATGGCGAGCCGTAGACGTGCCGAACGCGTCGGCGGCACGAAACTTCGGCCCTGGGGGTAATCGAGGTCGCTGAACACGAATCTGAAGTTGGATCAATCGATATCGATCGATATTATCGATTTTTGAGGATGGCGCTCAAGTGGCGCGAAACTTCGGCCCTGGGGGTAATCGAGGTCGCTGAACACGAATCTGACGTCGGATCAATCGATCCATCTCGATTAACATAAAGGTCAGAAGGCCTAGGGAAGAATAGGAAACCCGTAGCGGCCATGGCGTCCTATTCTCGGGGTTTGGGGGCGGCCGCTAGGCCGACGTACGACTGGTCCCTAATAAGGCCTGTTTATACCTCGTGACGAGGGGGACTCGCCTGTGCAAGACGTGCAAATCGATAAAAACCGAACGATCGCCGCCGAAATATGTTCCTACTCGAGTGCTATCGCTCTCGTCGTTGCTGTTGCCTGTGCATACCTCAAGCCGGCGACGGGAGTAACGGGAGAGGATCGCGACTATTCGCAGAGGGGGTCCATGTGACTGGAGCGCGCCAGTGTGGCTGGAGCGCGTACTGCCAGCAACGGGGCTGGCTGTACGCGCGAGTCCGCAGATGGGGTCTGCGCTCTTCGAGCGTAGAACCAAGCTAGGAATGAAACTCCAGTGTGTGCCATCCAAGCTGCCCGCGTAGAAACAGTTTTCATCGCTCAGGGGGAGTCTGCGGCTGGGTTCTGCGCTCTTGGAGCGGCTGGGGAAATACGCAAGGAAATGCATCAAAGTGGCGTACATGTTTAAGCCCCTTAACCACAATCACTCTGCTGAAATTCAAGTATGGCGCAACGCAGGATAACCGAATCCCCGACCTCTCTCGCGTCAATCAACGCGCTGCCCACTGCGCCACGATCCGCTCGCCGGCAGTGCCATCGCGGGCGCACAAGAGATCGATCGAATATCAACGTGGACGCCGACGCGCGATCGGGGGGCGCAGACAGCAAAAGACTGCACGGATCCCCCGCTGCAAATAGCGGGGATCCGGGAGACTGGGACAACGGGCTGGTATAGAGCACGTGGTTACACCATAGCGCACTAGTGCTCGAAGGAAACATTTGTTATTTTGCCATTGTTCAGATCAAGGAAGGCGTACTAAATATGGTACTAGTGTACTTAATGTACTAAATCTTCTACAAAACAGGTCTACTAAGGGTGATCTGCCATGGGAAGAACGAATGTCATAGTCGTTTTTTGCCGAAATGCCTTATAAGCGCGTTATATTAAGTTCGGATCGCCCAAGGCCTGGTAGAGACGTAGAGTACGCGTTTCCTACCGATGCACACTATTTTGCCGTCTCTAAGAGGTTATCCAAAACATAAGCCTTGAAATCTCGAAAAGCCTTGAAAGCTCTGTTCTTTCCTCTCCTCCGCTGACGAGGGCGCAGAGGAGAGCACATAATTGGGCAGAGGGAGGGACTCCAGAGTGTGGCTCAAGTGACGCACCCGTGTTAAAATTGCCTTAGTTCCCTCCCTAGCCCAATACGGAAGCAAATAAGAGGCAGTTCGTGAACGAAACGAGGAGATAATACTGTATTTACATCCGCTGTGTAGTTAGTCGTCATGCTTGTGCGCCACGGCCTGCCCCCCCCCCCCCCCCCCTCCTCGGAGACGGCCGCGAGTGCGTGCTGGTAGGGTGCGGAGTCTGCGTCTCTTACCAGCACGCGCTATTTCGTAAAGGCCCCCACAGAGTTCTGCGGCAACGCCGCTGGCCGCTATGGTTAAGGATAGGGCAGGGACGCCGCCGGCGGCGAGCTCTGCGTCTCTGCCCTATGGTTAAGCATAGGGCCGCGGCGCTGCCGCAGAACTCTGTGGGGGCCTTAAGGCCTTGGGCGATCCGAACTTAATATAGCGGGCTTATAAGGGATTTCCGCAAAAAACCACTATGATATTCGTTCTTCCTATTGCAGATTACCCCTAATAGACCTATTTTGAACAAGATTTAGTGCGGTACACTAAGTACACTAGCGCCCTAAATATTATACCTCTTTCGAGTGCCAGATTGGTGATGTAGGCAATATGACTGTTTTTTAGTGTCTGTGTGATTGATTGATTGACTGAGTGACAAGAAATAGGCGTTGTTATGCAATATGCGTACACCGCAATACGACCGTCGCCTCAATTACTCCTGTCGCTTCCATCGCGTAGTGTGAACAGGCCCTAAATTCCGAGTTTTAGAAATGTAAGAGGATCGGAAACGCTGTTCTGCGGGCGAAGATGTCTAAATTAGATGGTCTACTTGGTATGGCTTTCATTTAGTTCATGTCGTGAATCGGTCCATGACAATTAGGTGGACCGGTTCACGTCATAATTTATATGAAAGCCATACCGAGTAGTTTCCTTATTATGTCAAAGAACAGCAGATGCACGCCAATACATTGTCGTACGTCCTCCTAAAGTCCTTAACCCTTTCACGACACGCGCGATTTTGACGTGACTCTCGCGTGGGACAGCGCGTATTTTGCCCGCGTCCGACGACGTCGTCGGACAATGTCCCAGGGAGCGCACAAAATTTTCCGGCCTATCATGAACGAGGGATGTAATGCGCGCGATAGATGTGAATATACCAGTAACCAAAGAAGATTCTTGAGTACAATGTTAGATGTACATACCAGTAAACTGTATTTGAATTATTATACCATCAAGTAGTCAAAACCTGCCTATGAAGTATTCTTATAATGGTGTCCCATGACGTCGTTTCTTGCTTTATTTAGTAGATGTTAATAAATCACTGACAAATGAAGTTTTCCATGGACCATCTTGACGACATATATTAGTGAACTCAGTGATTAATATTGTACTATTAAATGTTTGATAACTTTCCATGAACTGTTTTTATGAGGGTGTCCGACGGCATCGTCGGACAAAGGGTTAACGAAAAATTAGGTGCATCTCGTGTCCCTCGAGCGACTAGGACCTGATGCACTCCTCTACAGCTCGATAGGGATGATCGGAGAGGTTGCTGGTGCTCTTTGGGCAAACCGACGATCTGCGGGATCAGAAGTGATGACACGGTCTAACTCATATGTGCGGGTCAGTGCTGTTAGGTCTGTGGTATACTCCCGCGAGAGTGTCTGCGGACGAGCGCGAATCGTGCCGCGCCCAGTTGCGCCAGCCGTCCGCGGATCTCCGCTGACGGTGCCGTGCTCCGCGGAAAGCTGCCGGTCGGCGATACCGTTTCAGGGCTAAACCCCTTTAGACACCAAGTCCGCTCTGGGGAATCGTACCTCAATCATGCTCGACGTGTCTCACATGTCAAGCGCCATAACGACAGTTATGCTGCAGTGGTGTAATACACGTTATTCACATGCCTTTACAAGTAAACTCCAACTCATCAGTGACGTTTACCAGCTGATGAGTACCACGGAAAGCCATTTCCCGCTCGACTTCGACCGGCAAAGGTCGTACCATAGGACTACGGCGGATTCGGAGGCGCATGCGCTCGGGGAGGGGGGGGGGTCACCATGGACTCGGTGGACATCAGCCTTGGTAGGAATGCACGTGCATGTCCAATTACATCAAAAATGTCCTAGCTCAGTTCACCATATATATAAAACAACATCAGGGGTGCATAAATTTTTTAGTTTTACAACAGAAAACATGTAGTACTGTCCTACATGGTTATCCCTCCCCGCCACGAACCTATTTGCGCCGATTTTGGAATAAACAACGGAAAAAGACGCTGAATAGAGCGGAATCAATTTTATACGTTTGTCTCAGCCTAAACTCTTCCAGAGCGTTTGTTCTGATTTCTTCCTAAATATCTTCAATTTTGTCCACGCATATTTGATTAAGTAAATAGTTCGGGCTCTGCACGAATTGCGCAGTAAGCTGCGAGCGCCTCTCGTATTTATTATACACCATAATCGTGCACAAAAAGTTGACCAATATCGCGTTATGGTGCAATCCTATGGTAGTGGTCGCTCTTAAACGATTTTAAGAACTAAATGTGCTCAGTATTGAAGTGAACATTGAACTCATCATTCCAATTCAAAAAACAATTGCACTAACGAAACATTGTCTTGTCTGTGTGACTGATGGTGTCTTGGCCTATTTGTTTCTATATTTTACTGGCGTAGTCTTTTTTGATGCTTGAAAATGCCCTATTCTCGACCCAGATCTAATAGATCCTCTCTGACTAGATTTGCACTGAAAATGGTCCTCTTTAGGTTCCCCTCTACCGACAAAAAAAAACAGTCTATCTGGGCAACCAGATTGGCGTAGTTTACTACTTCTACATGTTGTTGTCCATTGATTGTGCTTCGGTATGTCAGGAAATCGTTTGAGATCGGCTACCACCAACTAGGACTGCACCCCCACTCTTGACGTTTACGGGTAGAGACGTGTAGAGGGCATGGATTACCGGTGCAGCATAGCTGACGTACTGGTACTCGCGACCAATGACGTGTACCAAACGTGTAGCGGACATGTCCGAAATTGCCCAAAAATTCACTTGGTGTCTAAACGGATCAAGCCCCGTTTCAGCGCCGAAAACGCGCTCCAATGCGATGAGGGCCGTCCCGAGTCGACGACGACCGTCCGCGGGCGTGCCGCGGACACTCCCTCGGAAGTATACCATAGGCCATACTCGTGCTGACCCGGCTCATGACAGGAGACATGCGAAAGCGAGGAAATTCTCACGATTTTCTCTCGTTTTGTAAGCTTCTTTGCTGTTATTATGTAGGCTGCTAATGATATTTTCTAGATAGATATGGCTTTAGTTTCATTTTAGGATAGTTTTTTACTTGTCCAAGACGCCGACTTGGGGTTAAAGGACAAGCTGAGTGCACATTCAAAATGGCTTTGTCTCATTAATAGGTTTTCAGCCTTTAAAGAGGGTGAAGGATGTTGGGAGGGGACTCTCCCAACATTCCTCAACCTATCTAAAGGCTGAAAACTCCCACTCTTAAACTATTTGGGGAGTTCCTCCCATCGCTGCCAATGATGCTAATTGTGCCCGTAGCTTACTATGATCCGCGAGGTTGTGCTGTGACTGACGGGCTTCAAAAATAGTCAAGATTTTTTTGTTAGCGGTATTATAAATAAGAAGACGTAGTTCGCTGAAGGGAAAATTTTAAACATTTTGGTATAAAACTAGCTAAAGATGTCGGCTCCAAGCGGAAGTAGGAGAGGTTAGGATGATTTGTAAGATTCTCACCTACCTGTTACTAAACTGGAGTTTCTGAATGGATGTAAGGTCAAGTTCAGGTTTCAGGGTATCGTTTGGGAGTCGATTTCGCTCAGTCAAGCACCACATTTCCGACTTGGCGGCTCGATACATCTGGTGACGAACAATCAGATCGCGTTCACGGCCGAGGCACACATTGGTCGATCAACGACGCATTGTACAGGTAAGTGACGAGTGAAAAGACATTTAATGCCTATGGCTCTGTATTCTTCACGTTTTTTAAAGTTCATTCCCAGTTATTAGGGTGGTGAATATGCTTTCGGAATTGTCTAGACCAAAAAGATGCGTGTCATTCTATAGGAGGTCGAGTACTGGAATTCTTAGGTCCTAAATCGGCTTCTAGATGCGTGTCTTTAACGATTTTTAATGCAGAAAATGCTCAATGTTCTCGATCGTCGTTTTAATGTGCTTTCAATTTATGTCATTTAGATATTGCGAAGTCGTTTGAATGTCCGGTCATTCACGTCAATGGCGATCATCCTGAAGTGAGTGCTCATTGGTTTTGCGCTCTAGAACGTTGAAGTTGATGCTGAATTGTTCTTCTACCGTTTCCACATCAATTTGAACATTTTTCAAAGCACACACAGTGAACAGTTCTAAGGGCCTGTTCATACTTCGCGACGGGAGCGAATGGTCAGCCAGACAAGTCATACGTATCGATTTTTGAGCGATCGCCCAGAAAAATTCGATACTTATGATTTCCCCGGACGACCACACGCTCCCGTTCAGATGTATGAACAAGCCCTAAGCAACTTTAACGCTTTTGAAATCAAACGGAACATAAAGGATAAAGGACGGCGTTACTCAATTCCTTCTGGGATGCGTCAGCGCCTTCTACTTCTACGGGATGTCGCGGAGGCGACATGAATGCGTATTTGGCCATACAATGACTTGCGGTGGCCAGCCGATGAACATGTCAGCGCTCTATCCTTCCCAGACAAGTCTGGTACCAATTCACCTACCCCGGAGGGGTGGAAGGCTTTGTTGGGCTGGGCGGGAAATCCGAACCAGAAACCTGGCATCGGGTGCACGCGACAGTCGCGCCTCCTCCGACTGTGCTACACGCGCCGAAACGGAACATATTCCAAATCAATAGCATTCCAGGTCAATTTGGAGACTGTTCAACACGTTTAGAATAATTTTTTCTTCCGGGAAAATTTGTTGTGACTTTTTTGAAACTGTTTGATCCCCTGCCCCAATAAATAAACTCACATCTTGAAATTTTATACAGTTTTCACGTTTTTAGGAAAAAATAATAGTTTAAAGTTTATTTTCTTGCGTAGGAGAGCAATTTTCAGCGAGGAAAAGAAAATATCATGAGATGCAGAATTCGATTGATAGTTTAAATACTGCATACTTGAAGCAGCGAAATGAAAACATGTGTTTTTTTCACAGTTGTTTATTGTTGTACTGTTTACAAGTGTGCAACTCCACGCAAGCAGAATTTTTGCTATCGATCAAACGAAAATCGCGACGACCTGGGCCAGCAAATGACAGTCTTACTTTTTAGCTCTAAAATCGCTTTTTTGACTTTGAACGGTTATTCTTTCTTAAAGAATAAAATGGTTTGAAAAGATTCTTAAAATGTGCTCACTTGCTAGAGCAAGTGAATTGAAGAATTTGTAAACGTCAGGCTTGCTTAGAACAGTGCACGGTTTGATCTGAAAATGTTCATTAAGATTTGAAAAGTGTCTAATTTGACGAGGATTTGGGCACTATTGCACTTGTACGGGACTCCAGAGGTCCAGCATAGGTCGAAAAAAGAATTCCGCCCAAACTTCGCCTAGGGGGTTATTTGGGGTGCTGATCACGAGTCTGACGTCCGTTTTTCGTTTTACGCTGGAGTACGGTAGGTTACGGTAGGTACCGGTGACTAAGGCTGCCGAGGTTATAATCACCGATTTCGCCCAAACTTCGCCTATGGGGGTTATTTGGGGTGCTGATCACGAATCTGACGTCCATTTTTCGTTTTACGCTGGAGTACGGTAGATTACGGTGCGTACCGGTGACTAAGATATAGCCACCGATTTCGCCCGAATTTCGCCCAGTAAGGAACGCTTTAGAATATCTGAGAAAGTGTCTTACCTTTGCGCTGCAGTAGTGGCGGCATCTAACCACCTTCTAAGGAAAACGTTGATAACAGATGATTGTTTTGGTGAGTCTTCAGGAATACCTAAGCAACCGACAATTAGGCTTGTTTATCGACCACCGACAAAGTAATTTGAAACATTTCTTAAATAGGTGCCACTACCGTTGCGCCCCAGGAAACCCTTGTAGCCGAGGTTTGAGCGTGATTATGACCTCGACGGCAATAGTCACCGGTACGTACCGTAATCTACCGTACTCCAGCGTGAAACGAAAAACGGATGTCAGATTAGTGATCAGCACCCCATAGGCGAAGTTTGGGCGAATTTTTTTTCGACCTCTCCTCGACCTCTGGAGTCCCGAAAGTACAATAGTGCCTGGGCTTGGCATATATAGGTGACCCATTCCCGAGCCACATTGCACCCGCTAATGTTGCAACGCTTGAAGAACTCCAGCACGGACACTGATCTACCGGGAGTGCAACAGCCCAATGCTTCCCGGCTGTTCGCAACCCTTTACTATCAGTGACAGCCGTTCCACAGGTGATGATTACCTTTCTAGGATGTCGTTAAAGCCACACGCCTGGCAATAGCATATCGTGAGAAGTTCCGCAAGGACGTGTTCATCAACATGGTCTGCTTCCGCAGATGGGGACACAACGAACTGGATGATCCCTCCTTCACACAGCCGATTATGTACCGAGTGGGTAGTTGGATGTTTAGAATACGAAAAGAAGTGTTCTTCCCAGAAAGCTGAAAGATTCAGGTGATCGAAAGCCGGGAATCTGTGCCAAGACAGTACGCCGACGAGCTGATAGACCAAGGGCTGCTCAGTGAAGACGACATAAAGAACGAGAAAGAGACGCACACTGCGAAGCTGATGGAATCGTTCAGGGCTGTCGACTCAACTCCGCCAGTGTGAGTGCAGTGTTCAGAGGTTGCGTTATTATGAGAACAGCGGTTTCAAACCTGGTTAAGTGTCTGTGGATAGGGCTAGAGCGTGACGTTCTTAAGGTGTATGGTAGGTTAAAGGGAATTGCGTTGGAGAAGTTTGTTGAAGTGCACAAAGATTGGCTTGACGGTGGCGTTATGGCAGAGCACTAGGCAAAGGTAGATGAGTGCACGGATGTGGTGTACTTTGACTTCTCCAAAGCCTTGACAAAGTCCCTCTTGAGAAATTGCTCATAAAAATGGGAGCTGTGGAAATCCATCCCATGATAATGGATTGGACTCGACAGTTCCTGTCTGGAAGAACGTACCAAGTGAAGATCAAGTGTGAGTTCTCTAAAGTCTTCCCTGCATTAAGTGGTGTTCCGCAAGGCGGAGTGCTCTCCCCACTCTTGTTCTTGTTGTATACTTATGAACTTCCGGGACTCATCAACAATTTGAGCGTCAAATGCAACATGTATGCCGACGACGTTAAAATTCACAAAAGAATTGATGGGCCTGAAGACTCTAAGTTTTTTTGTTCAGTTCTTTTGTTAGTTTCTAACGCGTGGACTCATGTCTACGCCCAGAATAAATAAATAAATAAATAAATGAGGAAGACAGAGCGTTATTATCATAGAACCACAAGTTGGGAGCATAATTGAAGGCCTTATGAAACAATTGGAGCATTTCTAGAGCGAAGCATCTTGATGGATACTGGAAAGGCTTCGTGCAAGCACCGCCAGAAGTGCAGAAGTGGGACACCGGTTGTGACGTGGATTTGCTGAAGTACGTAGGAGCCGCTTCTGTTACGGTGCCAGAAGGATTTGTGAGTTGTATCTTCATTTTTGGTCTCTCCTTCTAACACAAGGGGCGGCCAATGGAAAATGCAAGTTCCCACTGCAAAAAGCAATGTAAGATCCTCATTTTTCACTAACAGGGCAGGAGTTGAATTTTTGAAGCTTTTAAAGAAAAATAGCCTACCAAGCAGTCTAAGGCAATTCAAAACACTAGCGGACAGGTATTTCCAGGAAACTTTATAGTTTGCTGTCGTTTTCGAGGTTTTGTTTTGTTGTATAAACTAAGTTCTCTTAATGAACTGTTGTTGTTGCGTTTTGTTTGGTCTAATTGTATTTCTTAATTGTATCGCGTGGCTGTCTACGTACAGAGGAAATAAATAAATTTCTTTTGCGGTTGCCCTCTCTTCACATTAACGGGGTGTTCCTCGTAGTTCACGGAACTGTTCAAGTTTATAAGGAGATTTTGGAGAAACGAATAAACTCGGAAACTCTATGCTCTTGAAGGTGAAGGTTCTGTGTAGCAGAGGCTCATGAGCGTAGTGAGAAGGATTTCCATTCGTTCGGGTTCATTTTCGTTCCATTAGTCTTGTGGTGGTGACGAATTATCCTCTTTGAAGATTCAATAGACACAGTTGTGGTATGTGTTGGCTTCTAACTGCTTTCTTCCCTTTCCGTGTTTGTATGACACTCTCTAGTTGACAAAATTTGGGCATAAATTTGTGCCATAGGGGTTACACATTCACATAGGACGTCTCACTTAATAGATTCATTTCAAGAATTGGAGCTATCCCTTTACAGAAGGTGCACCCTCATCTACAAAAGACGCACTGTGAGGCTCGTATACAAAAGTTGGTGTCTGGCGAGGGAATCGATTGGGGCACCGCGGAGGTAGGTATGCGTTTGCAGTCCACAATTTTCATTATCATCTTTTCTTTCTATAAAAATTTGCAGGAAAGGTGTTGAAGGGTTGAGAAATGTGATAACCTATAGACGTGAAAGGTGCTTGTGAGCTCTTCGCTTGAGGCATCGAACAGCTGTTAATGGCAGATTACTGTTTTGCGCACTATTTCGGCTTATACTTCATAAAATGTCTCAAAAAAGAGGAGTGTTGAAAAAAGAAACGTTGCCTTGTAGCATTGCTTGAATGGGCATGATATTGTTGTCAGAAAAGCTATTACAGAAAATCAAGTCTTATATGGAAGTAGCGGAAAATAAGAATTCCGTTACTTGCGAACGGTTTGGATTGCGTCATGCTCCCGTTCGATTGAAATTTAGACAGATTGTATGTGCCGGCCATACCGCTACTTTGTGCTTTTTCAAAGTTGTGAACAAAGTATCGACGCGCTTCAATTTCTCGCTGGATGGACGCACTAAAATTTTCGAGCACTGTTCGAGGGAGCTAACTTTATTGCCGATGAGGGTATCACCGGGAGCTGGAACATGGACTAAAGAGCAAAAGGTAGAAACGATACTGACTACAAAGAGCCAAACTCGCTGGATTTGTTCATTAAGCACAATTATAAACGTAGTGTCAATCTATGGCATAGTAATGCACGTATATTTCACTTTTGCAGTAAATTAATCACTTCCAGTTTTATGGCTTTGGACAGGAGTCCAAAGCCATAAAACTGGAAGTGATTAATTTATTTCTAGAGGAAGGCCCTGTTTATACTTCGACGCCGAGTGACACGACGCCATGGGCTGGTAGTACGAACATACAAGTTTTCGCCGCGCGCGCGTCAGTGGCGGCCTCTGCCGCACACGCGACCAGCTGCCACTGACGCATCCCTCCTGGACGGGCTGCTATGGGGAAAATGGAGTTCTAACGAACCTGAACATGTGGCGTTTAGAAGGAAAGACTTTTAGAAGCTTCCTGTCATAAAGGGAGACTAAATCTCGCAATGGAAGCAATTGTTTATTTCTTCGCTTAAGTCATCCAACTCGCTCTCGAAATATCCATTTTCTCTAATTAGGTGCACCGGGGAACCCTCAGATAGCTGAGCAGAGATAGCAAAAGAAGCTTTCGCAGCCACACGAGCATTAGACTTGGTGACTGTAGCAGCACATACTATGCAGATGTCGCGCTTGCCGCAGCAGTCGTCGGAAGTATAAACGGGGCCTGATAGTCACACCAGATGTGGCAACTGCATGGGTAGTTAATGTTGAAGATAAATGGGGAGGCTCGTAGAAACTCGTTGTTTAGGAAGTGCTTTGGTGTGAAGGACATTGGCCCGTGTCTTCTGCACATAAGTGATCAAACGAAGCAATGGCTTAAGCTATTCACTGCAAAACTGAAGCACGCATGCAATACTGCGCTGCTCAACCAATCTCATCTATAATTTGAACGGATACACACCGTCATCTTGACAGTAGCCCTATCGTTTCTCTCGGTCATTGCTCGTACATTTAAGAGCACCCTTTCTGCCAAAATGTGTAGTGTGCTGCAACTTTGTTCACAGCTGTATGAAAAACGCAGGATAGTGGTATGGTGGGTGATATGGTCGGTTCACGGCCAAAATGTAACAAAAAGTTAATTGATGCACTATCAATCGAGTCTATATTTTAAAGTATAGGACGGGGGCATGTCGTTATTATGCTCATTTCATATGTCAGAGAGTGTCCACCTTCATATAAGCTTCTAACTTCTTCAATAGCCTTATTGTTAGCTGCATTATGCCCTTTAAAAGAGTGCATACATTTTTGATACCCGTACGTATGCTCTCTTAACCATTTGTTGGGGAGTGTGTCTGTTTGTATTCAATTCGTGTTCGATTCTTGTCCCGCAGCAATGAACTCATTCGTTCGTGGTGAAACTTGAAATCATGACACATTGAACTTCATTCACCGCTATTTTCCAGACTAAGTTATTCGCCGTTTAGTCACTAGCTTTCGGCTCCCTGTTGCTCGAAGGAAACGATGTGCGGATAAGTGGACAAGATGTCGGACGGGCAACGTTTAGTTTTAGGTGAGCTGTTTTCCAAGAATCATTGTTTTATATGTTCGAAAAATTATTGTGTATAATCTTCTGAAAATTTGAAATGTGTGCAGTAACCGCTAACAAAAAATAGTACAGGGTGCGTCAAAAGTTCTTGGACACATATAATTAACCGCCCAAACGGCTGTTTTAAAGCAAATCAGATGATAGTCATAAAATTCATTACTATCGACCAGGCACATAAAAAGCGGTTAAATTTCGAAATGGCCTCCTTTAGCACGAATACACGCCTTCAATCGCTCGGGGATGCATCACGGCGGCACGCAGGGAGTCTTCATCAATCTCTCCCCAGGCTTTCTTCAGGGCTCCTTGAAGTGAAGCAGTGTTCGTGTGGGATGTTGCGCAGGCCTTATTCTTCAACATGGACCAGATTGTGTAGTTCATTGGATTGAGGTCCGGACTGTGCGGGGTCCACTCTTCGGCTGAGATGAAATCCGGAAAACTGTCGGCACACCACTTCTGTACGACTTTAGCCTTGTGAGCGGGAGCAGAATCTTGTTGATAAGTCCAGTCGCCATTTCAAAAATGCAGAGATGCCCAAGGAAGGATCACTTTCTTCAGGATGTCCTCTAGGTAGTTTTGGCTATTGATTTTGATGTTGTTTTCCACAAAAATCGACGGTGTTTTCCAATCTGCTGCTATCCCTGCAAAAACCATTACAGACTTTGGATATTCTGGATATGTCTGTGCAACTCTTCCATTCCGATTGGCTTCTTCTATGTCCTTACTAAGAATTCTGTCGCTTTGGTTGACAACTTGTTCGGTGGTGAAGGCGGACTCGTCAGTGAAAAGAATCCGTCGGTGGCGTGCCGAGCCAAAGCGTTCCAGGAGCGCTCTGCATCTTTCTAGCCTTGCTGTCTTTATAGAATCCGTCAGTTGCTGCGCCTTCTGATTTTTGTAAGGATGCATTCCGGGCTTCATTTTCACAATTCGACGGACGGTACACTCGGATATTCCTTCGTCACGAGCAAGCTCTCTCATGGACCTTCGTGAGTTGCGGCGGATCTTCTCTCGAATTCTCTTGACGACCGCGGAATTAGAGGCGGTCTTCGGCGTACCTGATCTCGGTCCATCCTTCATCGTTCCCGTCTCCTTTAGTCGGTTCAGGTTGCTCTATAGACCGTGCTTTTCGCAATACCAATCCTTCTAGCGACGCCCGCAGCAGGCCCTCCTTCGACATCCAGATTCTCCATTGCAGCGCGCAAATTTTTTGCATCAGCCATCCTGAGCAAAAGAACATTCAGACATTAAAAATTTGTATATGATAGGGTAATAGTAGGGCAATAATACCACATAAAAGTTTGGTTGAGCGAAGCGCATCATTCTATATAAAGAGGCTGAAACAGGAGAGTCCAAGAACGTTTGACGCACCCTGTATTCTTCGCACTGAAAAATTCGCTTTCCTTGTTCTTGGTTTGATTCTTACCTGAAATTGCATCAGACACTGCTTCAATCAATCTCATTTATAGTATTTCTCATCGTAAAGCCTGCGAACAGTAGTGAAGCTCTAACGCGAAATCCTGCCATTAGAGTCTACTAATTGCCGCGGTGCATGACTCTTTCTTCTCCTTTTCCACATGCCTTGTTTATCAGTTTATTTTGTTTGTTTCGATGCTATTAATGTAGTTGCGCTTTTTATCAATTCCATATACTTCCATATCCACATGATAAATATCAATATCTTCGGCGATTGCCGGAGCAGTTCACTCTCATTTTGAAATTCTTCTGTAATTCTTATCTGTCCGCAGCTATAAGCGCAGCTCCTTGCGGTTAAGATGAGTTTATCGCGATTGAGTTTGGCGCTTAAATATTCAGCGAGATCGATTGTCAAAGTAACTATATCCCGAAGCTCAATAGTTTTTGTTGTAAACGGTAGCTATTATTTTTTAGACATGCAATGCTAGTCGATAATGATTCTGATCAAACTCATATTCCTCTCAACCACATCAGTGACAAGCAGCAGGGTTTCATTGAGGTGAGTGGTTCTGTCTTTATTTGTCAGCGGAAAGTTTGGCCTAGTATTTGAGCGATATGAACGTGGAACTGAAAGCTTTCAGGTGGCAAACAATCTTCTCTCAGAGGAGGCGATACTGGGCTTCGAGTTCGGTTACTCGCTCGACCATCCCCGACGACTGTGCGTGTGGGAAGCACAGTTCGGCGACTTCTTCAACGGCGCTCAGATCATCATTGACACGTTCTTGGCTAGCGCCGAAAGTGAGAATTAGCTGCGTTCATTATGATAAGATTGGGATTGCCTAACAGCAAAGTCTGAGATTGCCACCACGTCACGCCATAGGTTGTAGGCTCTTATAACGATGCTTTGTTGCGTTTAGAACTCTAGCGCCAGGCGACACGAGAACCCACAAACCTTCCCTACCGAACCGTATGCTCCTCGCCATTACATCACTGGCTCTGTTTTATAGAAAGCAACATCCACACCTCGTGGGTACAGTCTGAATTTAGTCGTATAATGGGATAAGCCAGCCACTGATATCGTCGTGAAATCAGTTAAGCTGAAGACCTTACAACCTCACTACCCGCTACTTAAGGATTGAGGAAAACGAACTGAATCATTTCTATGTAGGCATAGAGCTTAGTGCTCATCCCGATATACGGGTGAGTGCTGACTGGGCCTACGAGGTGTGGTTTTTGCGTTCTATCAAACAACGCGGTGGTGTAGTGGCGTCGTAGAACATTTCCTCCCGGTCAGCGGCAGGTGCGGGTTTGAGTCCCGCCTGGCGCTAGAGAACAGCGAGACATCGTTGTAACAGCTTACATGCTTGGTACTAGGCACTTGAGGCTTAAAGACAATGAATTGAACTTGCGATTTTTTCATAGTCCATGAATGCAGCGGATGGTCAAGCATGCAGAACTTATGTGTAGATTTTTGTCAAGCGATCGTCAAGGATTGATAGATATGCTATGTCTCCCCTCCCTCTTCGCCAGCTAAGAAGTTCCGAAGTTTTGAAAGGCTTACGTTGCAGGCAAATGGCTGACGCAGTCTGGCTTAACCCTGCTGCTGCCTCATGGTATCGATGGAGCTGGGCCGGAACACAGTACATGTCGTATGGAGAGGTGAGTGAATTCTGGTTTTTTGATAGAAGCTCCTCAGCAGTGATATATCCTCGAGGTAGAAATAGACGTTTCAAGGTTCCTACAGCTTTGTGATTCGCGCGAGGACCAACAGCCAGTTGACGGTGAGAATGTGAATCTGCGAGTGGCCAATCCGACAACATCGGCCCAGTATTTCCATCTGCTCAGGAGACAGGTACGAACACATGGAAACTTTAGGGACTTTAACAGGACAAAAGGCAAAGGAACTCGTTAATCAGTGCCTTTTGGGGTGGGATGTGGCACGCTTTCTACCTTTATTAAACGTTGTAAAAGCGATTTCAAGGCGTATTTGGCCATGACTTACGGTGACCTGCTGATGACGAGGTCAGTACTTGATTTCTCTCAGGCAAGTCTGTTATCAATTCATAGTAAAGATAGTTTCAGTGGGAGGTAAGGCTTCGTTGGCCTGTGCGGGATTACCGAACTAATGGTAAGGGTATTAATTACCGGTGTACATGACAGCCGCCCCTGCGAGTTCCACGCGTCTGGCTTATACTAGGTCTTCCACATATTGCAAGTTTATGTCCACACATGGTGTGTGGTAGTTGGAGGAGGCGCGGTGTCATCTGCTCCCTAATCGATTTTTGGTTCCAGCTCCGCCCAGCGGGGTATATGAATTACTAAATTTTTTTAAAATTCATTGGAATAAAATCAAAGTTTCTCACTTCGTAAAATCTTGATATGATAAGTTCTTCCACTGTTAGGAATGTGCCCAACGAAGTTTTGTGGCGAATCTCCTTTATTCGTGACCTAGCATTTCGAGGTGATAGTCATCTTCAGACGCCTGAACATGGCGCATAATCCTTTTCGGTACTGTAGAGTAGCTACGACGTTTGGTGAGGTACAATTTCAATCTTGTCCCATGTTCAGGCCTCTGAAGACGACGATGACGTCGAAATGTTAGGCCACACATAAAGGAGATTCACCATAAAAACTTTGTTTGGCCCATTGTTAACACCGGGTTACTAGAATTGTCGCGGAAGAAAGCCATGGCAACTGCAAGCCATTGTAGGGCCTAATACGTGTCTTAGTTATCTTTACAATATGTAACTAAGAAGTCATAAGTTTATTACAAGTGCAGAAGGCATATATTAAAAAGTGAAAGCTCGAATACTCTGTTAATCTGTTAGTTACACTTTCGCACATTCTGTTGGACTGTTTTGATGGGAGCTTATCTGCCGATTTTCTCCCTTTCTCTCTTTCGCACGTTGGCGAAAAGTGGAAATGTTGTGACTTACTCTAACTGTTTCGAATAACGGTTGGAGTAGTGGCAGCAGAGGCAACTTTTCGTGTGTTTTGGGTCAGCATATGCTCTTTCAGTTTTCTACACAATCAAAATTAGTTCGAGTTGCGCTGAGTTATGATTGAGTTGCAAATGGGTATGGTTCTAACGGGCATTTTTTTTGCAACGTTTTCTCCAGACAGGATAAATTTGTTCAACCAGCCGATCTCTTCATGTGGGACACTCCTTTATGCATACCTCGTCTCACTTTTTGAACATTTATGTCTCTCCGGGCCGCCACTAGGTGCGTACCAGTATAATGAGACTCCTGAGATGCGGAGTCCACCTGGTGGTGCGTGTCCTGGATGACATGGATCATAAACTATACCGTTGGCCTTCTTCAGCTGTTCCGGCTGGTTTTCGTCTTCCAATAAATAGCAGTTTGGCTTATCTCACTGCTACTTGTTTCCGTGCTATAATAAGATGCAGAAAAAACCTGGATCTATCCTAGTCCGAGGGGCCACATAACTAAAAAGTAAGTAACAAAATGAATTGAGATTATCGAGCGGCTCCTAGGGAACGAGTTGGAACCTAAAAGAAACCAAAAACGAACGAACAAACGAAAAAATAAAAAATCGCCGCGGTTTACAACCGTCTCGGAGGGCAAAGAGCGACGGAATAGAGGCATGCCGCGTGCTAGCCCCCGGCTGACATGTTATAACCAGGATCTAACATGGTAAAGAGGGCGCATGAAGCCGCATGCCGCGTGCTGACCGCCACCTGACATGTTATAACCAGGATGCAACATGGTGAGGAGGGCACACAACTTTGCCTGCTTACAACCGCAACAAATGTAATTTCTTCGTTTTTTCTTTGTGACATTTCTTTTTTAGGTCCCATGTTGGGCCGTAGAGGCTGCTCGTTAAGTCTCAAATGGATTTGTTACATATAATACTTTTTACTTATGAGCCCCCCGGACTAGGATAGATCCAAAAACCTTGTTCCTACTGCAACGATCGCCGCATCTGAAGCGTACTCCTGTTTATATAGTTTTTGTTAGTTTCTGCAGTTTTCTACCGTTGGATTGACTGAAAGTAATGTTTATCACTCAGAACGCGCTTAGGGTTGGCCTTTTGTTCATTTTTCGATTACTGTGTTAGCAGTAACCATTACTTAGAATTATTGTTTTTTTCGTTAATTTTTTTATTTCATCTTTTGGCTCGATACTTTGTCCTACTAACTTTGTCGTTTTTGTTGAAGTTCTTAGCGCGCCCCTCAGTGGCGTAACCAATAAATAAAATAAATAAATAATCAACCATCGAAAAATAACACCAAGTGGCGCCGCACTACTGACAATATCCCGTCAAAGTAGAATGCATGGCGCATCTCAAGCAGGGCTTAATTAACGTCGGTATCTCTTCTTTTTTGTCCTTCATCTCAGGCATGCCAAGTGTATATAGTGCAGTATGTAGTAGGCTCTTCTATTTCGAATTTGTTCTAGACACATCCATTAATCAATACAGCGTGATCCACATGAAGTGTTACGCGGAAAACTATATACAACTTTGCACAAACCAACTAAAATAAGAAAAGTGTACGAGTATTGGAAAGGCAAGAACATTCTGCATAAAACATCATACACCACATTCAGAATGAGTTCCTTTAGCTTCAATGCGAACGTGCAATCTCTTTTGGAAATTCTTGAGGATGCGCGCGATAATTTCCGGCGAAATTTCGTCCCATGCCTTCTCCAGCGCTCTTTTCAGCGAATCCAGTGAACTGTGTCTGAAAGAGCAGCCTATTTGCTCCAAGATTGACCAGATGGCGAAATCCACAGGGTTGTGATCGGGCGAGTTTGAAAGCCAAACATCCTTCGTCCACAAATCTGGAAGATTGGTCTCACACCACTTCAAGATCTTTTGGCACCGTGAGCTGGTGCCCAATCTTGCTGGAAGGTCCAATCCATGTCATTTTCTTGTGCCCAAGATATTACCACGTTTTCCAGGATTTGCTTCTCGTTGCCTTCGGCTTTGATCTTAACTTCTTTTTGAATAAAAACAAGCTTGGTCCAGCCTGGCCCGACATTTCAGCCCAACGATAAAGGGCTGTGGAAAATGAGCTCATCCGATGTTGGCGGCTCTTGCGAATCCTTTTGGCGGCTGCTTCCGTCGATTCTGCGCGTTTTGGAGTGGTTCGTAGGTAAATATCTTCTCGTCTGTTAAGAGAACTCAGTCGCGCTTGTCGCCGCGCGTAAGGGCCTTCATCTTTCTGATTCCTCCAATTTTGAAGCCTTCAGTTCTTCCGTGAGGTGCTATCCTTTGGCAGATTTATAGTAATACAATCACAGATCATCACTCGTCAGTCGGTGCATAGTTGCACGAACTACGTTGTGCTCCTTAGCTAGTTTCCTGTTGTTTCTTGCAGGATTTCGGTGTAACATGTCTTTGACGGCCTTTCGAAGGGCAGAAGTCCTTGCTGTTTGTCGTGGTCTTCCTCTCGGACGATTTTCGATCCCTCCAGTCTCTTCGAAACGTTGGATGACGCAGTGTACTTGAATCCGATGCAGTTTGAGCATCTTTGAAGTCATGGAAACGGACGACCCGCGTTTGAATGTATCGACTACTGCTGACGATCCCTAAGCGAAACCATGTTTACCTAGAAACGGAGAATAAGGCTGGTCATAGGTGGACTAAAAGATACGGAGAGAACGAATATCACCGCAGCAAACCACAGAAAAAGAGAGAAATTTTCGAAAATGGACTTTTTGTAGCGCGTAACACTTCATGTGGACCACCCTGTAATATTGAATCTGTGACGCATAATGATACCCTTCGTCCCCTATTTTCCATTGTAGGGTACCTCATGATTTCTCCAGAATATATTGCTCGAGAATTTGCTCAGCAGTGACGCTGACGTCGCGTGTAATGAGTGCGCATCTGACAGCTAAGCAAATGTCGTTGGATGTCGGATCGTGTTCAGGATCAGGTTATCTGTTTGTGAACGCTGGAGGTGCACCGGTAACACACATGAGCTGTTCAGCCGGAGGAACAGTACCCTTGTAAGAGATTGTGGGTAGAATTCGAAGCAAGATCCAATCCAAGACTGAGACGGGGAGCTAGGAGGAAGAATGGGCGATTGAAGGAGGAGCGCTATTTTTCTCGCTTTCTCGCTTTTATCTCTGCGGTCTTGATCGTGTAGGTGGTTTCGGCGTAGTGTATAGTTTCTAAAACTTAAGGTCCTAATTTTCTAAAACCACACTAGAGAAAGAAAATATGTTAGCTTATGTATTTCGCGTTCACTTTGCTTTATAAAAGAAAGAGGAAAGACCCTCTCTTGGAAAGGTTCTAGAATCTCTTCAAAACTTTCTGGGATGTGTAGGAAGAGGCTGATGTCTGTATATACCATGAAATCAATCGGGTCATTTTAAACTAAAACGGGAGTTTTCCACATTACACTAGGTACTCTCCGAGAAGGTTAGAATAATTTTTGGATCTATCTTAATCCGGGGGGCCACATAACTAAAAAGTAGGTAACAGAATGAGATGAGACTTACCGAGCAGCTCCTAGGGAACAAGTAGGAGCCTAAAAGAAACCAAAAACGAACGAACAAACAAAAAAAATCGTCACGGTTTACAACCGTCTGGCGGGCAAAGTTCGACGGAATAGAGGCATGCCGCGTGCTGTTCGCCGCCTGACATGTTATAACCAGGATCCAACAATGTGAGGAGGGCAGACAACTTTGCCAGCTTACAACCGCAACAAATGTAATTTTTCGTTATTTTCTTTGTGACTTTTTGTTATATAGGGTCCTATATTGTTCTGTGGTAAGTCTCAGGTGGATTTGTTACATATAATACTTTTTAGTTATGTGCCCCCCCCGGACTAGGATAGATCCTAATTTTTTGTTCAGGGAAAATTTATTATGTTTTTGACATTCCTTAATTCACCTGCCGCAGTAAGTGGACCGTAGACAGTCTAAAGAATTGATTTTCAAGAAATTTTTTTAGTGTTAAGCTTTCCAGAGTACAGGAAAGTGGCAATTCTTTAGCGTGTTAAAAGAGGAGATCGAGCAGTCTTCTAGTTTGCTGCGACTTTAATTTGATTGATGATGTAAATGCTGCTTACCTGAAATAGCGAAATGAAGATATATGTGTGCTTACAGTTGGTTTTGTTGTACCGTTAACAAGAGTAACTCTATGCTATTTATCAACGTAAAACTGCGACAATTTGGACAAGTGTATGACGCAATCTCTTCTTTTAGCACCAAAAAATTACTGCCTTTCCGCACCTTAGGTTTAGTTCTACACCATCGTTTTTCCTAGAAAAAATGAAAATTCTGTATAGGATTTCAAAGAGTGAGTTCAGTTATTGACGGAAGTGAATAAAAAATTCGAAGAGGGTCATACTAAAGGGCCTGTTCATACTTCGCGACAAGAGTGACTTGTCGCCGTGCAAAATGTGCGTATCGATTAAAACCGAGCGCGCGCCGTCGAAAAGTGTTCATACTTGAGCGCCGGCGCTGTCGCTCCAGTCGCTCTTGTCGCTGCTGTCGCGAAGTATGAACAGGCCCAAACTCTTCTTGGAGAAATAATTTTTTTTCAACCTTTTCGAGGGTCTTTTTTATTGTGGATGGCCCTCGTATTGATTTGGAAAATGTCTCATCTGATATCAAAAGCGGTAAGCGTGCTTAGAAGAGTTTGCACAATTTGATTTGAAAAGTGTCCAGTTTGACGTGAAAATCGTATTGCATATCTATGGTTCTGGGTTCTCGTCGACAACGGCTCTTTCCATCCGCCGGGTGATCTTTTGCCGAGGATTTCACTATGAGCAGGGGCTGGTAGAGCCTTTGTGAATCAGCGTCAGAGACGTTGACTCAGTGAGAAAGCGTCTTTTAATGACTTGAGGGACTGTGTGAAAGTGGAGGAGGGCTTTCACAGTAATCGGAGAGGAAATATAAGCACTCTTTGAAAGGTCATAACTTTCCTGTCAGTGAAAATTTTGAAACAGTTTTAGTCGTGCATGGAATCGCGTCAAAAATAGAATTTGGCGTCATGTGAAGGATAGCAGTTACGCCGTGCACTAGTGTGAAGCCCAAAATTTTAGACTCGATTGTTTATGTATTACGTGGGCACTTTGCACAGTTCTATCGTAAACTGACCATGTCGGTGTCTTAGCCCTAGTTTATACTTGTGCCGTTGCGCGGCGCGGCACTATGGTCGGGATAGATATCGACCGGGCAGCGCGAATAATCGATATCTATGACGAACGTAGTGCCGCGCCGCGTGGCGGCGCAAGTGTAAAGGCCCCCGCAGACTTCTGCGGCGAGCGGCGGGCGCCGGACGGCGAAATCGCTGAGCGGCGCCGCTCAGCGGCTTGACTCATCATCAGTGGGAGCAGTGACGGCGAGGTACTGTACTGTTTCTAGTCGGGACCGACTGGCGCTTAACAATAACGCGCCCCGATGACGACCGCGCGCCCGCATCGACCGTCTCCGCTCTGGATCCCGCCGCGAAAGGGCAGAGCGCAGAGCGCAGACAGACAGACGCTGGAGCGGCGCCGCCGGGTGGAATGATTCAAGTCATTTCCGCCAGCGACGCCGCCGGTGCCGCCGGTGCCGCCGGCCAGCCAGCGGCGCCGTCCAGCGTCGCCGCTGGCGGCGAGCTCTGCGTCCCTGCCCTATGGTTAAGCATAGGGCAGCGGCAACGCCGCAGAAGTCTGCGAGGGCCTTAAACTAGGGCTTACGCTACTTTCCAAGTCTTAGCCCTAGTTTATACTTGCGCCGCCACGCGGCGTGGCACCACGATCGCCATAGATATCGGTTTTTCGCGTCGCTCTGTCGATATCTATCCTGATTATCGTGCCGCGCCGCGCAGCGGCGCAAGTATAAACTGGGGCTTATACTAAACAGGGCGCGTGTAGCGCAGTCGGAGGAGGCGCGACTGTCGCGTGCACCCGATATCAGGTACCTGGTTCAGATTTCCCGCCCAGGCCAACCAAGCCTTCCATCCCTCCGGGGTCGATGAGTTGGTACCAGACCTGTCTGGGAAGGATAAAGCGCTGACTTGTTCAACGGCTGGCCACCGCAAGTCACTTTATGGCCAAATACGCATTAATGTCGCCTCCACGACATCCGTAGAAGTAGAATGCGCTGGCGCATCCCAGAAGGGATTGAGTAACACCGTCCTTTATCCTTTATCCTTTATCCTTTATACTAAACAACAGGACACTACGACTTGTTGCGTTTTAAACAATGTTCAATGGGTAAAGGTGGCGTTAGTCAATCCCTTTCCGGATGCGCCGCACATTCTACTTCTTTGGGATGTCGTGGCAACTTGAATGCGTGTTTGGCCTTCGCAATGACTACGGATGGCCAGGCGGTGAATAAGTCAGTGTTTTATCCTTCCCATACTAGTCTGGTGCCAACTCGCAGATCCAGGACGGATGGAAGGCTTTGTTGGCCTACATAGGCAGGAGATGCGAACCAGGAACCTCGAATCGGGTGCACACGACAGCCGACGCCACCTTCGACTGCGCTACCACATGCCCAATCCTTTGATCATGTACGATGTGAGAAAGAATGCTATATTGCAGCAGTGCGGGAGATGGCGTCCCTTAATCCCAGAATAATAAGTGCATCTTCAGGTGTGAAGTTTTCGTGCGAACGGCGATCGTTCCCCCGTGCGTAATAGTGTGTGAGAGTGGCTGCTTTGAACGCGACCGACGCGACAGCAGTGACATGAAGCAATTGAAAGTGATTTGAGAGGGCCCGTTAGAATGGCGATGCGATGAGACGATAATGTCCGCGCGTGTGTGAGATGTGAGGAATAGCGCTTCACCTCGACGACGACGCTCGACGACAACCGGTTTCGGATTCCATAAAACAAATCAATCTCGATTAGCTTAATGTGAGGAGTTTAAGCGATTTCGACGACGGCGTTATTGGTTTCGTATAGTGCACCACCGGATCCACTAAACGCTGAAGTTGTTCCTACTGCCTGTTTAGCCTTCTTGTGTGTTCCTTCCCAGCGAGGTTTTCATTAGGGTGTCCCACACGGAATGTCGCTTCAGACCGAAAAGTTAAATTCATACAAAGGAATTTAAACCATGCTTATTTCGGTAATACACCATTTTCAGTTAAAATTCAACGTTTTTTGAAGCAAATTTAACGTTCTACTGGAATCTTCTCCCGTATCATATGAACGGAGCTCTCCACTTTTTCTTGTCATTTGCCATGTCTGCAGGCAACATGAGCAATGATCAACAAGACGTTCAACAAAGCCAGCGACGCGGCCGATACAGTCAGGTGTCTCGGATCAGAAGGAGATCTTGGTCAAGTTGGTGCTCGTCGACGGAAGGACCACGTACGAAGCTGCTCAGATTGACGGTGTCAAGGAGAACACTGCATGAAGCATTATCAACTTGGACGAACGAAATACCGAAATAGAATACTAATACTAATAGAGTAGAATAGAATACTAATTTTCTAATAGTTCTAATAATAATAGAGAAGGCGAAATAGTTTTTTTTTGTGGATAGCCTTCAGTTCAAGCTTCGCTGGATGGCATTCAGTACTAAATTTCGTTGGATAGCCTTCAGTTCTAACTTTTTCCTTAAAAATTAATTCTACTAGAATCTCTAATCTAATTCTCTTTCTTTTTATGTTGGTTAGCCTTCAGTTCCAAATTTTTTCCTTTAAAAAACTGTTCTAATAGTATAGGATGCGAAATAGTTCTTAATTTCGTTGGATAGCCTTTTTTGACATGCTGGAATTTTTTGGGAAGAAGTAAACATTGGAACGTACAACTTGCAAAGAAGACGTGAAGTTTGACTCGAAAGTCGTTGAATTCGATTTGGACAACGTTGAATTTGCTTTGAAAAACGTCGGATTTGCCTTAAAAACGTTGAATTTGCTTTGAAAAATGTTGAATTTCATCTGAAAATGGTATATATTCTCCACAAATATCATCAACCTTTCCTTATCGTACACTCAAAGAATGGATCCCGCTTTAAAGAAATGAGCTGGCGGCGAATCGAGGAAGTTGGTCACTGAAATTCGGACTTCTTCGTAGTCGACGAACTTCTTCCCAGCCAAGGCGTGCTGGAACGGAATATGTGGTAGTCGAACGGGACAATGTCAGTGCTGTACAGCGGATGAGGCAAAACGGTCCAACCAAGTTTCTCGATTCCTGGTGAACGACTTTTGCGGCATGAGGCCTCGCATTATCACTCAACAAGTTGGTACAGGAAGTGTCAACTCGATCCGAATTTAGATGAGGGGCAGGATTTGGAGTAGGATTTGGAGCAGGCAAGCTCTACTGCAATCTCTCGAGTCCAAGTTCCTCAATTTTCTGCTGAACGACTTGCGATATGAGGCCTCGCATGCCTCATGCCGCAAAAGTTGGTAGAGGACGTGTCAGTTCGATTTGGATTTAAACTTGGAGCAGAGTTTGGAGAAGGATTTCGAGCTATCAAGCTCTACTTGGTTTCTTCAATTTGAAGTCGTAGAGCAGACACATGCGCACAATCATTTTTTGGTCCATTTTCTGGTAGTCTGAAGTCTCTAGTTTCAGCAACCGATGAGGGAATGATGTGGGAAAAATAGGAAATGTAGAAGATGAAGCGCCGCGAAAACTGACCCTAAGTGGGCTCACAATCGATGTGATTAACTGTGAAAAGAAGGCCACCATGTACGCGACATTCCGTGTGGGACAACCTAATACTTATTTATTTCGTGCAGTGATGGCTGCGTCACAATGGAATAAAGTCAGCAATCCATGATGAGAGAACCATCACCACTATGTCAAGAACGTAGTAAAAAGGACAAGAAACAAATATAAATCAAGACACAAATAAAGTAGAAAGCAGAGGGGTTTCGATTGCCTTGTAAATAATGCTGATCCTGAAATACCTCATGATTTTCAAAAGCCGGAAATGATATTCCTTTTGAGGTTATTATTATAATTAAACCTTACTAAAATACGGCAAAGAAAGGTTCATATTGTGGCTCTACTTATAGACTTGAAAGACGACCTAGAAAGCAAGGAAAAAACAGCTGATTTCAATACGAAAGAAGTTTAGCGATAAGAAGTACTATAAGAGGTACAATTATAACTCGCTGCTCGAAAAGCAGAAGATGCAGGTTCGAGTCCCGCCTGGCGCAAGATTTTTGATCACAACAAGGCATCCTGTAACAGTATACAGCCTTTCGCTCCAGGTTTAAGCAAACGTGTTAAAACATTGTAATTAGGAAGCAATTGTTTTTTGTCTTAAATATATCACGTAGAATGAGCGTTCGCTCCACCGTGAGTGCTACGACTTAATAGGCACGCAACTGGCATAGTCACACCGGGGCGGGTTCTCTTCTCTTTTTCCAAGGACCTCTTTAAACTACTACGCACTCCAGGAGATAGCCCAGTAAGTAAGAAATGCTGCAGAGGGAATATTTGCGTGAAGAAGAATGAAATAACTGTATCGAGCAAAAAACTGGACTCAATTATGTTTGTATTTATTATATCTATTAATTGAGGTTTTTAGACGGAACTTTATTTACATTTTGAGGTCTCGACCCTGTTGTCGTCTTCAGATGCACGGTATTTCGCCGCTGGCGGGCAACAGATGCTACCGACTGTCGACTAACTGTGGGTATAGCGCAATCGCTACTCGCTGGCGGTGGAGTTTCGTTCTTGTGAAAACGACGATAGGATCGAGACGTCAAAGTATTCAACCTAGAAGAAACATTGCCAAAGAACATACAAGAAGGATACAGCGATAGTGCCGAGGTTTCGAGATGATTTGGAATTTAATGTGTGATCACTCTCAAGTCTTCTTCGGATCTTCCGCAAACTAGTACCAAGTGCTCTCTAAAAAGGTGACCTTATGATGAGATCGTTATTTTTTATGTAAAGACGTGACACATACATATCTGTAAATAAAAAAAAGCAGAGAGATAACGAACAAGGACGTCACAAGAACAGTACTACCTAATAGAGCCGTATGAGGAAACCGAGAAAAATTGGTTTGTTTTATGAGAAAAAAGTAGGCAACTGTAACTCATTGACAAACAACTCTAAGCAGTGTAGCATCTATCAAATTTAACCAGATGTTTTGAGAACAATCAGACTTTGAGAAGCTTGAACAGACAGTCCGACGCATCTCTTATCTTCAGGGGTTATTTTTCAAGAAACGCAAATGTGATGAAGCAGCTAGACGACGAGGATAACGACTGAATACTAGAGCAGAAGCAGGAAATTAAATATCGAGAGACCCATGGGACGTTTCAGCACTTAATATCAGCTTTTGTTCGGGATTTTTGTTTTCAAAATGAAATTTGCTGAGAATGCTAGTCGAAGTAAAGACTCGGTTTGTAAAAAAAATTTTGTAGGTAACGTTGAGGCGCAGTGGGGGGGGGGGGGAGGATGTGCCGAATTTCTTGGTTGGTGTTCCGTCCGAGATGACCAAAATTCCATCCTTCAGGGCCGGTGATTTGGTAGCACATTTGTCTGGGAAAGGTAGAGCACTGATTTCTCCATTGACTGGCCACCGCAAGTCATTACATAGGCCAAATGCGCATTCCAATTGCCTATACATTCTGTAGAAGTGGAGTTTGTGGCGCATGCCAAAAGGAATTGACCTTTACCCTTCAATCCTTTATTCTGTATCTATGCGGTAACTACACTTTTCTTCGCAAAGTTGCCAATTGCTCGCTGCCGCGCTTCATTATGTGCATTTTTCCGTCTTATTAATAAATGTTTTCCGTTATTGTTCCTTTTTCCAGGTGATCCCCAACTACAGGAAGCCGCTTGTCGTCGTTGCGCCAAAGATTCTTCTCCGACATCCGAAGGTAGGTTTCGTTGTTCGATGAATACTTATAATAGAAATAGAAAGAACAAATGTAGAAAATGGTTAACAAGTAAAAATAAATGAATTTTAACGAGAGTTTAACTTCTTTTTCTTCTTCTTCTTCAGCGTTTGTCCCGCTTCGTGGCGGGGTCCGCTATTCTGGTGTCATGACGCCACCTTTCCCGATCCAGCGCTAGATCGGGGTGGACACCAGCTACTTTCAAGTCCGTATGTAACGTATCAGCCCAGCGCTGCTTCGGGCGCCCTCTAGGCCGCTTTCCTATTAACCTCGAAGTTAAGGCCTATCTTGCGGACGCTGTCTTCTTCTCCACGCAGAACGTGGCCGTACCATCGTAAGCGAGCTTCGCGCATCTTCTCAGTTATCGGCGCGACACCGAACTTCTGCCGAATAGCATCGTTTCGGATGCGGTCCATGCGCGTGACTCCTGCCGTCCAGCGCAGCATCTTCGTCTCCATGACGCTGAGGCGCGTTTCAACTTCCTTGGTCGCTGGCCAACACTCAGCGCCGTACATTGCTACCGGCCGGACGACTGCTCTGTAGATTTTCGACTTAAAGCGCTCCGGTATCTTCTTGTCGCAGAGCACGCCAGTCAACGAGCGCCACTTGGACCAAGCTGCACTCACGCGTGAATTCACTTCGACCATCAGTTTGCCGTCAGACGCGACTGCTGATCCCAGGTACTTAAAGATCGCAGTGCGTGGAAGCTCGATGCCGTTAACCTTGATGGAGCTGGACTCGGTAACGTCCGTCGTTAAATACTCGGTCTTCTTCACGTTCAATCTGAGTCCAAACCGCTCCAAGCGATCACACCAAGCTTGCAACTCTCGCTCGAGTTCTCCTTTATCTTCGCTAGCGAGCATCACGTCATCGGCATAAAGCAACGTCCAAGGCACGGGCTTCTGAAGATCTCGTGTGATGGCATCCATGACGACAACAAAGAGAAGTGGGGAAAGCGCAGAACCCTGGTGTACTCCGACAGAAATGGGAAACTCCATCGAGGTTCCAGCTGCAGCTTGAACTCGACCCTTTGGACAAGAGTAGAGAATTCGCACCCACTCTATGAGCTCTTCAGGAACTCCATGTTGTCGCAGGGCGTACCATATCACTTCACGCGGTACGCGGTCAAAGGCCTTCTCCAAGTCGAGAAAGGCGATATGCACTGGCTTCTGTTTCTCGCGATGCTTCTCTATCAGGAGGCGGACGGCGTGTATAGCATCAATGGTCCCACAACCAGACACAAAGCCGCACTGATTGCTGGAAAGCTGGACGATGTCCCGAATTCGTCCATCGACAACTCGCTCAAAGATCTTCATGCTGTGCGAAAGCAAGCGAATCGGACGGTAATTGGAGCAGTCTGCAGGACTGCCCTTCCAAATCGGAATCGTCGTACTTTGACGCCAACACTCAGGCACTTTCTTCTCCGCCACAACCTGATTAAAGAACTTCGCCAACCACTCTGCAGGGTACCAGTACTTGGACTTCCATAAATCAGCTGCCACGTCATCGGGCCCAGTCGCTTTGCCTGGCCTCATCTTCTTCAAAGCCGCTTCAATCTCCTCCATGGTGATCTTCTGAACGGGGCCGTGGGTTGGAGCGGTGGAAGGGATGGCTGGATGAGGAAATTCTACCGTAGAGATTTCCTCAAAGTAGTCGCGCCATCGCTTCAATGACTTCTTGCGGTCCAAAAGAAGATGGCCGTTCTCATCATTGATGCCGAAGAACTTCTCGATATCCTCGGTCTGGCGATGGCGATTCTTTGCGAGTCGGTACAGATACCGCTCACCATCGCGCGACTCGAGCTTCTCGTTGACATCTCCATAATGAGTGGCTTTTGCAACAGCCACGGCCTTCTTTGCAGCTTTCTTCGCTTCTTGGTACTTCTGCCAGTTATCGGCCGTCTTTTCGCCGAGAAACACGTGATAAAGCGGCTTCTTCTCTCGCACTTTTGCTTTCACGTCATCTGTCCACAGCCATGCCTGCTTGTCGACCTTCCGTCGCCCAGGCTTCGTAATGCCGAGTTCCGACTGTGCAGCTTGACGAATCGCGTCGGTCGTTTTCTTCCAAGTTTCGTCGACAGTCGTGACTGTCGGTAACCGCACGCGAGAAATCACAGCTGCTTCCTTCTCTCTCATTCGCCACCACTTGATTCTTGCAGCACCGCATCGCTCGACCTGCTTCAGCCTCGGAGGGACAATCTTCAGAGTGCAGATCAGCGGTCGGTGCTGTGGGGCGACCGTCTCATACGGCATGATCTTCGCGTCTGTGACGAGATTTCGGTCACGATCTCTCACAAGGACGAAGTCTATCTGCGTCTTGGTGTTCCCACTATAGAACGAGATAAGGTGGGAGTTGCGTTTGCGAAACACGGTGTTCATTATGGTGAGGTTATGCGAATCCGCATATTCAAGGATACGCTCACCATCTGTGTTACGCAACCCATAGCCGAATCCACCATGACAGCTGTACCCGTCTTTCGTAGCGCCTACGTGCCCATTGACGTCACCAGCGACGATGATGACGTCCTTCGACGGTACCTCTGCTGTCTTCTCATCAAGCAGGCTCCAAAACTCATCCTTGGCTTGATCGGAACAGCCAGTCTGCGGAGCATACGCAGAGAAGAAGTGGAAAAGTCGCTCCTTAGCGGCGACAACGATCTTCATCAATCGATCGTCAAAGCGCTCGACGCTTACAATCGAGTCTCGGAAACGCTCGGAGACGATTATACCAACACCACTGGTGGTCCTGGGACTTCCACATAGAACGGCCTTGAAGCCACGTCCTATGTCCCTTGACTTGCTGCAGGACCACCTCGTCTCCTGCACCGCACAGAAATCAACTCTTCTACGCTCCAGTGCTTCAACCAACTCGCACGAGCGGCCCGTCAACGTACCCACATTCAGCGTAGCCACGCGGGTCCTGCTTACGTTACGGGACTTTCGGACTGGCTCAGGTTGCCCCCCGATGCCATCCTCGCATCAGGGACCCTCGCATACTTCTCACACTCGCCGGGCTCTGCGAGTGCGCGTCGGCTCCCGCGGACGCCGTAGCACTATCTCGAAACACTTGAGCTGTCATACACCATGTGATGTGACATGGGTGTTCGTAGGCCGGCCTGTCTCAAGGGCCTGTCGCCTGCAATCGAATGTCCGTGTTCGGCTTAGCTCGCAGAGCGGGCAGTTTCCAGTGGCACCACGTGGAGGAACGGACATCGCCACCTAACGAGAGTTTAACTGCAACAAAGTATTCTTGAGTATAACGTCGATAAAAGCCAGCCATCTTAGTCTTGAAAAAAAGTAATCTGAAGTGAAAATTGGTTTGTATGATACAATAAGGGGCATCCATTTCTTGCGAACGCGTTGGGAGGGATATACCCTTCCTTTATTCATTGGAGCCGATGTCGGTTAGGTTCCTTCGGCGCCGTCATTTTTTACACCGCGAATGGATCGTACGTTTCATGACTTTTTTGAAAAGCCAGAACATTGGGATGATTCAAATAAGGGTGATTTTCACTAAAGCTTATTTTTGGATGATTCAGAGAACGGATTTCGGGTCTATCGTAATCCGGGAGGGGGCACATAACTAAAAAGTAGGTAACAAAATGAATTGAGACGAACCGAGCGGCTCCTAGAGAACGAGTTGGAACCTAAAAGAAACCAAAAACAAACGAACAAACAAAAAATAAAAAATCGCCGCGGTTTACAACCGTCTCGGAGGGCAAAGAGCGACGGAGTAGAGGCATGCGCGTGCTAACCGCCGGCTGACATGTTATAGCCAGGATCTAACATGGTAAAGAGTGCGCATGAAGCCGTATGCCGCGTGCTGACCGCCAGCTGACATGTTATAACCAGGATATAACATGGTGAGGAGGGCACACAACTTTGCCTGCTTGCAACCGCAACAAATGCAATTTTTTCGTTTTTTCTTTGTAACTTTTCTTGTTTAGGCCCCATGTTGTTCCGTAGAGACCGCTCGGTAAGTCTCAAGTGGATTTGTTACATATAATACTTTTTACTTATGTGCCCCTCCCCGGACTAGGATAGATCCCAGATTTCTGTTCGGTTCTGATAATGTCAGATTTCTGATCAAGATCAATCATCTGAATTATCCGAAAATCCGATGTTGTGAAAATCTCCCCTATCTCAATCGCCCCAGGATTTGGTCTTTTCAAAAATGCCGTTATCGGCATATTCCATTCATCCATACCTTGCAGAAACGAGGGATCCGAATTATATAATACATTAGCCACGTCGAATTGGACACTTTTTAAATCAAATTGGTCTAACCAGGATACTATCTCAACGGTAGGTCGGAACGGCGCAAATGTTGTATATGGGCAGAACCGCCTCTCTCTGGGAAGTAACAAACTGCAGGTATCTCGACCCCAATACAACTCTGCGCAGAGTTAGGGGCGAAGGAAGTCGCGGGTTGGCGCTCTGTTGATTCACGTGCTCCACAGTTGACGGGCGCGCGCGGGATGAGGGCTCGTATCGCGGCTAGGCGCAGCGCACAGGTGGCCTAGTAGGGAAGAGCTCGGGCTCGTAAACGCGGGGTCGAGGGTTTGGATCCCGCAGACTGCGTTCATTTTGCACTTTTGCAAAATCCATGTTTATCATATAGGTAATCCACCTAGGGGTATTATAATGTGTTATTGAGCATGTTTACATATAACATATCACCCATACCGTTTTCAAGTGTGGTCCAGGCACGATTCGGCTGAATAATATAGATACAATATGGCACAGGATTACATTCTTAACGTTTCTGCCGATGACGGCAGGTAGAGACAGAATCGTGAAAAACGGATGTCATATTCGTGATCAGCACCCCAAATAACCCCCCTAGACAAAGTTTCAGCGAAATCGGTGACCCTGCCTGGACCACCCTTGTTAACGGTATGGGTGGCCTCCCACCGCATCGTGAAAAACGGATGTCATATTCGTGATCAGCACCCCAAATAACCCCCCCCCCCCTAGACGAAGTTTCAGCGAAATCGTTGACTCTGCCTGGGCCACCCTTGTTAAAGGTATGGGTGGTCTCCTACAGAATCGTGAAAAACGGATGTCAGATTTGTGATCAACACCCCAAATAACCCCCTAGACAAAGTTTCAGCGAAAAATTTTTTTGAAGGTGGAGTCGGAACTTTTTACTAGTGCCACAAAATATCTATCGTTACATAACTATAGCTTCACACAAAATAGGCTTATAATAAGTGACACACAGAAGTGAACATTTTAGCTAATCTGTAGTTTGAAGCATATGTTATATGTAAACATGCTCTATAACACACTATAATACCCCTAGGTGGATGACCTATATGATTTATATGTCTATACAGTAAAACTGTTGCTGTGAAATGAGTATCGAGTATGATAAACATGGATTTTGTAAAAGTGCAAAACGGTCGCAGTCTGCGGGATCCAAACCCTCGACCCCTCGTTCACGAGCCCGAGCTCTTCCCTACTACGCCACATGTGCACTCCGCTGAGCCGCGATACCTGCCCTCATCCCGCGCGCGCTCGTCAACTGTGGAGCACGTGAATCAACAGAGCGCCAACCCGCGACTTCCTTCGCCCCTAACTCTGCGCAGAGTTGTATTGGGGTCGAGATACCTGCAGTTTGTTACTTCCCAGAGAGAGGCGGTTCTGCCCATATACAACATTTGCGCCGTTCCGACCTACCGTTGAGATAGTATCCTGGTAAGCTAGCCTAAGACCTGAAGTCAAAACGAACTCTTCCAAATTGAAATGAGCTTCTTCTACATTAAACTAGAGACTCACCGAAAAAGGTTAGAATAATTTTATTTCAAGGAAAGTTTTAGCACAACTTTCTTTGAAGTCTCAATTAATCTTCCTAATAAGTGAACAGAGGGCGCGTGTAGCGCAGTCGGAGGAGGCGCGACTGCCGCGTGCACCCGATACCAGCTTCCTGGTTCGGATTTTCCGCCCAGGCCAACCAAGCCTTCCATCCCTCTGGGGTCGGTGAATTGGTACCAGACGTGTCTGGGAAGGATAAAGCGCTGACTTGTTCATCGGCTGGCCACCGCAAGTCATTGTATGGCCAAATACGCATTCATGTCTCCTCCACGACATCCCGTAGGAGTAGAATGCGCTGGCGCATCCCAGAAGGGATTGAGTAACGCCGTCCTTTATCCTTATCCTAATAAGTGAACACATTGTTTGAAGTTCGAAATTTTTTTGGGGTAAAAGAATGGCTTAAAGCTTGTTCTAATTTTTTTGAAAGTCTTCAAGCTAACTCAGAAGAGGGCCCAGTTTGATTTGAAGTATCCAACTCGACGTGAAAAGGGTATATACAATCTTGGCCTCGGATCTATTGTATACCTTCCATAATGCATGTAAGGGCATGAGTTTCGTTAGCTGACGATCTGTGACTGTCAGTCTTCCTAGAGGTGTCTGTGCTGCTCTTGTCCCTGCTATTCTGAATGCTCCGAATCGAGGCGTGGATTGCGTTAGATGCGGGGCGCAGTTAATGCAGTGAGATCGAGGAGCGTTTGTCGGAGCGGCGAGCGGCAGCTGATCGCCGCATCTCATTGTGCGCAACGGTGCTGCTCTTCCTGTTATTCCGGAAGAGCCCTGCGGACCATCTAGACGGACGACTGGCCTGCCTGCTGACGCTGCTCGACGCCGCGGCCAAACGATCAAAGTCTTCACCGCCCGCCCCGTGGCCGTCGGTTTTTCATCGTCGTCTTTGTGCGTTCGCACCGTAGAAGCAGCACGGCACGGCTGTCTGAAAAGGCGCGAGGACAACGAAACAATCGCCCTCTTAAGGAGCCGATTAGTGGCCGAATGACAACGGCGAGCGCGGCTCGATGGCTTTGGAAGTTTTTTTTTTTTGAATTTATGGGACGAGGTGAAGGTTGATAGGTTTGACGTGGAATACAGAATGGTATTCAGCGAGTCTTGGGAGATAGCGCTGAAGGTCGGGATCCATGTATGAATGTAAATTAGAATGGGCCACGCATTGTAGTGCTGCATCTGAGGACAAGGAGTGCGCCATGCACAGTTCCGTCAAAGTCTCAAAGTCATGAAGTCGATGATGAGCGTTGCCCATCCTTTCCACGCGAACAGTCCCTAGGAAGCGTTTTCTACCTCCAGTATTTCATAGTTGACCAGACCATTTTCGCGTCACGTTGGACATTTTCAAAGCCAAATTGCACACTTCTCTAACTAGGGAAGGGTTTCGACCTCCCATGGAACTTCATGTTGAGACGAGGATCATTAGAAAGAGCTCGGAATGCTGATTACAAATATGGGTGTCAAAATTGCAAAATGAAACTCCCTACCGAGTTATGGCCCGCCGAAATCGGGCGCCTCACCACAGCCTGGCTGTACGACGCACCGGGCGCGAGAGTGGTGAATCATCGGGGCTCCGTAAGAAGGGCTCGCCAGCTGAGGCGGTGGCGCAGGGGTAGTGCTCACGCTCATCGTGTGCGACGTCGTTGGTTCGGTTCCCGTTGCTACCCATTTTTTTGCAAATCATAATTTATCTTCGAAATGACCTTTTGTTCTGAATTATGACACGGGTCTGATTGAATAGGCGGGAAAACTACCATACATGTTTGTAAAAATGCTTTAAGGCAAAAATTGTTATGATGACATTTATATTTACTCTGGCATCCCAAATTCAGCGAGAAGAATGGACACCACCTTTGTTGGTGAAAAGGACATAGTGAGTGAAGAAAAAGCGGTAGATAAACGACATTTCCTTCTTCCTCATCATACATTCTACTCACCTTTTTACTTCACACATTTTTTGCTTTGCTCCACGAATGCCAAGGTTGTTAGAAACACCTCCAGTTATTCAATATATGATTTGGAGTCTATTTGTGCAAAATGTTGAATAAAGATGCCACCATAACAATTTTTTGCCTTAAAGCATTTTTACAAACGTGTATGGTAGTTTTCCCGGCTATTTAATCAGACACGTGTCATTATTCAGAACAAAAGGTCATTCCGAAGATAAATTATGATTTGCAAAAAGGCTGGAAGCAACGGGAACTGAACCAACGATGTCGCACCCGACGAGCGTGAGCACTACCCCTGCGCCACCGTCGCAGCTGGCCGGGCCTTCTTACGGAGCCCCGATGACTCACCACTCTCGCACCCGGTGCGTCGTACAACCAGCCTGTGGTGAGGCCCCCGATTTCGGCAGGCCATAACTCGCTCCGGAGTTTCATTTTGCAAATTTGACACCATTATTCGTAATCAGCATTCCGAGCTCTTTCTAATTATCCTGGTCTCAACATGAAGTTCCATGGGAGGTCGAAACCCTTTCCTAGTAAGTATCTTATTCCTTAGTATTTCTAGTATTTCTTTTAAAATCTGTCCCGCTGAGTGAACAGACAGTTTGAAATTTTTAAAGTTTCTATTTTTCAAGGAAAAAGAACGTATTAAAATGTGTTTTGATGCGCAGGAAGTCAGCAATTGTTTAGTGTATTGAAAGAGAAGATCGCGATTACACCTGTCTAGCTTGTCATGATTTTCATTTGATTGATAGCCATAAAACAGAGAATTAACAAAGGAGTACTTACACACGATTCGTTCTGAGAGATGCACCACTACTGTTCGTGCGAGCCGGCTGCGGAGCATTGGTGAGGAAGCACGGCATCCAACTGGTGCGCATTTTGTCCAGTTTCGGATTTCTTGAAATGGTTAGCTATATCGATATTTTAAAAGCCCAGATCTTTAGCTATCCAACTGAACCATTGTTGTTCATCGCTAACGTCTGCTTTCCTTCAATAGCTATGCTCAGCTAACGTGGGTCTCTCAGGCTCTCATTTGCTTTCTAACCAGCCTAATCTTCCAATAATTGCTGGAATCTGGCAGTAAAGAGTTTTTCTCTCTCAACGATCCTTCTTCTTTCAGTTGCTACAGTAGCATTTGCATCCCTTGAATTTCGACCAAGTTGGAGCTCATAAAGTTTGGATGTACGAAAAACAGTAGTACGTATGCTTCGAAAAAGATGTTGTAGTAGTCCAAAGATGTCAGGGATTCTTTGGAAACACATGTAGTTGCAAAGAGCAGGTTTTGTACTTTCCAAAAAGCAGAAATTATTAAGTGTGTGGTTAGGGATCAAAATTTAGTACGCATTTATATCACGAGCGCGCGCAAACTGACAGAACTTTTCTTATAACCTAATACTTTATTGTGGAAGAAGATGGATTTGATTTAGATGATGTTCAGTTTGATTTCAAAAACGTCGATCTTGTCTAGAAAATTGCGCAATTTGGTTTGAAAAGTGTCCAGTTTGAGGTGAAAATAGTGTACAACACTGTGGTCATTCAGAAACACCGTTCACGTGGATCTGAGTGGTCGTTTTGATTACGCGTTCGAGGCTCAATATCTCTTCTGATGTGTTTGTTCTCTGCCTGTAGGAGGCTTATTAGCCACCAAAGCCTGACAGATTCGCTTTGGTTATGAACTAAGATCGAGTGCGGCGTCAGAATCCTTTTTCAACTAAATTTTGAATCGTTTTCTGCGCCGTTTACCAGTCATGAGTTTAAATTCACAAAATTGTTTGAAACACGGGTGTTTATGTATAGCAATGGACCCGAATTTTCTGATCAGCCCCGCATTCCAAAGTCTGACTTGCTGATCCTTATACGAAGTCTTACCCCCCCCCCCCCAGTGTCATGCCTAACGTCTCTGTCGCCTTGACCTGACTATGTCTCCAGCTAAGGATCACCTCTTGATAAATGGAGAACCGAAACACTTCGCGGCATCAATGGGGGCTATTGTCGATGCTGTAGAGTTTGCGTCCATTTGTTTCGTTGATTGACTGGGTCCATCCAGCTCCACTCAGTCGCACTCTGTTTCAGGCCGCCTCGTCTTTGTCTGAATTCGCACCTGGAACGCACTTTCGCAATGTGATCGACGACAACACCTGTAAAGCCGAACAGGTTACCAAGGTGAATTAGCGTCAGAGATGGCTGATTTAGGGGCTGGCCGTTGACCTTCGTGTGTGGTTCGTTCACAAGGCGGGGGGGGGGGGGGGGTGGGGGTAATTCAAAAATTTAAGCCGTTAAAGTTGTCAAAAAATTAAACTTTCAGGTGATTCTCACATCGGGCAAGCACTGGATCGCTGTCGAGAAAGCCCGAGACGAGCGGGGTCTGAAGGATACGGTGGCGATCGTTCGACTTGAGAGCCTTTGCCCGTTCCCCGTGCAGGACCTTCGGGACGCGCTGCAGCGGTACCCGAAGGCGAAAAGTGGGTTTTGGATATTTTAGGGTGACCTCCGAGGCCTCCATTAGACAAGGCGAGAAGATGGAGCTAAGGAAAGTGGCTAGTCTATAGTCTTTTTGAGTTTTAAAAAGCGATCGGCTCTAAAGCTACAATATACTGCATTGTCGTGGTATTAGGGTGTCCAGAAACCATACGCGGAAAATTTTAAAAAATTAATTTTTTACATTTTTTTCAAAATAACACAATTTTTTACAAACATTTTATTAATCAACCAAATAATTTCCATCAACATCGACTACTCTCCGCCAACGTACCACAAGACTTCGAATTCCTCTGGCGTGGAAATCCGGCGTCTTGGAGGCGAAAAAAGGTCGGAGGTCATTTTAGAGGTGGTTGCGATCTTCATAACGCTTCCCTTCCAGATGATGCTGAAGTGATCGAAAAAGGTGGTAGTCACTTGGGCCAGATCTGGGCTGTACGGTGGATGCGGCAGAACTTCCCACCCGAGTTTCAGAATTTTCTGAGAAGTCGTCTTCGCGATGTGTGTGCAGCAAGCGAACTTTGTCGAGCCTGGGCTGTTCCTTGCGCATCTTGTCGGCCAGTCTCTGCAGTTGGGTAGCGTAGACCTCGGCAATGACAGTCGTGCAGCCAGGCAGCAGCTCGAAATGGTAGATCCCATAAACTCCCCACCAGACGCTCAGCATGGCTTTCCTCGCATGAATTTCACCTTTACGAAAGATTTGGCCACTTCATCGCGTTGGCACCAGGCACGTTTTCGAGCGTGGTTGACGTAGAGGACCCATTTTTCGTCTCTGCGACGATGGTGTCCAGCCAGTTTAAGGTGCGACTTGGGGAGAGCAGCTGAGTGCCTATGTCCAGACGTCTTCACCGGTTGTCGTCGGTCAGTTCGTGTGGGAGCCACTGACCGAGCTTTTTAACCATTCCAAGAGATCGCAGTCCATCGTCCACGGTGGATCGGGAACAGCCAAGAGCAGCAGCGAAATAAAGCACACCTTCATATGGATGCTGCTTCGCCAGTTTCCTCTGTTCATCCAAAGATATCGTTGTCGGTCGACCAGAGCGAGGCTCATCCTCGAGGCTCCTGTTCCCGCTTCTGAAGCATTTGAACCAGCTATACACAAACTCTACAGAAGGAGCTTCAGAGCCAAATACACGACACAAGTTTCGACAGGCTTCTGCAGTGGAGCGCCCAGATTCAAACTCGTAAAGGAGTACGTGTCTAATATGGGTAGACAGCTCGGCCATCGTACAGTGAAATAGGCAAGGAAGACGGAGCTGGATATGTCATGCAGATACAGCAGGATAGTGTCCTTATATAGCACTTATGCTGAAATCTTCAGAACATTCTAGAAAAAATCTGGAACATTGCGAAGTTTTCTGCAGATGCTTTCCGGACAATCTAATAGATGAACGGGTCCTGAGTAGCATTTGGGATGTTTAATCCACGAAACACTCGTGAATTAAGACACTAGCTGACGCCGTGTAGCATGGAATATCGTTTAGAGTTTTCATTCGACCATTGGTCTACAGTGGCCCTCTCCCCAACCAGTTAAGAAATTGTTTCTTTTTTTACACTTGTGTGGGACCTAAGCCATTACATCAGCCATCGCAGCCATCACTTAATAGTGTTTCCTAGATGCATCCTTTGAATCAAGCATCGCCTTTTTTGGTGCAACAGCAAAGCTCTGCACTCCAAAACTGGTATTTCGAGTTCGTGTCCCATATTGGCTGCAGTTTTGTACGAAATCTTGAAGTCTCATAACAGAATAAGTGCCCGATATAAGCAGAACCGGGTAAGGCTGTAACATTGCGGCTGCCGTACGTTTGTAGAGCACCTCCTTCTTCATTTGTCAAATATGGTCTATTGCACTCACTGTCCTCCATAAAAAAAGGATGGTGCTCCTCAATCCTTTTGGGTTGCGCCACGCATTCTACTAGTTCTACTGGATGTCGTGGAGGCACTTTGAATGCGTACTTGGCCATACAATGACTTGCGAGAAGCTTGTGGATAAACAAGGCAGTGTTCTATCATTCCCGTTACAAGTTTCCTACCAATTAATCGACCCCGGTGGGAGAGAAGTCGTGGTTGGACTGCGCGGGACTCGAACCAAGAACATCTGTTCGGAGGGTACGAGACAGCTGGTGTCTTCGACTGCGCTACCATGCATCATACATAAGTGCCGGAAAACATCTCCTCTGCTCCTGGATTTGAACAACTCTGAAGCGTCTTCTTAGGAGAGTGGTCAGTCAAGGCGTCTTCTGTAAGCAGCAAGATTAACCGAAAACAACAATAAGGTGCTGGCGGGGCCGTACTACTGGGTTCCGGGTGCGTGTCGCGCAGTCGGATGAGGTGCCGACTGTTGCGTGCACCCGATACCAGGCTCCTGGATCGGACTTCTCGCCCAGGCCAACCAAGCCATCCATTCCCTTGGGGTCGCTGAATTGATACCAGATTTGTCTGGGAAGGTCAAAGCGCTGACTTGTTCATCGGCTGGCAAGTGGCCACCACAAGTCATTGTATTGCCAAATAGTGATTAAAATCGCCTCCACGACACCCCGCAGAGGTAGAGTGCGTATCGCATC
This sequence comes from Heligmosomoides polygyrus bakeri, assembly GCA_947359475.1. Classification (NCBI taxonomy): domain Eukaryota; kingdom Metazoa; phylum Nematoda; class Chromadorea; order Rhabditida; family Heligmosomidae; genus Heligmosomoides; species Heligmosomoides polygyrus. The sequence goes on from OX375868.1 coordinate 12,118,960, forward strand.
CCAAAAGGGATTGAGTAACGCCGTCCCTTATCCTTTATCCTTTGCTGCTGGATTCTACATATAGTAAGGCCCAGCAGCTGCTCTTGAAGGCCACTGAAGATCCAATGCATGTCGTCCAGTTCCTCCACTGAATGTCAGAAGGGCGTCTTCTGACTTCAAATCGACCAACGTCATCTCACCATCTGCAAGCCATAAGCTCCACGGTCGACTGCTTTACGACGCAGCGGCCAAGGTGCTGAGGAGATGGTATCAGTAAACATTAGCGGCTGGCCAGCTGTGTTTTGGCGCTTAAGAACACTTGAGAATGCGAGTCGAGTGAGTGGAGTCGGCTTGCATGAGCCACGCACGACGTCTGCGCCTCTGCCTCGTCAACGATCCCCAGCCCGGATTAGACGTCTGTGTCGTCGTCGTCGCGCGGACTGCGAAACGGTTACGGTCGCCAAATTTCTTGGGCAGGTGCTGCTGCTGCTGGTGCACTAGTGTTTACGAGGTAATGAATCGAGCCGAGCAGCTCCGAAGACGGTCGCGTCGTAAAAAACGCGTTGCCGACGACACCTGAGCGACGATCCGGCGACGAAGTGCGGCCAAGAAGGACAGGCGCGGTGCTTACCTCGACACGGCGGTAAAGCCTGAACTCTGTCGACCGTTCACGCGGCGCCTTTGAGGGCCCTTTGAGCGGGGTTTATCGGATCTTACAGTTTTATAGCTCGTCTTTTAGCACTGGTCGTCGTCGCAGTAAGATGTAAGCACATTTATACGCAAAACAATGCTCAGACGCATGTACAAAGAAAGCAGTCAAAATGAAAAGTCAATCATTAGAAAGCGGACGACTTGAACACATCGTTTTCGGGACAAAATGACGTCTCAGGGACAAGTTGGCGTTCGACACAACCACGTATTTATTATTTTGTCGAGTAACTCAATAATCTGCCACTCGTCAACCGCTGTTCCTCTAACTCTTCGAACGGGTTTCTGCATTGTCTCCATTCGTGTCCGTCGCGGGCGCCAGATTGGTGCAATGGATCTTCTTCAAACTGGTCAAACCGTTCGTTCGGAGCATTCACGAAGAAATCCGATGAACGCGTAGATAAGCTTCCTGGTGTTTTTCTGTTGTTGTTGGTACCCCATGAAATGCATTTGATTACGACTATCGTCCGGCGGATGCCAACAAAAGGTAATACGTGGCCAGGCGACCTAATTTTCAACTATTTGACGGCAGCACTAAACAGGATCTCTGATGTTCGGAGATCAGAAATGCTGTCGCTTGGGCCAAGTCGTCGAAAATTAGGTAGACCGGCCTCGTAATCCGCTTCGCAGACATCCGCTGGACGAGAGCCGTCACCGACTGGATTCCGCGGGATGTTAAGAGAACATCAGGAAGCCCACCAACGCTTCGGTTGGACTTCTTCGTGAAAGCCCTGGTACGATATGACGCCATTCGTGTCCCTCGAGCGACGAGGATCAATTGGAGCATTCTGGCACGCGATAGGGACGAATGGAGACACTTCTGGTGCCCGCTGGAGGATCATGATGATCAACGGGACAGTAGGCGATTCTAAAGATGAGGTGAAATGTTATGAGCACCTCCAAGGCGTCGTCACAAGTGCAACCATATAAATCGGACCACTACGTGACGTTTGTTGCTTGATCCTGTTTGGACAGCATGTAAATACATACGCTTCGTGGCAGTGACTTTGCTGCCACACCCTGCTGAAATAGCGGCAAGGTAGCGAAATTACTTTCAGTTCATGGGAATAAGGAACGGAATCAGATTCCCACGTTCTACCTAAGGATCGTTTTCCCATGGAAATACTCATCCCGACTGTTCGCATTTGGGCGCTATAAAGGAAGAAGTACGTACAGTACAGTCAGTTTTTCTCACAACCAAACTGGTCAGTGCGGCGACTTCTGAAATGAAGTGTCACTTAATATCTGCGGCCGAGGATGATCTCCTATGTAGCGTCGGTGCAGTAGGGAAGAAAGACCCGTGTTACTGCAACTATATGAGTTCACTTATGTAGTCACTCGGCGTTCTAATCCACGAGGGATGAGCTGAATGTGGTAGTGCAGATTGCGCGACGAATTCAAATTCTGTATGTAATTGAGGCGCTTTGATGGAGTTTACCCAGCGGAATGCCTCGTTGAAGTCTACCCGTGTTCCTGAAAAGCGCTTCTAATGCCTCATTCAGGATCAAGTCCGAGGTTATCCCAAAGGCGCCAGGTAAGTTTACCTGGCTAGCGGAGCCAACGCAGACGAAAACGAACTGCTTGGAAGGCTTCAAAACCGGCGAAGGGGTTGTGAGGATGATGAGAAACTGTGGTTCCGTACAGTACTTGTGCTCGAAGACGTATTCGGATCGGTATTCGAATGATTTTCACTCGAATTCGAATATCTGGATGCTAATATTTCAAAATTCGAGTGTATTCGAATTCGAGTATGCAAAAAATCGCGTTTTTCCAATACATTCGAATTCGGATACTCCAAATTTGTGAGCATTCGAAACCATTCGAATATTCGAAAAAATTCTGGAGCTCAGCTACACATATTCCGTGCTCACATGGCGGACACCACTGTTCGTCCTGCACGAATATAACCGTGGCCGTCCCATTGATCGAGTTGCTCCAGCGGGACTAGCAACGTACCCATTGCTCCTTATTGTGCGCCAAAGTAGCCCACTAGGTCCTCCTTTTCAAGGGGACGCGAAGAGCTTCATAATGTCCGTTCATGTAATTCATGAAGAAGTCCGAGCAAAGTGCTAGTGGATATGCTGGTGTTCTTTTAACATTCTGCGGAAACCAGTCCGTTACGGCGCTCGTCCGGCGGGTGTCAGCGAAACCCATTACATGGCCGGTCCACCTAATTTTCGACGATCTGGCCCATACAACAGCGTCTCTGATCATCGAATCTTGACGAAGCTCAGAGCTAAGGAGGTGTTCTCTCACTTGAATCGAGTCACTAAGCATTGTCGCCTCGATTTCTCGTTAGGCGTGTTCTTTGTCTTCGTAGGGTCCAGGTCTACGAGGCGTACCTTAGCGCAGGACGAGCGATGAGTCGTATAGGTAGTTCAGGCGGTTTTTATTCGCCTCCTTGTGCTTGCCAATGTCACAGAAACCTGGAAGCAGCAGAATCGGGACGAGGCGTGATAGAGTATCACAAATAGTTTACACAGATGAGAGAAGGCATCCCTTGTTCGGAGTTAAAATTACGGTGGAGAATCAAAGATGCTGTCACGATTGATGGTCCGACGAACTAAAACGTTTCTGACAATATCTTGGGCAGATCGGTAATCCATGGCTCATAAGGAGACATTGGCCACGTCCTCAGGTCATGAGTGGACTATTTAAATTGCTCCCACGTTGTTGCTCAGAAATCGAAATGCATGGCGCATCCCAAGCGATTGTCCTGCGCTGACCTCAGTTTTTCCTATGACCATGCTGACCTTCTCGTTGTAAAATTTGCCATTATCATCATATCATACTCTATAATAACGCGATAAGCGATAGGTCATTCTATCGATCTATGCCGCCGCAGAAATTAATCAAAAATAAGGGGAAATGGTGGGAAATTACGACACGAAAATAGCGAAAATACTCAGACGTCTTCTCTCTGTTTAGGAACTTCAGCCTTGGGGTAATCGAGGTCGCTGAACACAAATCTGAAGTTCGTTTTTGAAGTATCGATCGCCGTCAATCGATGCTGATCAAACTATCGATTTTTTGTTGATGTCGTCCTCGCGGTGTGAAATTTGTCCTGGGGGTAGTCGAGGTCGCTGAACCCGAATCTGAAGTTCCTTTTTGTAGTATCGACACCGTCAATCAATACTGATCAGACTGCTGTACCCAGGGTCTGCCAGGGCATTCAGAATACGTGCCAAAAGCATTGCTCAACGTGCTTGGGGATTCAGGTAGACGTGTCGAAAGCATCGTCTAAAGTGACTGGGTATTCAGAAGGCGAGCCGAAGACATTGTCTGCTAAGGGTGGATCATTGAGGGGGATCAGTATTAGTAATGGGGGACCGTTTCACTAGGGGAGGACCAGTAGTGAGGAACCAATAGCTCGCCCTATCATACTATATACTGTACGTACTGCGAGCCTTTTATACTCCTAGGTGGGAAAAAGCTGTACAAGTAGAGCAGCTAGCTCGATGTGATTGTCCTTAACTTAGTGACACTGCAACATCACGCGAAGCGCCTATAGGCGTGGTGGAGCACTTGTAGTTTTAAGGATTTGAATACATCAGACGTACAGCGCGGCTGTATTCTTATGGGTTTCAGAAGAAACAGTAAAATGCCGATCAATCTCCAGCCGTAAACGGGATTGTTTGTCGCGACGGCAGCGGCGGCCCGATTGAGTGCTCAGCGGGTTTCGTGTCAATTATGTAAATCGGCTGGTGGAGGGCTCGAAAATGACCTGCACGAACGGTATTTGGTCATGTCCAACGTGTGGATCGTGCCAGCCGGTACGATTTGCTCTGGAACTGCTGGTGAACCATGAAATGGTCTCAGGCATGTATGGATGTTGAAAATAAATACCGCTGCGAGAATCTCTACCCTTCAAGCATGTAGTAGAAAACATTTGTTCCAACAACGCAATTCATTAGAGACATCGAATATGCTGAAAAATGCAAAAATACTGCTTCATGGGAGCGGGATCAGTTGTTTGATCCCCAAACTTACAGTATTTTTGCATTTTTCTGCATATTCGGTGTTTGAAAGGTGTTGCTTTTTGCAACTGTGTGATTCCACTGTAAGCTTTTGGCCCCCGAACTCTGTAAGTGAAGGGCCTTGCAATAACGGAGCATACTTTTCTACTATGTTACGGGTGGAGATTCTCGCTGTGGTACTCATTTTACCCTTTCAGACGTGCGCCTGAGACATTTCGTTGGTGAATATTCCCGAGGAATCCTCGTTCTTCTGATCGGCTAAAGTGCGAAGAGTGATCTGATGGAGGAGCCTGTCCCAAAAGGATGTCTAGTAATGTGATGTCCTCAGGGATGTCTAGGTGTAATATGGCTGACCTAAGAAGGGCAAGCACCTTCCATGACGCAATCCTGAAACTCAGAAGGCGTTACTTACAGTACACCCCTTTCCGACGACTTCAAGATTTATTTCCTCCCGTCCACTTAAGTGTCTGGCCTGCTGTCCAAGTGCAAAACGGCCATCATTTAGGCGGCCATAAGTCCCCTGAGCGAACTTGCCGACCCAGTTTTCTACTAGCCGAGATCATTGGCGCGTGTACGCGGAGTGTCTAGTGTGTTTATTTGGGAAAGGTGTTATCAAACGTCGGTAAACGACGCCTTCAAAGCGTGCGCCGACGACCGCCGCAGAGGTTACGCACACAGCCGACGTGGTTACGTTGTGTGGGGTGTTCCGACGTTTTTATCAGCTCCCCGTGAAGCTCCTGTACGAATGATACTGCACGGCTATTGCGTAATGGGAAGGGAAGTCGGTGGAGAGCGTTTTCTTCCCTGGCGACCCGGGAAGGATAAGCCACCGCAAGTCCGTTTAGTCCGATGTCGTTTGGATATAGATTGCGTGGCGCATTCCAATGATAAGGTATACCAATTGTCCAAAGTGTTAGAACTTCTTTACGTCTACAGGTGTTCTGACGTTTCTGCATAGGTTTTTGAAGAGAAGCAAGTTGAAATCCTTACATGGTGCAAGCTGAGATTGCGCCATGCGCCGTTTCAGTACACTTCGATGTCAACTTGATAGTTTAAATTTCCATGTACATGCAGGATTGTTCGCTCCTGCAAGTCATTGTTTGAGCCAGTTACGAACTCAGATGGTATCCACGATGCCCCATGGAAATGCAATGCGTGGCGCATCCCAACCTTAAAGTGTGTCCAATTGTTTGAAGTGTCACATCATTCTTACCTGTTCAGAAGGTTCTTGCACAGATTTCGAAGAGAAACAAAGCGAAATTTGGAATGTAATGGTATATGCTGAGATTGCGCCATGCGCAGGGTCAGCGTTCTTCGATGTCGGCCTGGTTGATAGCTAAATTCCATTTACACGCGGATTTGCACATGAGAACTGCGGTATTTTTGAGCATGGCTTTATTTTAGGTTGCAATCTTGGCTAGCTGAGGGTAGTAGTGAAACTTGAAACCTCGACCTGTATTTCAAAATGAGCCTAAAATAAGTTAGGTGCTATCCTAGTTGGGGGTGGCCACGAGGAGAACCGCAATAAACAAACAACAACACACTGTAGTTAACGAATTGCTCCCCTCTGGCTGTTCAGAATGTGGCAGTTTTCGAATTCCTAGTTGAAGAAAGCCAATCTAAATCTCGTTCTTTACCCAAGGAAACTTCCTAGGTAACGACAGTGTTTACGGAGTCAAACAACACAAATATCCTGCTAATATAAAAGCGTTAGTCCGTCTGTCCGTCTGTCCGTGTGTGTGTGTGTGTGTGTGTGTGTGTGTGTGTGTGTGTGTTTGTGTGTTTGTGTCTGTCTGTGTGTCTGTGTGTCACGAACCTCTGTAAGCCTGTGAGACGTGTCAAACATGTGAGGGTAACCGGTATGTACATGTAAAACCTGTCAAGAGGAGGTGCAATCGATGGAAATGGACGAAAACTGGCAGAAAATGGCCAGATTGAAAAAAGAGGATGGAGGGATTTGATAGGGCGACCAATATCGATCGATGTTATCGATTTTTCGCCGGATTTATCAGTTTTCACCCAGATTTGTTCGATTGCAGCAGAAGTAACGCGACTACGTATGATGGCCGATGGGTTGACTTTGCAGCAGATTACGGGGTTCAGTCGGGCGACCAACATCAATCGATTGTATCGGTTTTCCGATCGGAGATGCGGGTTTTGGCTCAGATTTGATCCATTGGAGTGGGAGTCACGCGACCTTTTCTTCGAAAGAATCACTATCATGGAAATACTCCAGTATGATGACGTTCATACAGGATCTACAGCAGCTCGACTGTATCGACCTACCGAACAAAATCTGTATAGTTTATCAATTTTTCTGGAAATTAAACCCTCCGGAGTGAGAACCGCACGAATGCGTTGGATGGTGGGCCTCACATCAACGTTTTGAGGACTTTACCATACACTATCCTATGCAATAGCACAGTTTTTCCTCGCTCATGGGGTCGAAAGGTCAATAATCCAATCAGTTTTGCTTTTGGAGTTTGGGAGCGAAATATCAAGCAGACGTTCACCGGCCGATAGGCCGCTGAACATCTGGTCAGTAAATAATAAGCATTTATGAAAGCAAGACAGTAGATATTCTAGCAGGTAAACAAGCGAAAATAAATCGACAAAACTGAAATTTGGGCAGTTTTCTTTGGAATGAGGACTGTTTTTATATGTCTATGCTGAGCACCTTCATCCTCTTTGACATCGTTATGATGCACCCTCCTCCAGCTAGGATTGCACACCCGTTATTACCCACTCAAGAAGTTCTTTGGATGAAAAAGCTCCTAATTTGTGTGACAGCAAAAAGTCACGAATTGCGGAACTATTGGTCAGTCGCCCACATAAGTACAATACAATCAGTCACCGTTGTGACGTCGAACATACGACGGTAGAATCGAATGTTCGATTTAGTGTAGATATGAGGGCGACTGTGCGATCGTGGGGTAATCTGTAATTCACTGCTGTCGCAGAAATTAGGATACTACTCATTCAGTCGAGAAACTTCTTTTTCGAGAAATTGCGGGTTTAACCTACTTCCATGTTCACTCCGAAGTGCAGGTTCAGAATGTTACGGATAATCTTAGCTAACCACAGTTACCTCTTCACATGAGACCGTGTTCGAAAAATGTAGCTGTCTTCCGTAATAAAACAGCACTATTCATTACGTGGTACTCTTTGTAGATATTATGGCAGTAAATAAATCCACCTAGCAACTTCATGGCATAGAAGTATTGAGAACAAGTTGGTCTCTGCATAAAGTGCAACAGTTGTTCATCTTCGTAAGTACTTCAGAGTTCGTCTGGTCGCAGGAGGAAGCTCGCAACGCCGGTGCGTGGTCGTTTGTGAGGCCGCGCTTCGAGAACGCTCTAGGAATTTCGGTAAGTCCTACAAGTCTTCTTAGAAGATTGTCCGCGTGTAGCGCAATCGGAGGGGTGCCGGTTTGTTGCCCACACCCGATGACAAGTCAGTCGTTTGGGTTTTCTTCCGGGCCCACCATGGCTTTTGTCCCCTGGTGTCGGTGAAATGTTAGCAGACTGGTCTGAGCTGGACAAAACCATCGGCTAACCACAGCCTATACGGCATTTAGAGTGCCTTCACAACATCCCGTCGAAGTAGAAAGCATGACGCATCCCAAAAGCAACTGATCAACGTCGTCCCTTATCCGTTATCCTTTATCCTGACCAGATTATACGTGACATATCAGTTCAGGCATGAAGTGTTCTCGAGACTTTGAAGCCCTAGAGCTCTTAGTTTTTCCCAATTAATTGAAGGAGTCAGCGCAAGCGAGTACATTTAAGAGGCGATTTCGTAGACGTTTATCGAATAGGTGTGTCCCAGTATTTTATTACTCGGCCACCTTCTCCAGAATATCAAGCTGCTAGGTATTGTTTTATGGTTGGACAGCATATCGTATGTACTAAGTGAGGTATTCCTTGCTAGAAGCCATTCTTCCCTCAAGATGGAGCGTTTTTATAGGCCAGGACCCGAATGAGACATATATGTTCAGGAGTCAAGGTGTAACACGCCAAAAAGTCCCACTTTCATCACCTGTTCTCCCTTTGACTATGGAGGTGCTCAAGCGGAACGAATGCTTTCTATGCCTCCATTCATCCTGGCCATGTGCCAGAATGCCCCAATTGGTCCTTCTCGCTCGACAGACACGAGGGCCTTCATATCGCTCCTTCAGGGCTTTCAAGAAGATGTCCGATCAACTTGGTTTGGTGGTGGTGGGCGTCCTGGTGTTCTTCTGACATCCCGCGGAATCCAGTCTGTAATTGTCATCGTATAGCGGGTGCCTGCGAAGCGCATTACGTGGCCGGCCCACCTAATTTTCGACGACTTGACCCATGCGACAGCGTCTCTGATCTTCGAAAGTCGACGAAGCTCGCAACTCCGAAGGCCTTCTCGCACTTGCGTGAGTCGTGTCACTCCGAGCATCGTCTTCTCCATCTCTCGCTGCGTGACGCTGATCGCGTGTTCATCCTGCTTTCGTATGGCCCAGGTCTCTGAGGCGTATGTTAGGGCAGAAACAACGGTGGAGTCGAACAGTCGAACAGGTGGGCACGGAGTCGGACGTTCTTCGTCTTCTTCACGACTTCTTCAACGCTTCTGAAAGCTTCCCAGGATCTATCCTAGTCCGGGGGGCACATAACTAAAAAGCATGTAAGAAATCGACTTGAGACTTACCGACCAGCACCTGCAGAAGAAGATCGGACCTAAACGAAACAAAAAAAAAACGAACAGACAAACAAAAAATAAAATCGCGGCGGTTTTACAACCGTCTCGGCGGGCAAAGAGCAACGCAATGGATGCTTGCCGCTTGCTACCACCATCTGACATGTTATAACCAGGGTCTCACATGGTGAAGAGGACACACAACATTGCCGGCTTACAACCGCAACAAATGTAATTTTTTGTTTTTTTCTTTGTGACTTTTTCTTGTTTCTTGTCCTATGTTGTTCTGTAGTAGCCGCTCGATAAGTCTCAAGTGAATTTGTTACATATAATACATTTTAGTTATGTGCCCCCTCACCGGACTAGGATAGATCCGCTCCCCAATCTGCTCGTTTCCCTCTGCCCATTTCTCCCAGTAGGTTGTTGGCTATGTCAACTTCCCGATATATGTTTGGCTACATTTCCGTTAAATCGTTAAATTTTATTGAAAAGTGTAGATAGCTGCCAAGCATTGTTTCACTCGAAAAATACTAGTGAGACCGTTTTATATAAAATCTCCATGACAAACGGGCACTTTCAAATGGAACCTTTAAAACTTCCTGAATTTTGACAACTTTCGAAATTAACCTGAACACCTTCCAAGAAACGAACGCCTTCCAAATTAAATTATTAAATTATTAAAAGTTATACTAACAGCCTTTCAGACTTATTCTTATACTTTTGTATAATGTGATAATACTGGAAAAATTCCAAAGAATAGGAAAGGCTGTTAGTATGACTTTTAATAATTTAATAGTTTAATTTGGAAGGCGTTCGCTTTTTTTGGAGGGTGTTCAGTTTGGTTTCGAAAGTTGTCAAAATTCAGGAAGTTTCAAAGGTGCCATTTGAAAGTGCTCATCTGTCGTGGGGATTGTGTATAAAACGGTCTCACTGATATTTTTCGAGTGAAACAATGCTTGACAGCTATCTACCCTTTTTAACGAAATTTAACGATTTAACGGAAGAGCACACCTCTGGTTCGGTGCTATGAGTGAGAATGGAGCCTGATGCTCTCTCGTACAGTAATGTACAGTAGGCGAACCACTGGGATCTAATCACTGGATGGATTTCGAGCTTTGAACGGATGCTGCTCCCCCGACCGGTTTCCGTAACAAACCCTGGCGAGAAATTTGAATGAGCTGCTCGGTGAATGGAGTACAAAAGGCTGTGCGCGCGCTGTTTTTCCCCGTAGTTTGCTCTGATCGGGGTGTTTTTCGCCGTTTTGCAGCTGTGTTTTTGCCGTTCCGCTCACCGGCTGCTGGTGCCACGTGTTCCAGGTTTTATGGCCACCAATTAATCGACCGGGAGTTCCAGAGGAAATCGAAAGCCCTTAGGTCATTCAACTGGATAAAAAAGCCGTTTTTCAGCCCGTGTTCGCCGGCCGACCTGAACTGGCATGGACTGCGACCGCCATCGGCGAGCATCACACTAGAGAAGCTGAGGAAGTGATAAGGAAGACGTTTGAAGTGTAGACATGGCAGCATTTTTAGCCAGCAGTAGCGTTTTAGGACTATATACTCGACTATCAGGACATATCACTTGTATTTGGTCAAGGTTTTACTCGACGTGGATTGTTTTAAGGCAGTTTCATGTTGCTATATGTTGACAGATTCTGGTTGACTCACACTCGGTTGTCAGGTTACTAATTGTCATGTTGAATTTTGAGATAAAGTGCTTCAGGGTGGCGAGATTTTGTGCGAAATTTATTTGTCTAGAGCCTTTGGGCACTGGGCTACTAGATTACTTGGTCAATTCAAGGGGATTTCTTGCTTAGTTTTATTGAAATTGAAGTCTGTGAATCAGGGCTTAGGCCCAGTTAACACTCCATTCTCCTGCGGCACTTCCATGAGCACAACCAGTATTGATTAGGCCAATTCAATATAGGTAAACTCGCTGCAATCGCCGCATGCTTAATCGATATTGGTGATGATCGATATTGTCATTATGACGCGACGCGCGGCGATGGGAGTATAAACAGGGCGTTAGGGCCTGTTCATACTTTGCGACAGCAGCGACAAGAGTGCAGCGTGCGCAGCGCGCGGAAGTATGAACAGGCGACAGCAGCGACTGGAGCGACAAAAGCGACTGGGGCGACAACGCCGGCGCTCCAGTGAACACTTTTTGGCGGCGCGTTTCGATTTTAATCGATATGCATGTTTTGCACGGGCAACGAGTCGCTGTTGTCGCGAAATATGAACAGGCCCTTAAGCTTGCGTCGTTGCACTGCGACGCAGCAGTCGGAGCCAGCGATCGATTTCAATCAGTTCGTGCAGATAATCGATATCAATGACGGCCTTCATACTGCTTCGTCTTCTGTTTCCTGGGACCAGATTCATCAACCGCTTACCGTTGATGCCAGTGAATGACATATCAGGGGTCTGGCGGTATTTTCACCGTTAGAGGGGGTAGGCCGTTGACGAATGTGGCCCCGGAAGCGTAAACCCTGGTAAATTCACAAACGGTGTAGCGCTTCTACAGGTGTTGTAGCTATATGCGGCTGTTACATGTCACAAGGATGAACGCTTGTAAGCGAAACTTCAGCCCCTGGTTGGATTCGAACTCGCATCGTCTGCACTCTGCAAGGGTGAGTTTTCTGGCTAATCTTTTCTTTGAACACGCTGTGAATCCAAAGCTTTCGAGTCGTATGTTTGGTGGTGCTTTCCTTCCCCACACTCTGACCTAAGTCATCTTGCGAGGTAAATTTGAGGGCCTATTCATAGTCTGCTACGGTGTAGATTCAAGCGACACACGCCATCGTATGATGCTTTATAGTTAACTACACAATGGGCACTTTTCACATGGACCAGACTTCTACCGACGTGTGGCAAAGAGAAAGCACTGAGGCTGGCCATCGCAAGTTATAGTCTAGGCCAAATAAAGGTAAAGTATAAAAGCCGGTGGTGGTCAATTCCTTTGCGGGATGCGGCATGATTTCTGCTTCTAGAGATGTCCTGAGGTCGGATTCATCAACGATTTACATAACTTCGGCAGAGAACGCACAGCGGAAAACTCAGATAACGCGGCTTATCGCTCACCATATCGCTTGATAAGCCGCGGTATCTGAATTTTCCGCCGTGCGTTCTCTGTTAAAGTCATGTAAGTTGTTGATGAATCCGATCCCTGGAGGCGATTTGAATGCGTATTTGGCCTATAAAATGACTTGGGTGGTCAATGTCTCCATACATCAAGGGTTTGGCGTCGCTCCAATTGTCGATAAGCTACGTGAAGCTCGCCTACGGTGGTATGGCCATGTTCTTCGTGCGAATGGCGACACCGTCGGAAGATTGGCCCCAACATAGATGTGCCCGGAAAACGGGCTAAGGACGGCTAGGCAACGCTGGCTTGAAACGTTGCACATGGACTTAAAGGAAGCTGGTGTCCACCCCGATCAAGCGTTTGATTGTGCGAAGTGGAGCCACTACACCAGAAGAACGGACCTCGCCGCTAAGCCTGAAGAAGAAGAAGAAGAAGAATGACTTGGGTGGTCAGCAAATGGAGATTTCAGTGCTTTATCCTTCCCGGACAGGTTTTCTATCAACAGGCTAACCCCAGAGGAAAGAAAGGTTTGTTCGGGGGCCTGAGCCAGAAATCTGAACCAAGAGTCAGCCAGCGCTTCCGTCTGCGCTACCACACGCCCCTAGACCGGGTATGTACGCACTCAAATTACCTCCACGATTTCTCGTAAAAGTAGAATGTGCGACAAGTCCTAGTTCTGGCATCTTAATTTGCCGTCGTGGGGGCTTATTTGCTCTCGGCGTGGAAACGGAAAGCGTTCTTTTAGAACGATGAATTCGTGAACAAAGTAGGGATTTGATCTTACTGTAGATTTGTGGTTAAATTTCGCTCTCAGGAAGAACAAGGGTGCACGATAGGGATTTGATGAGCCCTACGTTCTTCTTCATTGAGTAGAATTGCTTGTGCACCCGGTCTCAGAGAAAGCTGGCATCAATTCAGCTAACTAAGATGGATAAAAGGTTTCAGTGGTTTGGACGTGGAGTCGAATCCTACTGACCTGTTCGTGTGAACAGTGACCATTTCCGTTCGCAATAAATGCGGCCTTGTGCGGTCGGATGAGGGCTTGATCGGGTCAAGTGTGCCGTTTATCGATGTAAAGTCACAAAATCTTTCTTGGAAGGGAAGTTTACTACTGACTCCTCTACCTGTTCACTCCGATATGTCTATGAGAAGGGGAAGCAAATTTTAAGTTCGACTTTCCGTAAAACTTTGCATGATGCTGTTTATGTACGATGTATTCTTGACAAGCCGTTCATCTAGGTTTTAACCCCTTTATTCCGGCCGACGTTTTGCAAAATTTGCCGGATCTATCCTAGTCCGGGGGAGGCACATAACTAAAAAGTGGGTAACAAAATGAATTGAGACTTGCTGAGCGGCTCCTAGAGAACGAGTTGGAACCTAAAAGAAACCAAAAACGAACGAACAAACCAAAAAATAAAAAATCGCCGCGGTTTACAACCGTCTCGGGGGGCAAAGAAGGACGGAATAGAGGCATGCCGCGTGCTGACCGCCGCCTGACATGTTATAACCAGGATCTAACATGGTGAGGAGGGTACACAACTTTGCCTGCTTACAACCGCAACAAATGTAATTTTTTCGTTTTTTCTTTGTGACGTTTCTTGTTTAGGTCCCATCTTCTTCCGTAGAGGCCGCTCGGTAAGTCTCAAGTGGATTTGTTACATATAATACTTTTTAATTATGTGCCTCCCGGACTAGGATAGATCCAATTTGCCTTCTTTGGAGCCTGGAAAGGTCGGAAGCATTGGCAATGCTTCTCGCCCAAACATTGATTCATCCTAGAGGATTGTTTTCTTCGAGATAATATAACCAGTATTAGTTGTGGAAGTTACAGAGGCCAATAGGGCTTGGAATGCCAGCCGTTCATTGTAATTTCAGCTTCTGATTCTGTCTGTATTATCATTTAGGAGATTATTCTGTAGGATGGAATGATCCTTGAGGAGTAACGCTGCGAACGCTTCCGACTTTTCCAGGTTCTGAAGAAAGATATTTGGCCGAAACCTTGACTGTAATAAGGCGGTTTAAAATCTTGGTAAACAGCTTTTCAAGATTACATCGCGGCTAAAAACAGTTGCGTTTGCGAGATAATGCTGGTGTAGAATACACGGCTCATCCTGCGGAATAGCGTTGACGATGACGACTACGACTATGCAATGCGCAGGTTTTGTTCGTGCTCCAATTTTCCCCCTTTTGTTCTCGGTCTGCTGATGAGCTCTCCGAGCGCAGATACCTTCCAGCTGTTGCAAGATGTACTACGGCCTCCAGCTATCGCGATACGCACTACTCCAAATTAGGCGCTAACCTCCGTAGTCCTTTGAGGCTCATTTGGGTGAATGCCGGCTACCAGAGCCGGAATGCCGTTGTAATGAGATTATCCCTGAGACGACGAGACAACGACCACCAGCATGATGCTTTCTAATCGAATTCCTCGGGTCGCGAGCCTCGGCTTTTCTCTCCGGTATCAGTGTATTGACTGGGCCGAATTCGCGGCGGTCCTTAGGATCTTCCATGGGTCCGGCCGGTAACAACTGGCTCCACCCAGCTCCTCGGTCGGTCGGTTACGTTACGCCCACGCCCACGTCGCCACCGTCTGACGCGGCGGGGTTGGACGGCGTTCGTCTGGCTGGCTGTCTGGCAACCAGCCACCGTAATTCCGATGGCTCTTTCCTTTTCTGTGTTCGTCTAGAGTTCATCATATGAGGGGCTATGGGTTTCCTTAGAGCGCTCAGAGGCTGATCTTCGTCATATTCGTCTAAACGACTTTAGAAATTTTTAGTAAAATTTGCTCATTGTAAATACAAAAATAATTTAGAACCAATCTATCACCCTTAGTATGCCAATACTATCTCTTATGATCGATACTTTTCCTCTTCATCTAACTCCTTCATGAATAGTTTCACTCTTCAAACCCAGCATGCCTGTCCTTTACGTCTGCCACGAATTTGTGTCAGGTGTTTATAATCTGTTTGTCTGTTTTAGTGTTTACAATTTCTAACGACTGCATCTACATCTGCTTTAACTTTGTTGATGTATATCAATGTTTTGCGGGCTTTTAGTGACTAAAATTCTTGATCAAAAACATGTGTTTTTAACAATAACATATAGGTCAGCTGCTCTAGATCCTCTTTAGATATTTGCTCATGTTTAGATGATTGTCCTGCCTTATATCATATAATAAATGGGGAGTTTCCTATATTACAATGTGACTTATTGCAAGGCAAAGTTCCATATTTATGGTTTTTACCACTTTCATTTTAGACCGGGCACTTCCTGAGCAAAAATAACGTATCTAAAGTTAAAATTGGCCCTTTATTACAACAGAAAAATTGATTAAGATAGATTTTTATGACAAGATGAAAAAAAGCAAAAAAAGCAAATGAGAGGTCGAATGAGCATAAAACTGCTATTGCTTTGGCCAGAGCAATGTCTTCGATGCGTTATAATGCGACAAAAAATTGCTTGTATGGCGAGGTTGAGCCGTGCACTCGTCCAAATTATTACAATGCTCCTTGGATTGGTGGGACTGTTTTTGTTTTTCATGACGTTATGGCGGAGACTTCCTTCAACTGTGATCGGTTTCGCTGTTTCTAGATTTATACGCATGCAAACGGTAATTACACTGTTGTCTTAGTAGCCAGTGCGTTGTATAGAATAGTGCACAACGCATTCTCTCCCTCTAACACAAGTAAATTCATTAATTTTCAGCACACTGTGATATCCAGAAATATAGTTTGTGATCAAAATAAAAATTGAATCTATCTTAGTCCGGGGGGTAACTCAAAAGTAGGTAACAAAATGAATTGAGACTTACCGGGCGGCTCCTAGAGAACGAGTTGGAACCTAAAAGAAACCAAAAACGAACGATCAAACAAAAAAAATATCGCCGCGGTTTACAACCGTCTCTTAGGGCAAAGAACGACGGAATAGAGGCATGCCGCGTACTCACCGCCGGCTGACATGTTATAACCAGGATCTAACATGATGAATAGGGCGCATTGCCGCGTGCTGACCGCTTCCTGATATGTTTAACCAGAATCCAACATGGTGAGGAGGGCACACAACTTTGCCGGCTTACAACCGTAATAAATGCAATTTTTCGTTTTTCTGTTTGTGACATTTTCTTGCCTAGGGTCTTATGTTGTTTTGTAGGAGCCGCTAGGTAAGTCTTAAGTGGATTTGTTACATATAATACTTTTTAGTTATTTGGCCCCCCCCGGACTAGGATAGATCCAAAAAATTTAGTGTTTATTCAAAAGTTTTTGTTTTTTCTTAAGACGCTCAAAGGTGAATTTTAATTAAAATTTTCTTCGAAAGGTGATTTTAACTTGGCTAGAGAACACATTTCCATAATTTGGAAACTTCTGAGCCGGTGTGCAAATTGTTCGTATTATTTTATTTTTAAATGTATTCTATTTGAAACTAAAAAGTGTCATGTTAAAAATGAAATGCACAGTTTGAAGTGAAAATTGTATTTATGTATTAATTTATTAAGTGCCGAGAGGACAGCTTCGTCTGTATCATGTTTCTTTTTGGAGTTCTTCTTCTGTTTTCCTTTGTTAGATTTTTTTCAGTCTATTTTATTGTATACACTCCTTTCCCGACTCCTTCGCTATTGAGCTCACATTGGACTGGTTGTGATCCCGACAAGCATGGTGGAATGAACCGCTGGACTTTGGGTTAATTCCAGATAGAAATGACTTTTCGGATGTTTTAAGTATCGCCATATCATTTTGTGTATTAAAACTAACAATCGACATCTGTGAGGTTATCCCAACGATCCTCAAGAAGACCTACCTATAAGGTCATGTAAAGCCTCTAACAAGGAGCACAGGGGAGGAGTTCATTTTTGCTGCTTGCCTTTTTTTGATGAGCAAAAGGGGAAAGATATCAAGCTCGACGGTTGTTTTCTTCACAGTGACCAAGATTGGTATAACTCTTTATTGCGGATTAGATTTCGGCGTTGACGCCTTCTTCAGAGCCTGGAAAAGTCGAAGTCATTTGAGGAGCTTCCTTCCCAAATGCCGTTTCATTCTGCAGGAACACATTCAAAAGGCTAAGAGACCACGAAAACGACGCCGTAAAAAGTCGAAAAGAAGGCTAGCCTTAGATGTGAATAGAAAGGGTCCACCATGGATTGTGCTATCCAGCTATGTCTTCAGATTGCCTCCAGATACTCCCTAGAAGCGTAATATGTATGCGTGGCGCATCCCAGATTGGTTAAAGGCCTTCAGTTATTCTTTACTGAGATGAGGCGCCCCATTTTCTAATTCAAAGATTGAATAAACTACAGATTATCATCAGCGAATTAGATTCGGGATTTGTCCTAAGCTTATCCTACTTACAGCTTGCTTAGCGTACTGATGGTAATAACAAGCCAACCACTTGGTTTTTGCGTAGTAACACGTTTAGTCAACACCACCATAGAATCTTGATCCTTACTATTAGAAAAATGTTCGTTGCCGTTCTCGAAAGCTCAAGATTATTTTTTCTTTCTTTTTATTTCTTTTTCTTCTCATTTCTTCAAATGACAGCGGCACACAGAAACCACTATGCTGCAATGCGATATCACGAGAAATCTGCGAGCAAAATATCGTCATTTCCTGTTCTTGGCTGTTGTCCTTTTTACTTTTAATGCTGCTTGTCTTCTCACATTCATCAAGACGTTCAACGAATTAGGTTGCGTTTGTGGAACACATCAATCTTCTTCTGACAGATGTGGTCTGCTGTAATCACTGTTCTGCATCAAAAGGATAAACGATAAAAGGCGGAGTTGCTCAATCCCTTTTGTTATGCGCCACGTATTCTACTTCTACGGGATATTGTGGAGGTAATTTGAATGCATATTTAACCGAAACGGTGGCTTGCGGTGGCCAGCCTATGATCGAGTCAGGCTTTATCCTTTCCAGACAAGTCCATTGTAAGATGCGCCACCTCTACTTCTAAGGGAGGTGGAGACAATTTGGATGCGTCTATGGCCTACAACGGGCGTGTATAGCGCAGTCGGAAGAGGTACCAGCTGTCGCGTTCACCGGATACCATGTTTCTGGTGCGGATTTCCCGCCGAGGCCAGCAAGCCCTACATTCTTCGGGGGTCAGTGAATTGGTACCAAGCTTGTACGTGGAAGGTCAAAGCGCTGACTTGTTCATCAGCTGGCCAGTGGCCAACTTGCCAAATACTGATTAAAATCGCCTCCACGACATCCGTAGATGTTCAATACGTGGAACATCCTAAAGGGATTCAGTAACGTCGTTTTTTATTTGGCCTACGCAATCACTTGTAGTCGTAAGTTGATGAACAAGTCAGTGCTTCACCCTTCCCAGGCACGTCTGTTACCAACTCGAAGACCTCGGAGAGATGGAAGGCTTGGTTGGCCTAGGCGGGATATCCAAATCAAGAACTGAAAACGGTGCGTGCGATAACCGGCAGCTCCTCCTACTGCGCTATACGCGCTCCTGTTTATCATAGCATTATCTACGGGTGTACAGAAATAGCGCCAGTGTTAATTTTACGAGAATCTTTGGCGCTGGAGGATCTTTGCGAGGAGAAAGAGGCTGGTTTTGATAGAGCTGTATAAAATAGTTGTTTTCATTATGAAAGAGCTCAGACATTACACAAGCAATGTTCGAATAATGCTTTTTTGATATCCAATTTCGATCAATATTCAAACAACGGCGATCTAGAATTTTCAAACAATTAAACGAAGAATCTATCGAAATGGTTAAGCAAGTGTCCGAGCTCAACTCTATTAGTACTCTCAGAATCTTCCCCAATGTATCTTAAATAAAGGAAACCCAGTTAGGATCTATAGATTGATTCACAGCTCTAGAATGAGGCTGTGTTACACAAGGATAAAAAAGTATAGTACGGCGTTACAATGTTTTGGTATGCGCCGCGCATCCTACTTCCACGGTTTCTTATGAGGGCAATATGAACCCCTATTTGGTCCATACGATGAGTTGTGGTGGCCAGTCGATGCACAACGCAGTAGCTTATTCTTCCCAGACAAGTCCATTACCAATTCACTGACTCCGGAGGGATGGAAGGCTTAGTTAGCCTTGGCGGGAAGAGCGAACCAGGATCCTGGAATCGGGTGCACGCGCCGGTATCAACTCCGACTACGCTATTACTCGACATTTATAATCTTTAAATTGTTTTCCAATATTTTCTAAATCTCTGAACTCTCTTGATCCGATGTTACTGGATGCTAAGGAAGCTCAGTTTTCATCACTGCACTCACCCCACGCTTTCGGAGCCCGTTCCAACGAGAAGATGGCTGTGCTCAAGTTGCACTTTCCGTGCAGGTGCGCACTTGCCCGATCGTCCTATAATCGATCGCAATCTTCGTTTTCTTCTCGACCCTATCCCGGTGCCGGACCTCGTCGGAGGAGGACTTCTTCCTTCAGCCGCCCGTCCAACCGTCAGCAAAGAGCGCTTTGTCCTCCGGACGGCTCCGCTCTGATAAATCACCGCGCGCGACGGGCACGGGGCCCGCGCGCGGCGATCAAGTGCGCGGCGACTAATTGCTCATCATCCGAGCGATCAACGCCAGCTTCGTCGTCGTTTTTTCCCGGTTCGGTTCGGAACTGTAATTGCTCTCTGATTCTGGGGTGGTCGCCTCGCCGACTGGTTTTCTTACCCTACCGCCAACTGCGCGCCGAGCTGCTGCGGCTAATTTTTTGAATCGTTGCCTCCTTTTCCCGTGGTGGAGGCCTTTAGTGTGGGCTGTACGAGTATTCTTGTGAAGTTTAAGCGAACGACAGACATTGGGCGCTTATAGCTTTGGCATTGGCTGAATAGCTGATTTTTTTTTTCGGTTTTTCCTGCGAGCTTTTGCATTAGGCAAAGGGGGAGGGTCTCGTTAAAAGTGCTTAACTTAAAGCATTGTAGGATCAAAGCCTTTGCATCTGGTCTTAAAGAAACTGGAATATACGTATTCCTCTGACTCTCTTGTTCTGGTACATCCGTCAGCACAGCGATGTGCTCATTTAGTTTTCGTGGTCTTGCTCTTCACAATGTCTCAACCATTGTGAGGATATTTAAAATGAAAAATGGAAATTTTCTGTATAATGAAATGAGACACCCTGTTTGTTCGAAAAATGAGCGGCTCTTATAGGAATGCGATTTCCTGCGCGTACAAAAACCTCCGGCACGTGGTCTATTTACAATATGTGCATGTGCCAAAATCTGCCTCAGACTGAGGTTCCATCCCTTCCAGGGGTGTGCGTTTAACGATTAACGATCTACCGATTTACCGGATTTACCGGCATTTTTCGTTAAAATTGTTAAACGAAGTTTAACGACGAAAATTTCCGTTAAGTTGCATTAACGACATTTACGCGCCATTTTCGAAAATTTACTTTTTCTTCATATGAATGCATTTAGGAAAGATTTTTTATATGAGCTTTGACTGTGTCGTTGCGATATCGAGAAAACCCTCTAGTTACTTGAGTCGGTGGAAATACATAAACAGCCGACATTGTCCTCATGTTTCTGGAATTGTTCGCATTTTCTTGTTATTTGACCAATTTGTTTGCCTACACTCCTACTTTCGATGCAGTTGTTTCGTATTCTGGGCTCCTAGGCATTTTTGGCGCTTGATTCTACACTCTAATTTTTCATACTTCCCAACCTGTCAGTTTTTTTTCTTCAGTTTTTGTGGTATTTATTTCATAAGTTGGTTGAAAAGGCATAGAAGACGCGATCAAAACGCTACGAAACACGAACAATGCGAGAAAATAAGTGTGAGAAACGAAATGGGAAGAGAAAGGATCTTTCCTTCTTATCCGCAAGTTTTTTTTCGGAAAATTGGAGTGGTTCTTCGTGCTGGATCAGCTGACGATTGCAGGACTACGTTAAGGCAATTATGAACCTCGCCTAGCTGAGAGAGCATCATACTGTCGTTACTTTCTTTCATTGAATTTCATGCCGTGCCTGTCAACGATGTTGTTCAATCTTTCGTCTTTTTTGAGGACTCTCTTGGCAGTTTTCTTTGGGAGAATCACGGTCAGTTTACACGTGAAACAGTGAGCGTACCTATGTATGTACACAAAAGCAAAAAAAATCAATGAAAAACAGAAGAAGCCGATGATTACTCTTCGTCAGTTATTATCAGTGAAATTAGTTCAAAAACTCCCACTTTACATGCAGTCGCATTGCATGAAGATTCTTTCTAAAGTTCTACGAAAAAAAGTAAATCTTTGAAGGATCTAACAACTGTGGATTTTTTCGTCTAATTTGCGAACTTAATTTAACGCTGTCTATCAATCCAAAATGTCCTCTAGAAAAATGGGAAGAAATTGAGAAACCCAAAACACACTCGACCCTCGACAAAATGTGCTACACGGTTTGCTGCGAGGTGCTTCAATAATTAAATCAGTAAGCGGAGGACCTTTTGGGACAACAGAAAACATTTTATGAAACAGGCTATATGGACTTCGCTATAGACTCTATGGACGCACTAAACGAACTAGGCTTAGTAAGACATTTGTTCTTTTAGAAGTCACTCTACTATTGTTGTTTCTGCTGTTCTGCGTATCATAATGACTTTTGTCGTTTAGCAATTTTGTTGATGCTCAATGGACTGTTGTTGAATGTTGTGAAGTTGAAGACGCGGTGGTCATATATTAGGTTGGCAACTAATTTCGTGGACTCTCAAGCGCCTTCAACAAAAGTGTTCATAAACAAATAACAGTTTTCAACCAAAGTAAGAGCTGTTGGAACGTAGGACTGCTTCCCATTTATCAGCTACCTGGCCCTTCCCCCAGCTGTAGAATTCTTGTGCTTTTGCGGCCAAGAATCTTGGAGGTGCATTTTGACATGGTCCACATTAATAAGTCGTCCTCCAACCAAGAAGTGCTGCAGCGTGCTGTAAAGGTGCTAGTCATTTGGCGCACGGCCTGTGCTGTAAGGTGGGTGAGTTAGACGCTCCCAGCTAAGGTCTTCGATTTTTTGAAGCTCCCGATTCGTAACGTGTGATCTGGCGTTATCTTGCTGATAGATAACTCCGCTCCTGAAGATCGTCTGAACCGATTCCAGCGGAGTTCAGCCTGCGCGCGGCCAGGTTGAGAAGAGTAGATTACAGCATTAATGCTGGAACCGTTCTTGATGAGCTCCCAGAAGATAATACCTTCCTGACACCACCAAACGGAGGGAACGTAGCGAACCGGACGCCTCAAAAAATAGAAGACCTTGACTGGAAGCGTCAAACTCATCCACTTTACAGCACAGACCTTGCGCCGAGTGACTACCACATTTTTAGTTCGGTGCAGTACTTCTTGGTTGGAAGACGATTTAATAATGTGGACCGGGTCAAAATGCACCTCCAAAGATTCTTGGCCTTAAAAGCACAATAACTCTATGGCCGTGGGATAGACCAGCTACCTGATATATGGGAAGCACTTCTGCGTTCTGAGGGATCTTATTTTAGTTAAAGATTGTCATTAGTTATTTGTTAATAAAGAGTTTCTCTGAAGATTCTTGAGAGTCCACGAAATTAGTTGCCAACCTAATAATTGCCGTGTAGATGAAGAGAAAAACAATAAAAGAAAAAGATCCAGCTATTTACCTACTCAAATAGATCCAAACTGACTGCAGCGAAGGCAGTTTTTATTTAACGGATTTACCGATTTTAACGCAAAATTTTTTCGTTAAAAAATGGTCGTTAAAAGTTTACCGAAAAAATTAACGCACAACCCTGATCCCTTCCACGGTTTGCGGTCCCATCCGCTGACAACGAGTAGAGGACAGAACTCAAACAAAAGTATCCATTTTATGCCCACGGGTCCGCTCTCCTAAGTGGAAATGCGAAGATACACATTCTATCAGATCGGATTTATATGTTCCTGACAATTGCATTCGAACAACTTCTACAATACAGGATGTCTCACAAGAAATGTATACACTGTTTGAAAGGTGATAACTTTGTTCATAGTAAAGGAACTGGAGAAGTTAAGGGCTCATATGAAAGTTTAAGAAAATATAAATTTTCTGACATATGAGAGGCATGGAATGCGCCATGCACTCGTCTGAAAACTCGATTGATTGTTTCGCTTGAATACATGTTATAATTTCTTCACAAAGTGGCCTCTTCGGTTGATTTGGGCTTACTTTAGAGTTCAAAACTTAATTACCCATTATAGATTGCGAAAAATGGAGGGTATTCTAAAAATAAAGGTACTATGTGAAGGGTTGTAACATTGCTGCTACTAAAGCATTTGGAGATACTTGAGACTCACATGAAGGCGCAGGGCGACGGGATTATGTGGCGTGCAAACAGTCAAGATTGCGTCATGCTCCTGCCTGAAACCTTGCATTTTAGACTCGATTGATTGTGCATGGGCCGAATGCTTGTTACAATCTTGTTGCTACTTGGTCACATTAACCTGTGCTGTGCTTCTCTTAACGTTTTGAGCTTGACAACCTCATGAAAGACACGCTACATGCGAGTTTATTGATTGCACGATTTAAATGTGAGCAGGAGCCGCCCACAATCAAACGAGTCTGGAATGCAAGGTTTCAGGCAGGAGCATGGCGCAATTTTGACTATTTGCACGCCACAGTAATCCCGTCGCCCTGCGCCTTCATGTGGCTCTCAAATATCTCCAAATGTTTTACTACAGCAATGTTACAACCCTTCACATAACACCTTTATTTTTCGGAATATCCTCCATTTTTCTCATTCTATAATGTGTAAAGAAGTTTTAAACTCTAAAATAAGCTCAAATCAATCGAAAAGGTCACTTTGTGAAGAACTTATAACATGTATTCAAGCGAAACCCAATCGATCGAGTGTAAAAAGGAAATTTTCAGACGAGTGGCGCGTTCCATGCCACTCATATGTCAGAAAATTTCTGCTTTCTTAAGCTTTCATATGAGCCCCTACCTTCTTCAGTTCCTTTACTATGAAGAAAGTTATCACCTTTCAAACAGTGTACACATTTTTTGAGACAACCTGTATTGTGCCACTCGTTATTCTGTCGATATTTCGTGATCATAAAACTTTAGGGGATCGCAAAATTGGGTTAAATAACCACGCCTGGAACAGTATTGACTGCTTATATGGTATGGTATAACCTTTTCCCGTTCATGTTCTTCTTTCTCTAACCATGAAATCGCTGACCTTTATCTTTTATCTTTCGTCGACTTTGGTAGTTAGCTATTCGCTAGGTTTGCTCAGAAGTTTCAATGCCACTTAAGCGTTCATAAGCGTTATACTTTATAAATAGGGTGCGCGATAGCGCAGTCGGGTGTGCCGGCTATCACATCACTCTGATTCAAGGTTCTTGTTCTGATTTTCTGTCCAGGCCAACCAAGCCTTCCATTTCTTCGGCGTCAGTGAATTGCTACCGGGTTCGTCTGGGAAGGATAAAGCGCTGACTGGTTCATCGGCTGGCCACCGCAAGTCATTGTATGGCCAAATACGCATTCAAATTGCCTCCACGACATCCCGTAGAAGTAGAATGCGTGGCGCATCCCAAAAGGGATTAAGTACCGCCGTCCTTTATCCTTTTTATCCTTTATGCTCTTTTTGAGCGGGCGAGTTATAATTTTTCTAGGAAACTAGTTATAAATTTTCATGACACAAAAAGTTATTTTGATTCTACTCATTAACTAGTAGTAACTGCTGCAGCAGTTACAGAGAAGATACAGACAGTGATGACGTGACCACGGACATCACACAAAACAGCCGTCGCATACTAGACTCCGTAACTTTCGCAGCGCTTTTGATGAATTGGCTCTACTTTCCGTGTAAGACCGCTGTGGTGTGAATTCTCTGTGAAATGATACCGTTGTAACATTGATGAATCTAGCCCCAGAATGCAGAAGAAGACGTCACGATGCCACAGGCACGTGGCACGTCTGTTGGCTCATTAGGATGATTGAGTGTCATGCCACATAACCGTACGCCGTCGTGCATTAATGCCTAATGAGAGACGTTTGCGTGCGCATTACGGTGCGCGGAACGTCGTCCAGACCGGCCAGCGCCAATGCGCGCTCGCGCTGGACATATGTTCGCGTGGTGTGGGCACGAGCGCGCGTGTCACTCCATCAACGGCTGGTCAGCGTTTGATTTGTTTCGCGGAGGATTCTGTCGCTGTGATGAGGACTTCATGAATCATTAACGGACCAGCGTTCGGTGTCCGTTGTACCGCACAAGATTACTATCCAATGCTTCGACGGGACCGTACCAGTAGTCAGAAAGGCAAGGCTGCTGAGACGGATGAGAGCATCCGCAACGCCCGTCCGAACTTCACCAACTCCAAGACAAGGATAGCCGCTCCCCGACGCCCTAATGGAACTGTCACCTCTTCCAGAAGGACAATGGAGAAGGTCATTCACGACCTCCACTCCGATCTCTTCGATAGCCACGTCCACCTGCACCCACGCCATCTTCCGCGGGATGGATACGTCGTTCCACCTGTTTTGCCTTCCGAGATCCGACACGCCACCTCGTAGGTGAAGGAGCATACAATACCCGGTCCCGACAGGATCAGGGCCGAGTGCCTGAAGAACCTCCCGCCAACGCTCATCAACACCTTGGCGCGGCTCTTCACACGCTACCTGTCGGAGTGCAAGGTTCCATCTCAGTGGGAGACCAATAGGACCGTCTTGCTGTACAAGAAGGGAGACGTGCACGACATTGGCAACTATCGCCCGATCTGCCTGCTGTCTACAGACTGCTCACTCGAGTCATCCTGAATAGGATCAGCAGAACGCTGGACGAAGGACAGCCATGCGAACAAGCAGGATTTCGGAGAGGATTCAGCACGATCGACCACATACACACCATTACGAAGCTCATCGAAGTATCGCGAGAGTACAAGCTGCCGCTGTGCCTTAGGTTCATCGACCTGAAGGTCTTCAACTCCGCCGAAACTGAGGAGGTTATCGACGCCCTGCTCAGTCAGGGTGTTCCTACTCAGTACATTAGAGTCCATCGAGAGCTGTACAGTGGATTCACGATCAAGATCTCACTCCTTTCTACAACGACGCCGTGGTCAACGTGAAGGAAGGGAATTCGGCAAGGGACACCAAACTGCGAAGCTCTTCAGCGCCCAAGAACGGGAAGACATGGGAATTCTTCGTTTTCCCGATGATACTGTGCTTATAACACCATGTATTAACTAAACGGAGAAAATTATGTCCAATCTCCTTCGTGTATGCAATTGTGTTCGGAACGAGCATTGTGAGAAAGGGGCTGTTCTAGTGTTCCATTCTTGCTCAACGGAACGCACATCATCTATAGATATGATGTTACGACTTAGTGCCGGAGCTGAGCGGAAGGACACGAGCGGCATTGGGGAGCTTTCAAGAGCGTCGAAGCAGTCGCGAAGAAGACGAAGAACGTCCGACTCCGCGCCCACCTGCTCGACTCAACTGTCCTTCCTGCGCCAACATTCGCCACGGAACCTGCGCCTCATGGTCAGTGTTGCACAGCACGTACAGAACAGCGGGACGATCAAGGTTACATGATTCACGTCAGTTTAAGTGCACAATCCTGTGCTTCGTCGACTTCTTGGTTCAGAGAGACGTCGTGGAGAAGGATGAGAAGCATACAAGCAGCAATAAAGTGGAAAAGCCTGTGAATCAGCCTTTGAATCATCTGGGGAATTTTTAGCGTCGTCATTCTTTCTGCAGAAAGAAATGCCTTAGAGGCGTTGCTATGTACTACATGACGATGGAGTTCTTCTTATAAATTGGCCCAATGGTGAGCTTCGAAAGTCAGCCTTGCTCCTGCATACTTTAAAGTGCTACTTCTACGTACATAGGTTTTACATAGAGACATAGACTTAAGTGCTTCTGCCCTTGATTTTCCGAAGCTTCGCTAAGTTGCCGAGCGGAAGACCAAAGGAAGAAGGTCCGCTGAATGAGATGTCGGGCTCGCATATGTAGATGTCCGTGACCAATTCACACGCTTTTATAGGCGTTTGTCTTGGCCACGAACTGTTCGTCAGTTGCTCTGCGACTGAGTCATTTTCTTTGGACGTTTTTGTTCTGAGTGACCTGCTTTAGACTGAAATTTTTGACCTCTGGAAGTTTGAGGTAGAAGAATGCTACGGAGCCTTCATCTAGAAATCGAATCTTACTGACCTTTATGAATAACAGCTCGGGTGTACAGCTAATTCTATAGATTTGTTTGCATGGGAAGGGTCTTGCGAGAATCTCCACCCTCCAAATGACAGAAAAACGTTCCATTTTTACAAGGTCCATGAACCTACCGAACTAAAGCCCTAAAAGTTTGCCTTAAAATCGCTCAGTCTCGCAGGGCAATACTTTCCAGACATTGACTATGCTTAAAGGATAAAAGGATAAAGGACGGCGACACTCAATCCCTTTTGGGATGCGCCACGCATTCTACGTCTACGGAATGTCGTGGAGGCGATTTGAATGCGTGTTTGGTCGTACAATGACTTGCGGTGGCCAGCCGATGAACAAGTCACCGCTCTATCCTTTCGAGACAAGTCTGGTACCAATTCACCGACCCCGGAGGGATGGAAGGCTTGGTTGGCTTGGGCGGGAAATCCCAATCCCAACCAACCAACCTGGTATCGGGTGCACGCGACAGCCGGCGCCTCCTCCGACTGCGCTACACGAGCCCCGAGTATGCTTAAAAAACGAAAATCGGTACTCCAAGGAAGAGAATCGAATACCTGACACCGCGCCTATGTATGTATGAAGCAGTATTTTTGCTTTTTTTCTGCATATTCAATGTTTCAAAGGAATTGCGTAGGGAGAGTGTATGATTCCTAGTAAAACTGAAAGGCCCTAACTCGATAGGTTCAAGGACTTTGCAAAAGTGGAATGTATTTTTATATTATTTCAAGTGCGGAGATTCTCACTTCGGTATTCATTTTCGCCGTTCAGATATACGCTTGAAATCCTTTCCTGGTTACTTTTTTCGACGGACCTGACCAGGATACTATCTCAACGGTAGGTCGGAACGGCGCAATTGTTGTATATGGGCAGAACCGCCTCTTCCTGGGAAGTAGCAAACTGCAGGTATCTCGACCCCAATACAACTCTGCGCAGAATTAGGGGCGACGGAAGTCGCGTGTTGGCGCCCTGTTGATTCACGTGCTCCACGGCTGACGGGCGCGCGCGGAATGAAGGCTTGTATCGCGACTCTGCGCAGTGCACAGGTGGCGTAGTAGGGAAGCGCTCGGGCTCGTGACCGAGGGATCGAGGGCTTGGATTCCTCCGACTGCGTCTGTTTTGCACTTTTGCAGGGGTACTATAGTGTGTTATAGAGCATGTTTACATATAACATACCACCCATACCGTCAACAAGGGTGGTCCGGGCGGGGTCACCGATTTCCCTGAAACTTCGCCTACGGGGTTATTTGGGGTGCTGAACGAATCTGATACCCGTTTTTCACGATTCGGCTGGATAATATAGATACAGGAAGGCACAGGATTACATTCTTGAAGTTTCTGCCGGTGACGGCAGGTAGAGACAGAATCGTGAGAAACGGATGTCAGATTCGTGATCAGCACCCCAAATAACCCCCCTAGACGAAGTTTCAGCGAAATCGGTGACCCTGCCTGGACCACCCTTGTTAACGGTATGGGTGGTCTCCGACCGAGTCGTGAAAAACGGATGTCAAATTCGTGATCAGCACCACAAATAACCCTCCTTGACAAAGTTTCAGCGGATTTTTTTCGACCGAAGTCTTGTCGGTGGAGTCAGAACTTTTAACTAGTTCCACAAAATATCTATCGTTACATAACTATAGCTTCACACAAAATAGGCTTAAAATAAGTGACACACAGAAGTGAACATTTAGCTAATCTGTTGTTTGAACCATATGTTATACGTAAACATGCTCTATAAGGCCTATGTTACACTCCCGCGGGAGCATCCGCGGAAGGGCGGGAATCGCGCCGAGACTCCTCACCTGGCCAATCGCCGCGCCTCGCCACGCCCGCCTCCGCCGTGCTCCATTGCTCCGCGGACATTCCGCGGATGCTCCCGCGGGAGTATAACATATGCCTAACACACTATAGTACCCCTGCGAAAGTGCAAAACAGACGCAGTCCGCGGGATCCAAACCCTCGCCCCCTCGCTCACGAGCCCAAGCGCTTCCCTACTACGCCACGTGTGTACTGCGCTGACCCGCGATACGAGCCCTCATCCCTAGCGCGCCCGTCAGCTGTAGAGCCCGTGAATCAACAGGGCGCCAACACGCGACTTCCGTCGCCTCCAACTCTGCGCAGAGTTGTATTGGGGTCGAGATACCTGCAGTTTGTTACCTCTCAGGAAGAGGCGGTTCTGCCCGTATACAACACTTGCGCCGTTCCGACCTACCGTTGAGATAGTATCCTGGTGAGACCGTTGTTAATTAAGGGATTAGTGGATAGGCGTTAAGGTATTCAATGGTGTCTGTTAGTAAACCGCTAGTTATTTAGTTTCAAAAAACTGACCGTTTTTTATTAGTTTTGCCTGTTTCCCTCCGACAGTTCTGGGGGCGGATTCACCAAACTCGGGGTAGGGGTAGGGAAATCCTCATGGGTAGGCGGAAAGGCGTGGATGGTCGCGTATCCCCCTCGACCTAGCAGTACAGCCGCGAATAGGTGGGTAAGTAATACGGTGATGAGTGTCATCGTTGGTATCTTTCTACCTTCCTACCCGGCATACCCCCGGGTTTAATCCTTGATGAATCCGTCCCCTGGTCCTTCGGAATGACCATCGCTAGTCCACATAGCTGTTCTTTCACGTGCCACTAATCCACGTGCCCCGTCGGATCATCCTTCCCACCACCATCATCAGCACCACTTCAGCACCTCATTCGCTGCTCGGAGCTCTTCATCTCGGCGCCGGCGCTACCTTCTAATTTCCTCGGCTCATTTCCGTTTGCGTAACGCGGCCGGCCTCTGCCGGTCGCCAATGTGGCTCTTTGTCTTCTTCAGCGGACGATTTGTGTCCGAGAATGCATGGCCGCGTGGAAGATTGCGAGTTCCAGGAATGTAAAGGCAAAGAATTACTTCGGAATAGTATCCCAAAAAGTCACGGTGTCATGAAATTGACGGCCTTCTGCTCAGGGTTAAGGTGTGAAAATTCGTGACAGTCTGGCGACTGCTCCGCGATTGACACACCCTTTAAGTGCATCTGGTGATCTGTCAATATTTGAACGGGCGACGTTAGTTCAGTGAGCAATCTGTTGAAAATTAGCTGCGGATAACAGACTCTTTGCTGCACACAGCAACAGCAAACAGTGCGGACAATGAGCCGCTAGTGAGTACTGTACAGCTACAGTATGCGCGCGTATAGGACTAAGTTCAAAGGCGAGAAACACAGAATTTAACGCGATCGCTAACTGTGCAGAAATAAACGGGCTGCTTGGGATGCTCGTCGAGGAAGTATCGAAGAATCCGGCTCCATACCTTCCTATTTGTCTCGGCTCTCCTTCCTGCACTACACATGGGGTCATACTATGAAGGCCATAGCGATGAGCTCTGGCCGACGCCGACTGCCTTCCGTAGGAGGTTAGGAAGAACGCCAGTAGGTTCATCAACGCAACTGAACTTCTCGCAGAAATCTTTAACAAGGAACAAGGCGGCTTTCGAGCCTCTCAAGCGAGCAAGATCCATTGGGCTCTTGTGGCACACAACGTGGACGAATCGATCCGTTGCTGGCACCAGTTCGAACAATTTGTCAGCAAGTAAGGAGGAGGTGAAGAAGGAGCAGATTAAAGGACGGCTTTAATCAATCTTTATATACTTGGGATGCGCCGCGCATTTTTCTTATGCGGAAAGTCGTGGAGACATTTGAAATGGGTACATATTTGATCTATACAAAAAACCGAGGCGACTATGGAAAAGTTAATGTTTTATTCTTCCCAGACAAGTCCGATACCAATTCACCGACTACGGAGGAATGGAACGCTTTCTTAGCCTGGGCGGGAATTCAGAAGCAAGAACTTGGTGTCGGGCGCACCTCACGACAGCCGGCACCCCCGAATATGAAAGAAAATGATATTGAGATTTCTGGGCGAAACCAGCAAGCAGCCACCTGCCAAAGTCGACGAAAGATATGTAAGAGATAAGGATCATCGACTTCGTGGTCAGAGAAAGAAAAACATGAGCTGGAAAGCGTTCTACCATACCATAATAGCAATCAAAGTTGCGCCAGGCATTTGTAACTTAACCCGCATTTCGTGATCTCATGAGGTCTTAAGACTACGAAATGGTGACTGAATAACGAGTGCGTGGTGCAGTATTTTAGGGGCTACTTTGCATTAAAAGACGGCATCGCGCCGTGCACTCGAAAACCTCGTCGCGATGTTTATCTGATTGACAGTGTATGTAAATGCTGCTTACATTTCATCAAAATAAGGGTATGTGTGTTTTTTACAACTGTTTATGTTACATCGTTTGCAGGTGTGAAACTCTATGCAAACAGATAAATTTGCTATCAATCGAATAGAAATCGCGACGTCTTAGACTACGGCATGGCGAAATCTTTTTATGTTAAAAAATGAACGCCTTCCACCTCTTCAAAACAAGCTTTATACCATTATTTTTCCTAAAAAATAAAATTTTATAAAATTTCAAATAATGTGTTTACTTATTGGGTAGATGAGTAAAAACTTCAAAGGAAGTATACTAAAATTTTCCTCGAACAAAAAATTATTCTAACATTTTTGAAGTCTCTAGTTCAATGTAGAGAAAGTTCATTTCAATTTGGAAGAGTTCGCTTTGATTTCAAAAGTCTTAGGCTAGCTCGGAAGAGTGTCCAATTTGATTTGAAAAGTGTCAAGTTCGACTGAAATAGGTATATATTATAAATCCGACACAAGAGAATGCCTCTTCTACCCACTGCCTCCTTTGTTACTGGTCCACTTCTGCTTGCCGTTTCTTATTTCTTCACTCGTGACCAAAGGAGGAATCCTGACCTTCTCAGTACTTTGAGTTCCTTCCGTAATTTCAGTTCATTTCGTCCAATCTCTGTTATTGTCGATTCTGTTCTCTATGTCTTGTATGCTCTTGGTTGGATTGGTTTCAAGTATACAACGGCCGAGCGCCGTCGCCGTCCTCCCCCTGCAGATGCCTCTTCTACCCACTACCTCTTTTGTTACTGCTCCACTCCTGCTAGCCTTTTCTTATTTTTTCACTCGTGATGATAAGAGAAATCCTGACCTTTTCAGCACTTTCAGCAATTTGAGTTCCTTCCCTAATTTCCAGTTCATTACGTCCAATCTCTGTTATTGTTAATTCTGCTCTCTATACATATGGTCTGTCTAAATAAATAAATAAGTAAATGCGCATCTTTGTAATTGTACTTAGCGGGCCCGTGAGCATGAAATAAACGATTTTGTTTGGGTTCTGTGTGTTCCTCCTTTTCAGAGGCTGTAACCACACACTGTGAAAGGGAGGGAAGCTTAGGTTCTAAGAGATTCTGTCACATGGGTGTATGATAGGTGGACCATGTGTCGGAGGTTTTTGTAGCGCACAAAATCGCTTTCCTATAAGAAGCGGCCATTTTTCTAACAAACGGGACGTATTTTTTCATTATATTGAAAATTTGAATTTTTCATTATAAATATCCTCACAACTTCTGAGACGTAGTGAAGAGGAAGACCTCGGAAACTAAATGAACTCACCATTGTGCTGACGGATGTACCGAACTAAAGGTGTCAGAGGAGTACCTATGCGTATTATAGCAGTTGCTTCAGGACCAGATGCAGAGGCTTTGATCCTACGATGCTTTAAGTTGAGCATTTGGATGCTATTTGAATATCGAGCTGTGAACAGTATATTCGGAAAGAATACCAAAAGTGCCCTAATGCTCGGGATATGAGCAGTCCACGGGCTGACGACGGACTCGGCCGTGATCTTCCAGCCAGCTACTATCATCGGTGCTCAATCATCTGACGGATCGGTCCGGTGTAATTGCTGCGTGTGGTGTCGTAACGCTCTCAATTCGACCTCTAATCTCATAATCACACTCACAGCTCCTATTAGCCCCAGCGTTTTGTCCTGTGGAACTCGATCTTTTGTCGATGACGCGAAAATAATGACCGTTTTGCAACGCTAACTGCTGCTTTCTTGCGGTTGCCAACCTTTCGGTCAAGCGGTATTAAAATCCCTGTAGTGGTATAGCATCGCAGAGATTCAAAAAAGTGAAGAAATAATGTCGCCTATCGCGCGAGTTGACACTTCGTTCGCCGCGCAGAATTAATGGCCGTTTTCTACGAGTTGTAGCTCATTACAGTGTGGCACTGCTGATCCATTGAACAGCGAAGCACTGGAATTATGTCGAAAAAGACGATAGAGGTCGCCTTGACAACTCCAGAAATCAATAATTTTGATCGATATTGATTACGCGATTAATACCGTCTGCCCTGAAGGCTGTCCAACGGGCGTCATATTCGCGTCACTCTTAATTCGAGTCTTAATTCTTCTGCATACACATCAACATTAGGAATTGATATTAGTTAACAAATCGATATAGTTTACTTATATCCATTAAACAGTGAGGCGCTGGAATTATGTCGAAAAAGACGATAGAGGTCGGCTTGACAATCCAGAAAATCAATAATTTTGATCGATATTGATTAAGCGATTAACACCGTCTGTCCACCGCTTATGATAGTGAAGCCCATCTCAAAGTTCAGGCTGAGCAGAAGTTAATTATTTCTACTGGCCAGGTGTGAAGACCAGATTAATCATCCGCAACTAATTTTGCGCGGAAGTAACGACAGATGCACGGATTGACGGAATAGCTCTAGCTATACAGTAGACACTACGCATTTCAGTATAATGTACAGTACATAAGTAACTAATGTTCCGCCTAACCCATATATGGACCACGTCAGTGGCTGGTGTTTGGCAATGAGATGCCTTAGAAGAAGGTGAAATGATTCAGTCGAGTATTTCAACAGCTCGGAGCGTAAAGAATTCTAAACTCTCTCGGTCTTATCGGTCGCGGCGCCACACGCTCGTAAAAATCGCCAGTGCGGCGAATTTTTTCAGCGTCTTTCGTCGCGGCCAGTAACCTTTAAGTGATTTCTTTGCGACTGATAAGCGCTAGTGTTCCATTTCTTTGTAGCGGTGATTCATAGGTGTCTGTAGGGATAACTGGACTAGAAGATCGCAGAGAGGGAAGCTACCCCGCGCGAATGTGTGCGTTCGCGCAAAATTAATAGCCGGCGGAAGAGCTATACATTTCGGTTTGCATTATCAAGCTTCGCTCAGGTTTAGCAGTACAAGGTGGTCATAAAGCGAATACGCCAACCTGGAGATAATTTTTTGTATATTTGATTTTTTGAAAAAACAAAAGGAAACGACACTTTTAGTGCGAGGACGGCGAGGGCAGAATCCTTTAACGATAAGAGCTTCGTTCTTCTATAACAGCCGCTCGAGGCTCTGGTTATGTTTCGTCTTGAAATACAGGGTGTCTCAAAAAAAATTATACAGTGTTTGAAAGTTGATAACTTTGCTCACAGTAAATGTACCGAAGAAGTTGCGGGCTCTTATGAAAGCTTAAGGAAATAGAGATTTTCTGATGTATGAGCGGTATGGAATGCGCCATGCACTTGATATTTTGCATTTTACACTCGATTGATTGTGTTTCGCTTGAATGCTTGCTATAATTTCTTCTCAAAGTGGCCGTTTCGATTGATTTGAGCTTCTTTTAAGGTTTGTAACTTAAAAACACATACGGATTGCAAAAAATGCAGGGTATTCTAAAACATGCAGGTACTATTAGAAAAGTTTTAACATTGCTGATAGTGAAGCTTTTAAAGATATGTGAGGCGTGTATGAAAGCATAGTGTAACGAGATTTCTGTGGAGTGTGAATAGTCGAGATCGCGCCACGCCCCTGCCTAAAACCCTGCATTTCAGACTCGATTGATTGCGCATTCAACGTTTTCCGTCAGCCAGTAGCTGCAATTATGCCTATCAACCTCTTAATTTAGCTTGAATGTTGTTTCATCAGTCCACAGAATCCGTTTCGGAAAATGGGGCTCCTGCTCACATTTAAATTGAGAAGTCAATAAACTTGCATGTCACGTGTCTTTCACATCATTGTAAGGTTCTCAACGTTGAAAAAAGTACAGCACATGTTAATATGGCCAAGTAGTAACAAGATTGTGACAAGCATTCAGCCCATACACAATCAATCGAGTCTGAAATGTAAGGTTTCAGGCGGTGACATGGCGCAATCTTGACTATTTGCACGCCTCTAGTAACCCTGCGCTTTTATATGAGCCTCAAACATCTTCAAAAGCTTCACTAGCAGCAATCTTAGAACCTTTTAAATAGAACCTGCATTTTTTGAAATCCTTAGTGTGTTTTTAAGTTATAAACCTTAAAAGAAGCTCAAATCATTCGAATGTGAAGAAATTATGGCAGGCATTCAAGCGAGCCACAATCAATTGAGTGTAAAATGCAAAATATCAGCCGAGCGTATGGCGCATTCCACACCGCTCATATGTCAGAGAATTTCCATTTTCTTAAGCTTTCACATGAGCTCTCAGCGTCTTCGCTACCTTTACTGTGAGCAAAGTTATCGCCTTTCAAACAGTGTATACATATTTCTGAGACACCCTGTAAAGGATAAAGGCGGCGTTAGTCAATCCATTAATTTTTTTCTTATTCTCGTCACGCATCCTACTTCTACAGGATGTTTGGAGGCGATTTGAATGCGGATTTGGTCATTACGAAATGACTTGCAGTGCCCAGTCAATGGAGAAGTCGGCATCTTACATCTACATCTCCTTCCGAAGCAGGTCTGGTAACAATTCACTGACCCTGGAGGGATGATGTCCTGGTGGGCCTGGATGGGAAATCCGAATTAAAGGCCTGAAATCTGGTGCACGCGACGGCCGGCGCTTCCTCCTACTGCGCTACCGCGCGCCCATCCCTTGTCAAATCAAAGTTCAGTCTGTTAGTTGCCTGGGTGAGAAGCCGAACCCGTTTCGTGCTCAGATCTCACTGCCCTTCAGGCGTCCAGGAATGCGTCTTTAGTGCCAAAGTGGCCCGATCATCTCTGTTCTGTTTTATTCGATTTGCCCTCCGTCTTTCAAAGCGTGGCTAATATAATTGATGAAAGTAACAGCGAGCGATCGTCATGGAGGTCTACTCCATTGTCACCGATTACCGTTACGTTCAGTTAACGACTTCTTTTTCAGTCAGCGACGGCAGCTCATCATCACTCGACACCGACCCGTCGGAGCCGTCGAAACCGAGTAACGACGAGCGACTCGTCTGATTACGGCGAAGAAGTCAGTTTTTCTCAAGGTGACCACGCTATGAAAGCGTTTTATTTGCTTTTTCGGCGCCGCGACTCAACGGCCGCTCGGTCGGTGCCTCTGGGTGGTCCTATCTCGTTTATTGGCGGCTCTCCTGTCTGTCTGGCGTTTCTTCTGAAGATTTTCGGCTGTCATCTCTGCACTCTTCTGTTCATTTTTTTGTATTTATTTCTGGCTTCGATTCTGGGGAAGATCTCAGTCAGATTGAGACCAAAAAGGAAACTTCAAAGACCGTTCGATACGCTGTTTAACTTTGGCGAAACAATCACAAAAAAGTGCGTTTATATTCCGATATGTCTAATAGGTTTTATTAAAATTATTTTATTCTGCCTAATTTTCTATGAAAATTAAGCCGGTAATCCATTGGAACACGTACAATTCACTCCTGTCTTTTGGTTTTTGGTGGGTAATAAGGATAAAGGACGGTGTTATTCAATCCCTTTTGGGATGCGCTACGCATTCTGCTTCTACGGGATGTCGTGGAGGCGAGTTGAATGCGTATTTGGCCACAGAATGACTTGCGGTGGCCAGCCGATGAACAAGTAAGCCT
This sequence comes from Heligmosomoides polygyrus bakeri, assembly GCA_947359475.1. Taxonomy (NCBI): domain Eukaryota; kingdom Metazoa; phylum Nematoda; class Chromadorea; order Rhabditida; family Heligmosomidae; genus Heligmosomoides; species Heligmosomoides polygyrus. The sequence continues at coordinate 12,156,165 of OX375868.1, forward strand.
TCCCAGGCAAGTCTAATATCAATTAACCGACCCCGAAGGGATGGAAGGCTTTGTTGGCCTGGGCGGGAAATCCGAACCAGCAACCTGGTATTGGGTGCAGGCGACAGCCGGCACCTCCTCCTACTGCGCTCCACGCGCTCGCGCGAATAGGCGCAAAAAACCGCTGTTTTCCCGTAACCCTCTTCAATAGGCGCCTATTCAGAAAGCAAAAGCTACCATCCAAATCCAATGTGGACGATCTGTCCAATGATGTAGGTGTTAGATAGTGGTTTTAGAAAAAAGTTTTGAGACCCATAAAACCTGGACCCTGAAATTATCTATGAAATTATCTCGAGCTATAGGAGGAGGGTCGCTGTCTACTATTATAGGTCACCAAAACTATTCTGAATGATACCTAGATCATTGGATAGGTCGCTCACATTAGATTCCGACGATAAATTTATTTTTTGAATAGGCCACATTGAAGGGAGTTATTTGGCTGGCGGTTTTTTTGCGTTTATTGCTCCCCAAAAAACAGAAGACAGAACTAGTATTGTATGTAGGCTTCTAGGAAAACCGCTTTTTTAGGAAGGTTGTGTGACTCTAATAGTTTTAATGTAATACATTTTTCATAGTTTATTTGAGCATGCATATCTTACTCTACGTCTTTCAAGTTTCACGTTTATGGCACCCAATAACCACAATCTACAAAATAAATAATGATATGTTCATGATATGTATATGTTTTGCTATAAAATAAAGAATAGTGGATAATAATAAATTAAATAAAAATGTTAAATACTCTAATTGATACTAATAAGATATTATTAGTGGTTTTGGGAGTGTTCGTAAAGTGAGCACTAAAAGCTTTTCGAAAGAAGTCTAGAGGAGTCAGGGTCTGCTCCGCCAAAAAGCAACTCAAGATTTGTGTCCGTAAAATAAAAAAAACATGGAAGTGCTCCATACAGTAATCATAGCTCTAACGGTAAGATCACTATAGACAACAGAATTTTCATTCTGCAAAGAGTATCAACAATACAGTTCTCGGCGCAATGCGTGCTAGAGAGGGGGGGGGGGGGGGGAGGAAGCAGTCATCACAGATGACGGCTTTTCTTCCTCGTTGTCTTAACTATAGTTTCATATTCCAGCGGAATCCTACTTCTGTGGTGGAGTACGCTAAGGGAAGTACAACGTGATGCTTTACTGAGCTGTACGTTGAAGAAATCCACGCCTCGGAGAGACTCCCCCCCCCCCCCCCTCCAACCTGCATAGTGTCCAGTTCTCGTTATCATGTAGGATGAAGGTTCTCAGCTGTGATGAGCATTGTTCTAAAACTTCTAGCGATCAACTGAGGGTGAATACGGATGACGGTTTAAGATGGCGACGTGAGGTTAAATGTAATGAGTGCAACTACGTAGGCGCAAAACGGCTCGGACGGGGTCACCGTGTAAGGCAGCCCTACTAAACATTTTCTGTTGCATCAAATTTAAAAAACAACAACAAAAACATTGGTGTGGTCTACCGCTGTGGTGAACTGTGCTCGGCTAATTCCGTTGTAATTGAGCATTCATGTGCCTCCTTACGAAGGTGGATAACCACTGTAGGTAAAGCGACCCCCTCCCAGCCGCTTTGCGCCGAGGCGTAATATTGCACCAACTACTTGTAAAACCTAAATATTTTGCTTCGTGGGAAAAATGCTCAAGCCGAAAGAAAATGTAGGCTAGGGAATCACAATCACGGGTTTTCTTATTGATTGTGGAGAGTGCGGAGGTTCCCAAACCAGCATCTGTATCTATCTTGTACGGGCAACTCAGAAGACCGTGCCGATTGAAATGCTGTTGAACTACGGGAGGAAAGCCGGTTAACAGTGGGCGAAATTCCTACCACCTAGCGGTGAATTTTGTACAGCAAGTTACAATTCTATCCTTCACAGGCAAGTATGGTTCCAATTCACCAACCCACGAGATACAGGAGGCTTGCTTGACCTGGGCGGGGCCGAACGAAGAACCTCGATTCGCGGTGCACGCGCCAACCAGCAGTAGCTTCGACTGCTCTACAACGCGCCCTGTAACCTATAAAATATGATTGTGGATGTTAGGACAGCTCTAGCTCTTATGGTTTGCTTCGATAGTTTTCAATGAAGTATTTAAAAGCGCGCGTGGAAGCGTAGTCGGAGGAAGCGCCGGCTGTCGTGTGCATCCGATTCTGGGTTCTTGGTGCGGGTTTTCCGCCAAGGCAAACCAAGTCTCCCATTCCTCCAAGGTAGACGGGTTGGTAACAGATTTGCCTGGGAAGGATAGAACACTGACTTGCTCGAAAGTCATTGTATAGCCCAAATATTCCAATTACCATTTTTTGCATTAAAATTGCACCAACGATGTCCTGTGTATGCAGAATGCGTGGCGCATCCCAGAAAGGGATTTATTAACGTCGTCCTTATCCTTTATTCAAGAGACGGGGATGGAGGTGAGGTCTTAAATCTCGCATATCAACTTTATTTCTCGCTATTTTTTGAAATAAATAGTTGATACTGTGACCGTTTAGCTAAAATATCCTTAAGCTGTTAAGCTCTAGGCCTCGTTACGCTATATGGCGTTTGCAGCTCATCAGCAGTCTTTTGTTTTCGTCCTATGAACGGGTAAAGGCAAGATGAAGCTACCGACGCCATGTGGCATTCTCTGGCGTTGCTCCTGTGTATTCCGACTTTAGAAACAGCTTCTGGGATTTCAAAGTTTCAAGCAAAAGAGCCTCTCCATTATGTTGCTCCAGGCCTATTCCAGTGGTTGCCAAAGAATCCGATCGTATATCGTACAGTGCTGTGGTGGTGACCTAACGGCTAATATGCTCCAGTTACTGTTCGCACCTGGCTTCGGTGATCCTTTAATTGAGCCGAACGATGGCCGGCCGATTTCAGTCGCTTCGGCACGGTGATTTACACCCGTCGTGGCGATATTTCGTGGTTCGCGTTCCGCTCTTCGTCGTCGACGACGGGCCGTTCGTCCGTCTGTTGCAATGGGTCTGATTTATGTGGGGCTCATCGTGGCATTCGATTCGAGATCGAATTCTGATGTTCGGGTCCTCGAAAAACCTCGCGCGATGATTTGTGGCTGATTGCTTCGCATGGATGAATCATGTCTTACATAGGTTGCGAGAATTGACCGAGGTAGAAGTGCAGGAGTACGGTAGATGGAGGCTTTGCAACGTCTGAACGCCTCGCTGTCATACTGTAGCTCCATTAGGTTGATCGAAGAGTCTTGCAACACTAGCGCACCGAACTCGTATGTATTAGGTTGTAGCGAATTAAATGGCACTGGCTCGCGCCATTTTTTGGCGCGTCTTTACGCGTTTGATCAAGAACAAACCGTAACATTTGTACATTTAGAAGCGCAAACTTTGCTCTACCGGTGAGTACCAAATTTTCTATGTAAAAGTGGGAAAACTTTAGAGTTTTATTGACTTTTTTGCAGATGATCAAACGGGTAATCCGAGGCATTTACTTGTATGAATTCAAGCTGGGCACTACAGCTAAGGAGGCGGACGAGAAGATCAACGCCGCATTCGGTCAAGGATGTTCCACAATTCGGACGGCGTATCGTTGGTATCAGAAGTTCCGGAATGGAGATGAGAGCTTGGAAGAACATGGAGGTCGTGGGAGGCATAGTGATGTTGATGAGGACAAGCTGAGAGATGTGGTAGAGGAGGATCCACACAAAGGTGCCAGGGAGATAGCGAAGGTTCTTGGCGTCAGTCACAACACAGCTGCCCGGCATCTGAAGGAAATTGGAAAGACCAAAAAGCTGGAAAGATGGGTGCCTCACGAGCTGTCTGAGGAGCAAAGAAACCGACGATATGAGATCTCGTCCGCACTGCTTCTACGGAACGAAACGGACCCGTGACGGGTCCTAACCTGTGACTAGAAATGGATAATGTACGACAACAGGCGACGATCGGCACAGTGGGTGGACAGCGATGAGAGCCCCAAGGTTTTCGCGAAGCCGGAATTGCACCAAAAGAAAGTAATGGTGACAGTATGATGGTGTTCGCTGGGAATTATTCACCACAGCTTCCTCCCTCGCGGTGAATCCATCACGGCAGAGAAGTACTGCATTGAAATTGAAGAAATGATGAAAAAGTTGAAGGATATCCGGCCGGCCTTGGTAAACCGAAGGCGAGTTCTCCTTCTGCACGACAATGCTCGCCCCCATGTAGCACGAATGACGTTGCAGAAATTGAATGAGCTGAGCATTGAAACTCTACCACATCCTCCGTTTTCTCCCAACCTCTCCCCAACAGACTACCATTTCTTCAAGCATCTTGGCGACTTCTTGGTAGGGAAAATATTCAAATACCAACAGGATGCCGAAAGTGCCTTCGAAGATTTCGTCAATTCCAGAACTTCTGATTTTTGTGCTACTGGGATAAAAAAGCTTGTGTCACGTTGGCAAAGATGTGTAGAATCAGAAGGTTTTTATTTCGATTAATAAACTTGCCTACAAGCCGAGATATTAACTGTTTAAATTTACAGTGGTTCAGTGCCATTTATTTCGTTACAACCTAATACAATCCCCATTCATATCTAGAAAACTTCTTCATCTTGCTGCAGCCTTTATATTCTACTCCGCCTGAATTCCAGAGGCTGTGAAGAAAAACAGAGACGTCCATCTCCAGTTGATGCCATACCATTTTCTCTCCAAACATGACAATTTTTAAATCAAATTGGGCACTTTTCAGATCAACCTACACACTCTTCCAAGCAGACTTAACGCTTTTGAAATCAAACTGAACATGCCTCAACTTAAGAAGAGCGTCTCGCACGTTGAAGTAGAAACTATAGTTGTGCTCTCGAAGTTTTTTCGAATATTCGAATGGTTTCGAATATCTGAAAATTTTGAATATTCGAATTCGAGTGCATTTGAAAAGCGCGATTTTTGAATATTCGAATTTGATTAAATCTAATTTTTTATATGCAAATTCGAATGCTTATTTGAATAGGTTCTTCAAGCACAACTGTAGTAAAAACTCTCCATTTTGGTTAGAATAATTCTTTGATCAAGGCTCCAACTTCTCTCTTCTTGAAACCTCTGCACGGTTAGTTATTCTTTCTATTACTGTACCACCACGAAATCTTTAAAGCGGATCTTTATTTTAATTCATTATTACCCAAATGGGCTATTTGGGGTACTGATAAAATTTTTAGCGTTGCAGTGGAGTACGTATGTACAGGTTTTATAGGTTACGGTAGGTACGGGTGGGTAAAACTGCCGGCATCAGATATTCAATGAGATACGTCCAGAAACATCCAGGAACTGTTTTTGCCCGTACCCACCTTCCGTACGCCACCATAGTACTAGAAACACACAAAGTGTCTCAGAAAAGTGTATACACTGTTTGAAAGGTGATAACTTTGCTCAGAGTAAAGGCACTGCGAAAGTTAAGAACTCATATGAAAGTTTAGGAAATTAGAAATTTTCTGACTCATGTTCGGTATGGATTGCTCCATAACATCGTCTGAAGTTTGCGTTTTACACTCGATTGATTGTGTTTCGCTTGAAAACTTGTGATAATTTCTTCACAAAGTGACCGATTTGATCGATTTGAACTTCTTTTAAGGTTTGAAATTTAAAAACACACTACAGCTATAGAAAAATGCAGGGTACCCTGATTGTTGCTCTGAAGCTTTGGAAGATGTTTAAGACTCACACGAAAGCACATGGTAGCGAAATTTCTGAAGCGACGTTTAAGCTGAATGGAGAGGTTTCTTACTTCATGCTCCATGCTGATAAACAGTATCTTGGTGAAGATCTTGTACACAACAGAGAGAAGACTGACGGGTCGATATGTAGTTGTTGATATTCTCCTGCTGACCTTTTTTGAAGATTAGAACTGTTTTCGATTCCTTCCATGAGTCCGGAATCCTGCCAGGAGAGGTTATTCGCATAGTTGTAGCTACTGGGTGACGGAAAACATTAAAAGAAGCACAGCACAGATTGATCTGCCAAGTAGTAAAGAGATTGTAACAAGCACTCAGCCCATGCTGAATCAATGGAGCCTGAAATGCAAGTTTTAAGGCGGGGATATGGCGCAATCTTGACCGTTTGCTCGCCACAGAAATCTCGTTTCCCTGCGCTTTAATATGAGTGCCAAACAGCTCCAAAAGCTTCACCAGCAAGAATGTTAGTACCTCTCGATTAGTAACTGCATTTTTTAGGATACCCTGCATTTTTTTGCAAGCCATAGTGTGCTTTCAAGTTTTAAACCTTAGAGTTTTAAAGCTCAAATAAATCGAAATGGCCACTCTGTGAAAAACTTATAACAAGTATTCAGGCGTAAAACAATCAATCTAGTTTAATTACCCAAGTTTGAGGTACTTTTAAGATCCGACCCAATTCACATTGTGGTCAGACAAATCTTGGCATTTTGAATCAAGTGTAAAATGCAAGATTCGTGTGCATGGCGCAATCCACGCCGTCAATATATCAGGAATTTTTCGGTACCTTTACTGTCGGCAAAGTTATCACCTTTCAAACAGTGTATACATTTTTATGAAGCACTCTGTAGATCAGATTCATGACCAGCACCGCAAACAATTCGCTTCTGGGAACTTCGGGTGATTTTTCAATCTCTCCATGATCTCCGGAGCCGTGAAAGCGCAGTAGTACTGAATCTTCTTTGCGCGTAGTTCCTTTTGGAGCCGATTATCCACGTGGTGGACGTTGGCTCTTGCAAGCGTGGTTCACATGGTGAACCCAGATTTCATCATCAGTAACAATGCCCTTGGGAAGGTCAATGCTGTAAAGTGTTTGAAGACTTTTCGATCAACCTAATAGCTTCCGATTTGCAAGGTTGTGCTCGAGGCTGTCCAGATTTCTTTCCGATCGCCTTCATAATCCGCGAAAGTGTTCCTTATGGCCGCTGGCAGGTGTCCGACAGCCACTTTGGCGCCCTCGAACAGTAATTCGACAAGGAGACGATGATGACGATGATAATGACGACCACGAAGTCTGTAATTTGCTGACAGATGGGCTGCCTTCGTTGACGACGCTCTGAGACGTCGTCGAGGTCACTGTGATTCCCATACGGGACGAATGCTCTTCTTGAAGGTCTACCTCGTTCGCTTTCCTTTCCATCGATGAAATGCCAGTGTGCCAGTGGATGAAAACTGGAATGTTTATCACTTTTGTGGATGCGCCATGCATTGAACTTTCGTTCGATGTCGTAGATTTCCTTGAATGCGTGTTCAAGGAGGGATTTGTGTGTGGAAGGAAATTGAGGGAAGAAAGGAGAGAATAATAATTGTAATTCTTTGATATTTCTCCTTCACAAACATTCTTTGATATTTCAAACTTACCCATCTCTAGTTATATCATACTTTGTTGGGAGACTGGGATGTCTGCTGAAAAAGGAAACCTGTTCTGTAGCCAGTCGGTTGGGAATGATTCCTATTTTTCGGTTGCTTACTAGTTGATTCGACGACTTATTGTCCAATTTTGCTTTATTCTCCATTTTCTATTTTCTATTGTAGCTGCCTTCAATTCTGGTTTTTGACTGTTCCCATATAGTTCAAGTTTAGTTAGGTGCGTCATTAGCGACGTAGTAAATAAATAAATAAATGAATGAATAAATAAATAAAATGCAGATATAGACATACCATTTTCACGTCGATTTGAAACTTTCCATTTTGAGAAGTGCCCTATTTGGTTTGGTCACTTTTCAAATCAAATTGGGGACTCTTCTAAGCGCTTACAAAACCAATCTGAACATCCTACAGTTCAAAACGGGCGTTTCCCTGTCTAAAATAGACTCACCGAGAGGGTTAGAATAATCTCTTGTTCAAGGGGAATTTAGTATTGCTTTTTTTGAAATTGTTTAATTGTTTAATTAAATTCATATTTATTAGATAAATACATATCATGTAAATATAAAAATACACTCATCATATTCGTACATTTCAGTTCTTAGAATTCACTTGCCCCAATAAGTGAACAATTTCACTGTTTGTAGTGTTTCAGTAATTTCGTTTTTCAAGGAACAGTTTAAAGTTTGCTCTAAAGTGCAGGAGGACAGCTGTTCTTAATGTTAGGCCCCGTTTATACTTCGACGCCAAGCGACACGACGCCACGTAATGTGGCCATATTGATCGGGCGACGCGATCGATCAATCTGGCCGCAATGCGTAGCGTCGCGTCGCTCGGCGTCGGAAGTATAAACGGAGCCTTAAATGAAGAGGTCGCGTCATGCCTTCGTTCAAGACGTCGAGATTTTTATTCGATTGATAGCAAATATTTTGTTTGCATGGGGTTACTTCCTTGTCTGCGGTGCAGCAAAAGAATTTCTAGAACTTGCACATGTAGTCATTTACTTTGTTATTTCATACATGGAGCATTTACACTGTTTATTCATCAAGTGGAAACTGCAGCGGGCTAGACAGGTGTATGGCGCGATCTCTTCTCTTAACATGTTGAAAAATTGTTGCCTCTCTGTAACATAGAATACGCGCTAAACATTTTTTACTTGAAAAATGCAAGGTTTTGTAAAGTTTCGAATAGTATCTTCACTTATTGGGCAGATATGGTAATGGGCTAAATTTTAAGAAAATTAAAGGGGATCACGCTAAATTTTTACTGGACAAGGAATTATTTTAAACTTCCTGGAGTGTCTCTAGTTTAATCTGATAAAAAGCTCATTTTGATAAAAATGTTCAGCTTGACTCCTAAAGCGTTAAATCTTACTGGATTAGTGCCCAATTTGATTAGAAAATTATGCGATTTGACGTGAAAATGGATAATGCACAAACAACATTTGAATAATATAGAGCTCACGTTACAACAGAGAGTAGACAGAAGGATCATAATTCCGAGTAACAGCCAGGGATTCAGGATTTCATCTATTACCAGCCGTCATCTATCTGATGGTTCACGCAGGAAGTACACCTTGACTACGTCGAGTGGCAAGTTAGAAAGGGTCATGAAGAGAGGCAGCGATTCTGGGGATGTTGATTACTACTCAGAAAAGATTTAGCCCACCAACTGTAAATCTACACGTAACTGTTTCGCTAATATAGCGACGCTACGCCGAAAAAGTTCACCATTTTTGAATGCTATGAAGTATTCATAGAATCTTCATTTCATTACAACCGGACGAGGATATTGTAGGGGCTATAAATACAAAATATTCATCGGCTACCCTTCAGCGACCTCGATTACCCCAGAATTATAGTTTCGGACCATTTCAATGGCACCCACAAAAAACCTATAACTTGACCAATATCGATTGATAGCGATCGAAAGGTCAAAAACGAACTTCAGATTCGTCTTCAGCGACCTCGACAACCCCGGGAGTGAAGTTTCGGACCGTTTGAACGACATCTACAAAAAATCAATAATTTGATGGGTATCGATTGTAGCGATCGATACTTCGAAAGCGAACTTTGAATTCGGGTCCAGCGACCTCGACTGCCCCCAGGGCTGAAGTTTCGGGCCGCTGTTGATCACCATGAACCGTTGAGTATGGCCAGTACGCAGTGCCCCACTCCAGTTGTGGCGGACGGAAACACACACACACACGCTTGCCCTTTTATATATAGTAGGATAGAAAAAGTATAATAGTACGATAGACAAGAGTCATAAAAACGAAATGAATAAATAATTAAACAAAATTTAGCAAGTCAGTATATAAGGTATGTCTACTAGGATTCGGGCGGAGTTATGTAAATTATTGGGCGGAGTCGTGGTAGATCCTGCTCTTTGCCTTGCGCTATCTTGAGGTTAATGTTCCTTCGGAAATTCCAGCATTTGAACGCTCTTTTCTCTTCAAATTTTCGCCTCTACAACGAACCGACTCTATTGGTGCAGTCAGCAGCTACACCTAGTCTTTGACCGCCCCGCTGACCTCATAATAAACATTGTAGTCGTCGTCATCGTCGCCGTCGTTCGTTGATGGTATCCGAGCATTGTTTAGATTCATGTCATTGATAGCCGTTGTCGGTACTTATATAGTTTAACGGCCAGCGCGGTGGTAAACCACGGGGCTTGTCGACTGGCCGACGAATAAACGCGCCAGATTATCAGGTCAGGAGACCGTCACCGCTCCGTGACCGGCGATGGAGAGAACTACTGGAGGACGAATTCTTGTGAAGGCTGGCCCCGCTTACATACTTCTGCACGCGATCGCCTAAGCATCTCCGAATCTCGAGTTAGGGTCTAATTCCCTCCACTGGCTTCTGTTTTACTACTCGTTTGGCTCAAGCGTCTAGGCCTCAACGACTGCAAAGAAGAGCCGTTTAAAACTGGAGAGAGGGTGACAACTGTTCGACGGTAGTCGAGGTGTGTTTGCGGCACCAGTTCTGACGATGTCATTACCAGAGGATTGAATGTCGTCGTCGAAAAAGCCACAGAGGGCGAGGACGAAGAGTCGTTCTCTCCTTGCCTCTGGTTTTTCATGGTCTGTTTGATGAGGTCGTAGTCACAGAGACAAAGAAGTGAACTACCACGTCGCCATTCTTCGATTAGAACTCTATTGCTTTTGGGCAGCGGATGGTTATTTGTGAATTGAAGAAGCCGCCGCCTTGAGCCTTTTGAATCGCAATCGATCAAGAAACCTTTGCCTTCTTCGAAAATGGCCTAACCTGGATATGAAAAACTATTCGAGAGGATTTTTATAGTACAACTGCTAATGTATGAGTACATATATGCATCCTGGGGCCAGATTCATCAACCGCTTACCGCCCTCTAACAGTGAAAATACCGCCAAACCTGATGCTAATGAATGCCATATCAGGGGGCTTGTCGGTATTTTCACCGTTAGAGGGCGGTGAGCGGTTGATGAATCTGGCCCCTGGTATGCGCCTTACTGAGTTCATTCTCCAACTAATCGGCTACTACGCTTAGACACTCTGCCGGCGGGTTTCCACGCTTCTCGTCAAGTTTTTCCGTCATCTTCTCGACCGATCGCCGTCGTCTTCGAAATTCACTCTGACAGCTCCATCGTCGTCGGTCGGCTGATCGCCGTTGTCGGTTCACGCTTGGCCTGCAGAACGAGTTATTCTGTTGCAAGTGAGAGGAGCAGTGAAAGTCGATTCAAAACGAATCTGTACCACTTGCACTTTAGGCAGGACACCTCTTAATTTAAAACCGGGCACACTTAGAAATGAAATGGTCATTTAGCCAAACTAACCAGGGAAATCTCTCAAGCGTATATTTGATCGTTCTGTGCCATGCAGGTTTGTTATGGTGGTATAACTTTTATTTCAGCCGACGTTTCGACAACTCGTCTTTTTCAAAGGCCTGAAAGTGCTTCGAAACCTTAGATCCGGCAACTCATTCCGTCAAAGGCATACTTCTCCACATCTCTAGTTACAATGGGTTCCCACGAATGTCAAGGAGTGCTCCTCTATAGCATACCAAACTCACCGTTGTTCCACCAGCGCTGAGAGAGCGCTCAGCTATAGGACCATCAATGAGCAACTGGGAGCTACCATGCAGATTTATACTAATAAGTATAGACTGCGCAGTCTCAGAGCTCACACAATGGGATGAAGGGCAAGAAGTCGCTGGTTATTGAAATGCACTCGTTTCGGTTGTTCATTGCTGGATTACGCTCCCGAATCCACAAAGCCTCAAGAGTCTTTCTGGTACCGATTTCACTTTCATGTAGCAACACAGTGCATTGAATGTCAAAGTCGTTTCTGGCGTGGGCTTCTTGTCGATGTTTACCCCGTGGGGTAACAAGCTTCGCTTCAATTTCCCAGCTAGGTGTTCATTGATGCGAACACTAAGTACCCTTTCTGTCCCACCTATGTATAGCTCGCCACAGGTTAAGCAGTGGGTTTGGTAGACAACGCGTTTTTGTGCGCAATCTCCGTCTCTTCCAAATGGGCAGATAACGCAATTCCTCATCACACAAGTACGTTCGTAACACCTATTTCGAACAAGAAGCCGTTTGATGTTGTTTCCCGGTATGTTAACCAGGACAACATCTCAGGCGTATGTCTGAAATGCGAAAACGATTACCACAGATTCTCCACCTTTCAATTAGCAGGAAGGGATGTTCCATTTTTACAAAATTTTTGAATCCAAGGAAATAGGGGCTCCTGAGCACCCAGGAATGTACTGCACTGTCAGAATGGAAGAAAACGACGGTTGCAGGTTGTAGGGGTAGGCGGCAGCAGGCGAAATGGATGTCTTCCGATCAAATTTGATATAAAATGAATTTTCATAGCAAGGCGAAGATTATAAACACTGGAAAATACATTTTAATTCCATTGAAAATTGGTAAAATTTAACTGGGGAAGTCCCGACTTGCCAGAGGGCACAATAAAGCAGGACACAGCAACGGTTGTGGGTCAGATCAACTTCAGTTTCGCCATTGCTCTTCAGGCTTTTTGCGTCGCAAACGTGAATTGGTTGAATGTGCGGTACTGCGGACGAAAAAATCCATAGACAAAAAGAAAATTGTGGTAAATGCAATTGCCAACATTTCTAGACTGCCTCTTCCAACTGATTCAAGTCAGTAGAGGGCTTCCTCTATAACGCAGCGATACTGCGAAAGCTCATTCAAAAAAAAAAAATCATCCGAAAAGCATTTACATGAACAAAAAGTAAATTTTCTAAAACGCTGCGTAAAATGTCATTAATGCAATTCAGCGGATATTTTCGTCGTTAAATTTCTTTTAAAATTTTTAAAGAAAAATGCAGGTTAATCCAGCATATCGGTAGTGGTGACGTAGCGACGTACGGTGCTGAGTGCTGGCCCGTGACGAAGGAAATTGAAAGCCGTCTCAGTGTAATGGAGATGAAAATGCTAAGGTGGATGGCCGGGTTAACGCGTTTGGACCGCGTTCGTAACGACGCCATACGACAGAGGTTCGGTGTCGCCCCGATAGCCGACAAGTTGCGTGAAGCTCGTCTCGTGCTGACGACGACACCGTCCGTAAGATTGGCCTGAACCTTAAGGCCCCTGGAAAGCGGCCCAGGGACGCCCGAAGCAACGTTGGCTAGATACGTTGCAGTTGGACTTAAAGATGGCTGATGTGCACCCCGATCAAGCACTTGATCGGGAGAAGTGGCGTCACCACACCAGAAGAGCGGACCCCGCCACCAAGCAGGACAAACGCTATTGAGAATGATGATGAATCCGGCATATCGGTGAATCGTTAGTCGTTACACCCACACCCCCGGTCCTGACCGAAGTTCCTCTTCGAAATCCGTGTCTACTCTAAAGGAACCAGTGCTTGACAGTGCTGATGGAAGTGGTGTCTTCTCCTGATGAATTGAGCGCGATGGTCACTCCAGTGCGTCGACGCCATTCATAGAAGACGATGGTTTGATACTGCTCTTGCGGAATTGACATAGCACTAAAACGCAAGGAAGCGCATGCGCGTCTACATACCTTTTCGAAAGAAGCTTCGAGAATTTTCTACGATTAACACGTGGTAAACCATGGATATCAATTGAAAGTCGGAAGTTCTAAACTTTTGAAGAAGACCCTATCCAATCAAGAGTTTTCGATCATCCCAAAATTTAGCATAGGTGGCGTTGTCCTAGAGGATTGATTGAAGCTTTATTTACTTCCATGTCCCCTTCAGGGTACATGTCGCGAAGGTGAGCAGCATTGGTAAGTGGGAGGGGCCAGCCAATAATATTACCGAACACATGCCAGCCAATCAGGTTACCAACTGTACACGCAGTCTCCAAATTGCTTGCCCATTCAATGCGGTCCGATTGAATGGGACGTTCCCATGCTGCTCGTCTACGCAACATATGTATATCTGTTTTTCTACTAAGGAACGTATTCTGAACAAGTTTTCGTTGCTCGCTAACGTTCATGAGTCGACAAAGGGCATCAAATGGAATGATTTAAAGTGTTCTCTCGGTTCAGGGTACTTGGACTTCCTCGATGAACTTGGATGTTGCCGCTGCTTCCGGCGAAAGACTGACTGATTCAGTTTGCAGAGACGTTGACTGGCTGGGCAAGTAGTTCCGAAAGCGCGGCGCGTGTTTCACCGTCTGACGAGGTTTGACAGATGGTCGGAGAAGGTGTGTCGATGTCGTTTTTCGCGTGCCGGCGCTTTTTCCCGTCGTCCAGCGAAAACACTCCGGCGTTTTTGGCGATTTTTGAAATTGATGACACTTTTGAGACGTTTTTCAAGCCGCCCCTTTGATGTCGGCCGCCCGCCCGCCGTCGGCCCCGTCGCTCGGGCTCGCCACCGGTCCAGGAGAGGTGGAGGAGTAGGTGGCCCCACCCATTTTCGGATGAGCACAAACTTCGCTCTGACACTGATTTATGAACCGTGGCGGCTGCGTTTCATCTTCTCCTGCACCACGGACACCGCCCCTGCACCTCGTCCACCCGGCCACGCCTCCGCCAGCCGATCAACGCCGTCGTCGTAGTCGTCGTGCATATTCATAGACACCGTCGAACCGTCGGACGAACGACATACAACACCACAAACTCTCCACTCTCACCGGCATGGACTCCTCCAGCACTTCACAGTGCTCCTTCTCTATCGATTTATTGGCTTTAGTAACGGTCACTGTTTGAATCAGATCGCTCAAATCGCTGCTCGCCTACCGACTGTTGTTGTTGTTTTTGCCGTTGAGGTGAGTAGCGCCTTATCGGCGAGCTGATACCGCTGCTGATAGCCGAGCCGCGAGTCCGTCGAAATCGCCCCCGCCCGTCTCGTCCGCCAATTCATCCGTCATCTCGTCGTTGTCGTCGTCTCTGGACATATCACTTGTGTGCCACCCGCCTGGCGATGGCTTTCCCCTCCGGACATTACAGAGCAGAACTTCGCATTCACACTCGCCCCGACATCTGCTACTATTCTGCTCCGACGATTCCCGGACATCTGTGCGTGTGTTTTTTGAGTGATTGGCGTCGTTGCCACATTATCTCGTGCCGTGTAGATCCTATTCACTAAGGTGTTCATGGGATTTTTTGGGAGAATTGCTCCAAGTTCATGCGTTTGTGCATCTTCAGGATTTTCCAAAGAGATTGTAAACTACAATAATGCGCTAGACCGATTTCTGACAGGTATATGTCGCGTAGATGGGCAGCATTTGGGATGGGAACGCCCCAACCAATCAGACCGCAATGGATGGGCGTGCCATTCAGAGAAGGCGTGTACAGTCGGCACCGTGATCGGCTGGCGTTTGTTCGGTATGTGCTCTGCTTGGTTATTATTGGCTGGCCCGCTCTCATCTATCAATGCTGCTCACCTTCGCGACATGTACCTTCTGACATTCTTTGCTTATCAAGCGTTCCTAATTGGGAGGAGGAAGTCTGAATGTGTGCAAAAGTGCGTGAAATACGCGACTCCCTACTCGTCATTTGAATGGTACCAAATCTGTGCAAGCCCTCTTCCATCAAAGGTCGTCGCTAGGGTTACATGGCTAATTTAGGGAAGAGAACATTGATATGGCGGAACATTCGTTTCGCGGTTTCCTATTAGGGGGGGGGGGAAGTGAGGCGAATATGCGCAGCATTGCGTAGAATTGCATCATCGTTTGTTGGATCTTTCTTAATTTATAATAGCTCTTCCATTCATCCACTACTGTTCTTTTTTGTAGATTACCCGGCATCTGTGTGACTTTTTGGGCGATTGACGTCGTTGTCACCTCATCTGGAGCCACGTAGATCCCATTCATTGAGGTCTTATGGACTTTTGAGAGAATTCCTCCAAGTTCTTGGCTTCACATATCTTCAGGAACAGTTTCTATTTTAAAAAGATTTCAGTTATCATAATAATAGCGAATGAGACCTATTACTGCCATTGTTTTGCGTTTCATGTCTTCCTAATTGGTAGGAAATCCCGAATGTGTGCAAAAGTACGTAATGTACGCAACATCATCCTTTGTTCCCAACTGAACAGCGCCGAGTTAATGCTAACGGTCGTCCATCACGACTATTCATTAGGCTTACGTGGTTATTTTACAAAAGTGAATGACGCATCGGAAGATCCTTTTGCGATTTCCTAGTTGGTGGGGAGCGACGGCAGTGGAATTAATGTGTGCAGAATTGCGTAGGATTGCATCACCATGTTTGAATGTTTCCCTTGGAGAGTATTCCAGCTATGACAGGTGGCCTCATCTTGAAGTCTGGAATAAGGTCTGCGGAGGAGTATACAATTTAACATCCTGGTTGAGCGGGGCGGGCAGGTATGAAGCCGCGCAGAAGATGTAAAACTTTAAAAAAAAAAACTTAAACAATGTAAAACAACGTACAAAACTTCGTCAGAAATAGGCTACTTTTGCACCAAATCCCTAACTATGTATACAATAGAATGCTCGAGACAACACCAAGCCTTAGGGCCCGTTTATACTTCCACGCTGGGCGACGCGACGCCACGTATGGTGGCCATATTGATTGTGCGACGCGATCGATCAATTTGGCCCGTATACGTGGCGTCGCGTCGCTCGGCGTCGGAAGTATAAACGGGACCTTAGCTAGGGCTATGTATTGTGCATATCTCTTTGAAATGAGTGCTGGAGCAAATACTCTTTAGCAACTTCCTGGTCGGGGGGGGGGGGGGGGAAGAGGGTCTGAATGTGTGCAAGAACGCGTAAAATTTCTTTCGCTTCAAGAATTTTATTCTGGTAAGTAAAGGTAGCTCCATGTCCCATTTTCACAGGGATTTCACAGGGACACTGAGATTATAGAATAATTTTGAGGAAGAGCAGAAGCAAATGAAGCAAAACATCCCTTGACGCCTTCCTAGCTAGTAGGGGGGGGGGGGGAGGCATGGCGCTACCTGTCACTGTTTCTTTCCTTCGAGTTCATCCATCTGGGGCCGGATTCATCAACAATTAAACCCGTGGGTATGCGGGGTATAAGGGGTAAAGATAAGATAAGTCAGGTATAAGTCAGGTAGAGATAAGGCAAGAGTCAGAGACGCAGGCTTCATCGTGAGTATCTCCACCCTCTATACCCACGGGTTATTCGTTGATGAATCGGGCCCCTGATGTTAATTTACCGTCGCCAAAGTGAGGAAAGGTTCTCACGCTGGCATGGGGTTGAACTGCCATCGATTCGTGAGACGTATTTTGCCGTGTACAGTACACAGGCTCTATGCTAGTGTTCCAATGATCCTGTTAAATCCAAGAAGAGGAGTAGCCTATATAATGGCCCCTACCGAACTCAATTTTTAGGCCAAGTGGAAGGAATACGCCATCGAATCATTGCGCTTCGGCGTCGAGGTTCATTAACTTGAGGCGGAAACTGATTTTCCAGAGAGGTCGAGGGCAGGCCATTTCCGGATGCATGGCGACCGACTGGGTCGTTTCGTTGTCGCAGTAATGAGTTGTATTCTTCATGAAGAGGGCAGATAAAGGTGGCAGTTTTTATGCCGAATGGTAGAGAGCTTCTGGCTGCTCTTACCAGGATACTATCTCAACGGTAGGTCGGAACGGCGCAATTGTTGTATATGGGCAGAACCGCCTCTTCCTGGGAAGTAGCAAACTGCAGGTATCTCGACCCCAATACAACTCTGCGCAGAATTAGGGGCGACGGAAGTCGCGTGTTGGCGCCCTGTTGATTCACGTGCTCCACGGCTGACGGGCGCGCGCGGAATGAAGGCTTGTATCGCGACTCTGCGCAGTGCACAGGTGGCGTAGTAGGGAAGCGCTCGGGCTCGTGACCGAGGGATCGAGGGCTTGGATTCCTCCGACTGCGTCTGTTTTGCACTTTTGCAGGGGTACTATAGTGTGTTATAGAGCATGTTTACATATAACATACCACCCATACCGTCAACAAGGGTGGTCCGGGCGGGGTCACCGATTTCCCTGAAACTTCGCCTACGGGGTTATTTGGGGTGCTGAACGAATCTGATACCCGTTTTTCACGATTCGGCTGGATAATATAGATACAGGAAGGCACAGGATTACATTCTTGAAGTTTCTGCCGGTGACGGCAGGTAGAGACAGAATCGTGAGAAACGGATGTCAGATTCGTGATCAGCACCCCAAATAACCCCCCTAGACGAAGTTTCAGCGAAATCGGTGACCCTGCCTGGACCACCCTTGTTAACGGTATGGGTGGTCTCCGACCGAGTCGTGAAAAACGGATGTCAAATTCGTGATCAGCACCACAAATAACCCTCCTTGACAAAGTTTCAGCGGATTTTTTTCGACCGAAGTCTTGTCGGTGGAGTCAGAACTTTTAACTAGTTCCACAAAATATCTATCGTTACATAACTATAGCTTCACACAAAATAGGCTTAAAATAAGTGACACACAGAAGTGAACATTTAGCTAATCTGTTGTTTGAACCATATGTTATACGTAAACATGCTCTATAAGGCCTATGTTACACTCCCGCGGGAGCATCCGCGGAAGGGCGGGAATCGCGCCGAGACTCCTCACCTGGCCAATCGCCGCGCCTCGCCACGCCCGCCTCCGCCGTGCTCCATTGGTCCGCGGACGTTCCGCGGATGCTCCCGCGGGAGTATAACATATGCCTAACACACTATAGTACCCCTGCGAAAGTGCAAAACAGACGCAGTCCGCGGGATCCAAACCCTCGCCCCCTCGCTCACGAGCCCAAGCGCTTCCCTACTACGCCACGTGTGTACTGCGCTGACCCGCGATACGAGCCCTCATCCCTAGCGCGCCCGTCAGCTGTAGAGCCCGTGAATCAACAGGGCGCCAACACGCGACTTCCGTCGCCTCCAACTCTGCGCAGAGTTGTATTGGGGTCGAGATACCTGCAGTTTGTTACCTCTCAGGAAGAGGCGGTTCTGCCCGTATACAACACTTGCGCCGTTCCGACCTACCGTTGAGATAGTATCCTGGTTAGAGCACTACCAAAACTGTCCTCTATGTGACTTCGTTAGGTGACATGACGGGTTCATAGTGCGTGAATGTCTTCCGGTGTCTCTCCTCTATGCGGCCTAAGAGTCTTACTAGGAAGCTCAGAAGGGCTGACGTATTTACGGACCTATACTAAATTATACCATTTTCAGGTCAAATTGGACACTTTTCAAATCGAATTGGACACTTCTCACGTCAAATTGGATACTCTCGCTGCCTAAGACTTTTGAAATCAAAGAGAACTCTTCTGAATTGAAACAACCTTCATACAAGTTGAACTACAGACTCATTGAAATGGTAAGAAAAATTTTCTGCTCAAGGGAAATTTAGAATAACTTTTTTTTGGATTTTTTTTACTTTAACTGCCCAAATGAGTATAATAACTTTATAGATTTTTTACTTTTATAGAAGAAATAACGAATTAAATTCTGTTTTAAAGCGCTGCAAAGTGGCGACTATATAGTTCACTAAAAGATCAGATTGCGCCATGCACTCGAAAAGCTCGTCGCGATTTTTACTTGATTGATAGTGTAAATGCTGTTTACACGGAACAACGAGGTATGTGCGTTCTAAACAATTGTACTTGTTGCAATGTCCACAGTTTTTTTTTTGTTCGAGGAAAATTTCAGTATGATTTCTTTAAACCTTTAATTCACCTACCCAAAAAGTGAACACTTTGCATAAAATTTTTAAAATTCTAATTTTTCGTGGAAAAAATTAAGCTTATAGTTATTTTCTATTGACTGACATTGTTGAAGTACTCTCCTTAATATCTTAGCTACCTTTATTTGAGTAACGACTTATGTAGTTTTTTTTGCCTAGTTGAAACATGAAATGGAAGAGGAGAATATTGCTTGCGTAGATTTCTATTATGTATATGTTGATTATATTTATATGTTGATTTATACATAGCTATAGACAATGCAAATAGTACATATCCCCCCTTGTTGTTTCATGTAAGCAGCATTTACACTATCAATCAAACAAAAATCGCGACGAGTTTTTCGAGTGCATGGCGCAATCTGGTCTATTAGTGCACTATATGGTTCTGCTTTGCTGCGCTTTAAAACGGAATTTAACTTGTTATTTTTCTCCAAAAGTAAAAATTTAATAAAATTATTACTCATTCGGGCAGCTAAAGTAAAAAAAAAAATTAAAAAAGTTATTCTAAGTTTTCCTTGAACAAAATTTTTTTCTATCTATCTTATTGAGTCTGTAGTTCAACTCGCATAAAGGTTGTTTCAATTCGGAAGAGTTCTCTTTGATTTCAGAAGTCTTAGACGAGCTTAGAAGAGCATCCAATTTGGCGTGAAAAGTGTCCAATTTGATTCGGAAAGTGTCCAATTTGATTTGAAGAGTGTCGAGTTCGGCATGAAAATAGTATTTATTTATTTACTATGTAAGTAGGCACTTATATGGAGAGAATCTGAGGCAACCAACACTGATATTGATATCAGAGCAAACAGAACAACACCAGAAGAACGTGAATGGATAGTATAAAGCATAGTATAGTAGAAATAGTATAAATGCAGCAAACATTCATGACGAATGACGTAACTGAAGTGGGAATATAAGAAAAAATTAGACAGATAAGCAGAAGGCCAGGGTGAGCGGCCTCGACATCACAGATGGTCATTTTCAGAAACGAGTTTTTGAAGCTGTTGTAGCTTAACGCGCTAATCTCTTTCCTAGGCTAAATGCCACTCTGCCATCCTTCTATGAAGATGTGCAGCGCAGTCGGTGGAGGTCCCGGCTGTCGCGTGCACCCGATAAAAGGTGCTTGGTTCTAATCTCCCACCTGGGCAGATCAAGCAAGCCATTCATTTCTCCGGGACTGGTGAATTGCTAGCAGACTTATCTGGGAAGGTGAAGCGCTGGCTTGTGTTTCTCGCCACTCTAAGTCGTTTTGTTGGCCAAATAATGATAAAGGATAAAGGACGGCGTTACTTAATCCCTTTTGGGATGCGCCACGCGTTCTACTTCTACGGGATATCGTGGATTCGATTTGAATGCGTATTTGGCCATCCAATGACTTGCGGTGGCCAGCCGATGAACAAGTCAGCGCTCTATCCTTCCGAGACAAGTCTGGTACCAATTCACCAACCCCGGAGGGATGGAAGGCTTGGTTGGCCTGGGCTGAAAATCCAAACCAGGAGCCTGGTATCGGGTGCACGCGACAGCTGGTACCTCCTCCGACTGCGCTACACGCGCCCTGTTGCCAAATACGCATTCAAATTGCCGCCACGGAATACTGAAGAACTACGATGCATGGCGCATTCCAAAAGAGATTGAATTACGCCATCCTTTATCCTTCGCACCCTTTCGTGAGGCCTAGGTTGTCGAGAGAGCTGAAGCGGGGTTCCCAGAAGCGGTCAGCTGTCCTTCTGCACTTGTTGCTGCCGATGATTCCAAACGTCAGAAAAACGAGGTCAACTGCCCAACTACTTGACTTCGTCCATCTATCGATCACTTTTTCAGAAAGCCCTCCAGTCCAGAAAGCCCACTCAGGGTATGGAACCGGGCTGAAAAAGCCGCCCCGATTTTTCCTATTCAGAGGGCATATGATATATTAGTGTTACCGGACGAGCGGTGATTAATGAACATTTCACCGTAGGGCCCTCGTATTTGTGCCGGCCAGCCACGGCTAAATGGAGGAAATCTGTCATGCCCCGGGCAACCAACTTCTCGCCGTAATGGCATCGCTTCAGTCGAGTCTCGTACAGCTTTGGAGTGGCTTTAGAGGCTGCGGTTGGGTTCCGTTGTGTAATACTTCAATTTTTGTTGCTTGAGCTCATTTTTTAAAGATAATGATAAAGTTCGTGGTTGCCGAAGTAGCAGTCGGAAGAGGCGCCAGCTGTCGCGTGCACCCAGAAGCAAGGGTTGTTGGCAGTAAAACATTGAATTGTTAATAGAAGAACTGGCTAGATGAGAGGACCTTGGCGAAAGAAGACATCGACATCGCTCCTGTAGCACAAACCCTCTTCGTTGAGAGTATCTGAGGATTATTACGGACCTGCATGATAGGCCGCTGCATGAGATTGTCGGGGAGTCGTGATGTTCACCTGCTGTTCCATCCATTGTCGAGTTGCTCCAGCAGGCGCCAGCAACGTCTTCACTAATTCTCGCTGCGTGCCAGAGTAGCCCAAGATGTTGGTTTTCCTCGTTCGAAGAACAGGAAGAGGTTCAGGTAGTCTGCGAGCTCTATCACGGAGGAGTCCGACCAATGCATTGCTGACCTTCCTGGTTTCGACAATCTATCCATTCCTCGTATCACGTGCCAGAGTAGCCCAGTCGCCCATCTCACTTGAGAGACCGGTAGAACTATCATGTCATTAAGGAAGCTCTTTAGATAGTTTCATTATGTAGCTACAATTTATTTTGCCACTTCCATCCTTCTGCTCATCTATACAAAGCGCTGGCGCCACTGCTAAGGTCCCGTTTATACTTTCGCCGCTGAGCGACGCGACGCCATGAGTTGTGGCCAAATTTATCGATCGCGTCGCTCGATCAATATGGCCACAACACGTGGCGTCGCGTCGCTCAGCGTCGAAGCATAAACGGAGCCTTACACATTTTGCTTCTTTTTAGTGCTATACAACTTTCTGGCTTGAATTAATTATTGACCGTTGTTTTCTGGGAGTCTCTAGAGCAAATAATAAAAAAACTTTATTCGGGATTTTTAGGGAAAAAACCCGACCATCGTTTGTCATTCATCTCTGGCCGCATGTCACACTGGCCCATTGGGTCCTAGTCGCTCATAGGAAACAGAGGGCGTCATTCTTTCCTTCGAGACTTTCACGAATAGATCGACATTAGGGTTGATTGGCGTCTTATATACTATATTTTTCGCCTCTCGTGAGCCCAGCCTTCACGGCTGTTGTCTAGCGACTATCCGCGGAACACATGACGTGGCTGGCCCACCTAATTTTCGACGACTTGATCTATGCGACAGCATCTCTGTGCCTTGAGGGTCGACGCAGCTCGGAATTCCGGAGGGCTTGTCGTACATTTGACCCGACCAACCGACGTTCCATCGGACAGCTTCGATGGTGTAGCGGCGTGGAATCCTGTCTGCAGTGCAAAAGCTGCAAGTTCAAGTCCCATCTGATGCTAGAGTTTTCATGGCACCGTCCTTGTAACATCTGTTGTCGGTGTTGCCTTTCACTTGGATGCTCTATAAGTAATGGTTTAGGCTTCAAAGCGTCTAGAATCGGCTGCTTTCTGGAAGCTGGAGAATCACCTGACCGGGAAAAGAACAGACCATAAGGATCGCCTTTCTTGAAGGGAGCATGTCGCAAGAATTTCCTACAAAGGACGGGGTGCCGAATTTATTTATTGGTGGGGCTTTCTATGGGCTTAGTTGAGATCTCTCTAGCTGTTAGTGTTCCCTAGCCAAAACGGGGAAGTCCTGAGTAACGCAGTTCGCGCTGGATTCACTTTCCCAACGACACGGATCTCGGCGTGACGGCTCTGGCACGTAGTTCGGTGGCAGCTGGGCGCCGGTGTCAGTTTCACTTTTCGCCAACGAGGGGACGACGAAGACGACGACGAGACGTCCCAACGATGATGAACCACCGAGAGGCTGCTGCGTCGGTTGGTCGGTCGGTCGGTCTGCCGACGATGCAACACGAGGACGAGAGGAGGAGTATCGTTTTGCTCGATCAGCTCACACACACACACACACGCACAGGCACGTCGTCGTCGTCGTCTCCGTCCACGATGGCCGCACTTTTTCCACCTGCTCTCGTCGTTTTTCAGTGTAATTTGTGCCGATAGTCATTCATTATCTTGTCACCCGGACAAAACGCCCCGTGCGCGACCCATCGTCGGCCGCATTCTCGGCGCGACTTTGTCCTCTCGTCGCTTCGGCTCGAATTCATGGCTAATCGTTCCCCTACTTGGGTCGGATACGCCCTTCCTCGAGGTTTTTCAACTGAATCTGCAAGGTCGTGCTCAGTGACGGACGCTGGCTGGACTCTGTGCTTCTAAGAAACTTCTGGTCGAGGTGTGTTCCCGAGTTGGCTCCGGTGATGGCTGTCAGACTCCAGGCTTTCTAAGCTGCAGCGTAGTCTTGCGCAAGCATAGCTCCTGTTGCTCATTTCCTGATCCATATGTTAGTACAGGACTCTTTGTGTTCCTCGAGTGCATAGGACGTACTGGGCTACTTTGGCACGCGCTAGAAATGGATGGGGACGTTTCTAACACCTGCTCAAGTAGATGGAGAATCACCAGCCCAAATTTGTGGTAGCTTATTACTTACGGTCTCAACCAACTTATATCTGGACATGGAAGGCAGTTGATGGAGTTTCTTGAAGTCGTTGTTTCAGAATCTTTAAGCTGTTGGACTACTCTTTCAACCAACACTTGAGGGTTGGGCCCAAAGGGTGCAACTCATAACTCCGTAAGCTCAAGCATGTGCCGTCCCTAGGCCGACTTAGCGACTCCGATTACGATAGTGACCCGGATGCGGTCAGGAAGACACGGCAAGAACACGGAAACGAAGCGCTGTCTATCCGAACAAACGACAATAAGAGACGAGGTAAAGCCTAGTTTATACTTGCGGCACGATGGTCAGCATAGATATTGACCGGGCGATGCGAAAAATCGATACCCATGGCGATCGTGGTGCAGCGCTGCGCGGCGGCGCAAGTATAAACTAAAGGCCCCCACAGAGTTCTGCGGCAACGCCGCTCGCCGCTATGGTTGAGCATAGGGCAGGAACGCCGCCGGCGGCGAGCTCTGCGTCTCTGCCCTATGGTTAAGCATAGGGCCGCGGCGTTGCCGCAGAACTCTGTGGGGGCCTTAGCCCTAGTTTATACTTGCGCCGCTGCGCGGCGCGGCACGACGGTTGAGATACATATTGACCGGGCGGCGCGAAAAATCGATATCTATGACGATCGTGGTGCCGCGCCGCGTGGCGAAGCAAGTATAAACTACGGCTTAAGGCTAACACAGAGCCAATACGGTACACAGGCAAATGAGAGATGAACCCTATTACAAGTCGGGACTGGCTCTTATACCCTGCTTTGGCGCCTTTTGGCGGGAGTGCGAGAGGTGCTTCGGGATCTTTCCGAGATTCAAAATTCACTTCAAAGTTCAAATTCGTGATGAGTCATAATGGCGGGAAGACACACAAAAACGTGATAACTGGGGTCGAGGCTAGAGACGCATGAATATGGGACATGCTTCAGGAGGCACGAGTTCGATTTCGCTTCTGAACGTCTTGGTTTACCATGAAATTGAAGTCCTTTTCAAGAATTGATTAGAGAGTTGGGTGCTAGTAGCTAATTTGGGCAGCATACTGACACGCGACGCGGCAGACCAAGCACATCCTATTAGAAGGCGGCCGAACAGTCAAGCCAATCAGTCCAGTGACTGACCCGCTCCTCTGAGTGACTCGTCCATTCGATGCGCCCTGATCCCGCCTCCCCATGCTGTCCACATCAACGACTAGCAGCCAGAGTTCTTTCAGGAGCAGACAACGCAACACTGAGCCTATCGGCTGAGTAGCACCTAGACATTGCAGGAGGATGTCGTAGTGAATGTCCTTCCGTAATGCTCTGCAGTGGTCGACTTCATGGCACATTCCAGGGGAACGATCTTGCTCCTCAGTTTCAGCGTGTTCTAGTTCCTATAGGCATTTAGTCTAAACTATGATTTTTTTTTTGCGTTTTGGAGCTAGAATTCCCTACTTATCTAATAAAAAATCTCTAGCTAGTGGTCCCTAAAGCGGGTGATTCCGTCGCACTAAGCCACTACGCAATTTCTTCCCATGGAAGATCACATTCATACATTCATCCCTTCTTTCCCTCTTTCGCGCCGCTTCCTCCATTTCCTCCAGTCTTTGTCGCCTTTCTTACTGTGTGCGCTGCTGCGACCCGACGGCCGTATTTCTCCGGTTGTCGCCATTCGTTTTCCTTCGGTTGCCAGTGTTCGTCAGGGCTCCTCCGCCATCGTCGTCGTCGACGACGAGGACGGCCGACGATTTCTATCTCGTCGTCGAGTGGGGCTGTGGCGAGAAAGAAGGACCCCTGACAACTGCTACACACCTCGCGTCGCCATCGCGTTCGGTAATCGAAGTCCCCTTACGCCTATCGTGGCTAATAAATTTCGTCCGCGATTTATGACCCTCGAATCGTTAAGTAGGTGATGTGTGAGGTTACAAGAAAAGCTCGGCGTGCAGTGGAAGACCATTGCACTTGTCGCCTTCTGGACTGACTGTCCCGCTAGTATTCCTGAGTTCTTGCTGTTTAGTTTTGATATAAAATGTCGCGCTTTAGGCTGGATAAAACTAAACAAAAAATTATCTCAAGCAAGGCTATAGTGATTAGTTTGGCCTACATTGGGAGGCGGTAGCTCACCATGCAATCATGACCAATGAGAGCACCGACCAAACACTCATCAGCCAATGAAGGCACACGCCTCTACCAGATAGCACACTCGTTCCATGCGGCATGATTGATCTGGCAGGTGTCTCTGCCCACGTAGGCCACATTATCGACTACTTTCAATTATTACGTCTTCGTATTTAATGTCAAGCTACGTTTATAATCGTGTAGCGCGGCGATATGTTGCGGATGGCGAGTGTAATGCCTTGTGAGTTATACTTCAGGCGAGTGGATTCCACAACACCTAACACCGTACTGTCGAGGCTGCACGACCTTCATTCTCCACCATTTTCTGCTCTTAGGAATGAAAATGAGAGATAGATGAAATAAAAAAAAATGAAAAAATCGACTAGGCGACAAACAATGTGGGTTGATAGAGAACAAGGCTACGGAGAGGGGTCTTAAAGGGCGTGGCAGAAAATTATTGATAAAGGTCTTTTGATGTATATAAATGCAGTTCTTCCGGTGTAAAATGTGAAAACTCAGTTGGGTTTTTGTACTAGTTGTTATTGTGGCCTACTGGAGGTGGGAACGCTCTTGACCAATCAGGGCGCACAACCACCTTTTGGCACTGGCAAAGGCCGAAAAGTTTCGGGTACCAATTCTCCTATGTCCTGGTTCCACATGAAATTGAACCACACAAAATTTCACTCGCCGGATAGAATTGTGTAGTGCGGGCAGTGACTTCTGGAACTTTGATGCAGCTTGATTGGTGTGGTGCGCTCCAGCCTCTCCTCCTCTCCTTGTAGGTCACATTAACGATTAGTACCAAATTTTATGATGTTTTAAATGATGATGTCACTTTTTGGGCAGTGTGCATGGCTTGAGAACTCCAGACCTGGCAGTCGAATCGGTGCAGTATTTGTGATTGGCTAACCCGTTCCCGCCTACCTTCATGGGCCAAATTCACGACTAGAACTTGAATTTGTACTAGGCACCTCTACATTTGAAAATAATTGGCGAATAAATTGTGCTTAAATAATGTGAGCAAAGTGGCGGAAAATCTAGAAAGGGTACATGTCGCATAGGTGAGCTGCATTGGTAGGTGGGAGCGCGCTAACCAATGGTAACCAAACAGAGGCCGAACACATGCCAGCACATCAGGGTACCAACTGTACATGCCCTCTCTGAATGGTGTGCCCATTCCATGCGGTCTGATTGGTTTAAGCGTTCTCACCTACCAATGCTGCTCACCTTCGCAACATATACCCTAGAAAGTCGTTAAATTCAGGGAAGTTTCGGGTGCCAATTCCCTTATGTCCTGGTTCCACATCAAATTGAACCACACGAAGTTTGACACGCCGGATAGAATGGTGAAGTGCGGGCAGTTTAACGGATCACCTAGACTTTTTATTCGTCTCTTGTTGAGAAATTGGATGCGATTGGTCGAGCTAGAACTCAATTATGGACATAAATCACTTCACACGTCGATGAGATCAGAGATTAGCTGCCAGTCAGTCGCCACCGAACCGAACCGGTTTCTTTCGGTTCTCCTCTCGGCGAGAGTTTTGAACCGCATAGAGAGCGTGTTGGTATTTATGCGAGATTCAACGGGAACTATTGCTTAGCTACATCAGTGTTTTCGCTACACGACCTATCTAAGGCTTGAGTGGGTTAGATCAGTCGGTAAGTGTAGTCCAATTCTCGCCATTTTGCTCGTTTTGAAGAGTTCTTTAAAATATTCATGCTAACCAAATATGAAGCTGCTGTATTAAAGGACTTCAACACTGCTGTCCTACTTGCCGTCAATTTACTCGAGCAAACGTTCCAGGAATCTATTCGTCTGCACGTGTCGCATGCCAGACTAGCCCAGGTGTGATGTCCTCTCTTGAGATGCCATATCATATCCTTCGTTCAAGGCTTTCAGAAATAATTCTGACCAACGCGCTGGTGGGTGTCCTGGTGTTCTCTTGACACCCCGCGTAATTCAGACGGTGACGGCTCTCGTTCTGCGGGTGGCTGCGAAACGCAATATGTGGCCGGCCCACCTAATTTTCGACGACCTGGTTCCTGCGACAGTGTCTCTGATCCTCGATGTCGATCCAGCTTGGAACTCCGGAGACCTTCTCTCACTTACATGAATCGTGTCCTTCCAAGCATCGTTCTCTCGATTCAGCTACAGTCCTTCTTTACCACGTACACGATCTCAATCGGCCAACTTCCGCTCAGGTCTCCTGTCTGCCTTCGAAATCTTCCCAGCAACTCAACTAAGTGTGGACAATGTGGCGCATACTGAAGGTGTTTGATCACCCCCGGCCTAAGCTCTGCTCCAATACACGACGGCGAATCGGGACCGTGTTCTGTTGTCGCTTCAGGTCTGTAGGACACAGAGACCTCAACTTCTCTACTCTTGTGGAGTACGCCTTGCATGCTACTTTTATACGACACCACTTGACGTATGGGAAGCTTAAGAGTAGCGATCTGTGCTAGAATGAATGGATATAAGTAAATAAATGTGTTTAAAAAACAAATGAAAATAATACGTTCATAATAAAATGGCATAAAAATAAATAGTGATCGCAATCATTAATAAATTTGACTTAAATACAAATTAATATTAGATACAATGTTGAAATGTAAAAATTGTAATCAGTAAATGTACACAACTATATAAATATAATAAATAAAATAACAAGTTTATAATAAAAATAAATGAACGAAAAATAAAGGAAAAGGAATAAAGAGCGGTGTTCATCAATCCTTTTTCGAATGCGCCACGCATTCTACCTCAACAAGATGTTGTGGAGGCAGTTTGGATGTGTATTTGGCCTATAGCTACGATGACCAGCCGATGAAGAAGTCAGCGCTTTATCCTTCCCAGGTAACTCTGGTACCAATTCCCGGACTCTGGAGGGATGGAGAGCTTTGTTGGCCTAGGCGGGACATCCGAACCAGGAGCCTGCTGTTGGGCGTACGCGAAGGCCGGCACCTCTTCCGACTGCGCTACCGCGGCACTGCGGCGAATGATAAGTGTATAATAAAATTAATTACTATATGATTAAAATATTTAAAATGCAATATGTAAATGAAATGATAAGGCTAGAAGAGTGTTGCAAGAAATCGTACACGAGCATGAAACCTCTTAAGAGTTGAGCCATTTCTCAGGAATCAGTGAGAATTCAAATTCTCCACGATGTTCGGATAACGAACGTGTACTATGCCATACCAACATGTGATGGGAAGCAAAGAAGGTCCTTCTAGGTTAACCTTCTGTGACACTGAGGTCATAAGAGCTCCGCACTAGGATTAGCCCACGGTCGCGCCACGCATTCCACTTCCGATCGAGTTCTGAGAGAGCGTCGATTTTTTACTGTTCTGGCCCAGTGACTCCTTTGAGACATCTCCTAATGGTTGATCCAGGACTTCCTTCTGGGGAAATCCAGTGCCTGCAAAACAACACGAAACTCCACGAACTCCTGGGGTCGGATTCATTAACGACTTACATAACTTTAACAGAGAACTCGCAGCGGAAATCTCAGATAACGCGGCTTATCGCTCACCATATCGCTTGATAAGCCGCGCTATCAAGGATTTCGGCAGTATTTTTCTCCGCTAAATTGCTGTAAGTCGTTGATGAATCCGGTGCATGGTTATTCGAGCCGGAATAGCTACGTACAAATGTGGTCAGAATCCGGCGTTGGAAATTCTTCCTTCTTCTGGGAAGGCCCTCTGAGGTGCACGGGGGCCATACCCTTGTGCTGGTGCCTTGCAACAACAACGGCGGCGCGTCTATCAGCTCTGAGAAAGCTGGGAACAGCAGGGAAATCTCTTCTGAAACCTCCGTTCGATTTGGTTATGTAGTGTCGGCATGGTGCTTCATGCTATTCAGGCTCTATTAATTCTATCCGCTATTGTGCACCGGATAGCATTGCCCACTGACGATAGCACCGTCAACGCCTCCTCTATGGCCTCCGTCCGTCGTCCGTGTCCTTCCGTCCGAACAACACCACTACCCGTGTGCAGATCGATCGACGAGGGCATTTTCACGGTGATTGATAGTACTGTACTATGTGGGCCCGTTCAGCGAGAGGGACAAAGTCGCCTTTCAATGGCTTTTTTCTTCGACGCCTTCGATAGCGATCTCCTCTTCCTTCGGTTCGCGAACGTCGTCCGTGTCAGGAAATCCCTTCCGAAATTCTGACACTAGCTGAAGGGTTCTTTAGCTAGAGTGCTTAGCACTGGCACGATAAGCATCTGGCCATATGTCAGACGGACCAGGGGCACTAGCATCAGCAGCAGCAGCACTTCTCCACGGGTAATGAATTTTTCCCGCCAGCTGCGGTTATCTTTATTCGAATCGTGTGTCCGCGATTTGAAGTTCGCGTGGCCCCGCGGTCGGACGCGCTTCTGGAGGATAATTACCGCAATTCATGTGTTTTATGGCTCGTCCATCTGTTACGGTTATCATATGACATTGGCTGCGATTCGGCGGCCATTTAGTGGCTTAGTGGCTCGCGCAGGCGCTGGCGCGGGCGCCAGCGCCAGTCTTGGCTGGCCTTGGTGGCGCTAGGCTACTTGCTTTACTTAGCCCTAAGGACAGCTCTTGTCGTCAGACGTGACGAGCCTTCTAGCTGCTATCACCGAAGAGGTTGTCCTGTGGGCTGGACGAGTGGCTTGGGGATCTTGTCCTAGTAACTCTGCACACCTAGGGAGCCCTTGGAAGCGTTTGGGTTAATTTTTTCGATTTTTTGAAAATAAATTTCAAATCTGTCCTAGCCAGGAGGGGCAACCGTAAAGTGCCAGATGCTTACGTCATCCTATAGCTCACAACCACATCCCCTGAATCAACATCGGAAGGGTTCGTAGAAGCCCAAACAAGGGATTAGAGCTGCAAACCATTACATGCCCCGCTCCTATTATGGTAGATCTGAAATTTGTTTTTAGCTCTATTTTTTCTTACAATTTCATCCTCCGTTTAAGGTTCACTACTTGAATCAGAACGAGTTTACATCGCATGCCAGGCATACTGTTCCTGGACGTTCTGTTACTCATATGATTGCACGGAGCGCGAAATACGCTACGAGACGCCAGGTGGCGTCTGTAGCTCTTGCACCTTGTGTGACTTGACGTGACTTTGACGAAGGAAAAAGGATTTGTGGTTGCTGAAGCCTAGACGAGCTGCCTAGACACTTCACGTCAGATTTTACATTTCCACTCAAAGCACGCCAAGTGGCATCTGCAGTTTTGAACTCTTCAATCCTCCAGTTATAAAGGCATTGTTGTAAATTGTGGATTTAAAGCTTCTTAATGAAAAGCAGGCTTAGTTCTGAGCATTCCTCATTGGACTGCGCCATGCATTCTAGTTTTATGTGGTACATTTCCACCATTTGTACTACAACATATGTGCTTCCAGATCTACCCTAGTGGGATGGGGGGGGAGTGCACTTCATCCAATCTTTTTGACATCGACGGTAAATTTGAAGACAAACTACTTTACAATGTCGACTTACTGAGCTGACCTATGGGAGGATCCAGATTTTTCTTGTCGTAGG
The DNA here is from genome assembly GCA_947359475.1 of Heligmosomoides polygyrus bakeri. NCBI lineage: Eukaryota > Metazoa > Nematoda > Chromadorea > Rhabditida > Heligmosomidae > Heligmosomoides > Heligmosomoides polygyrus. The sequence continues at coordinate 12,187,826 of OX375868.1, forward strand.
ATAGATCTGTCCTTTTTATCATTATATTTACTGGATCTATCCTAGACGGGGTGGGGGGGGGGAGGCACATAACTAAAAAGCATGTAATAAATCGACTTACTGAGACTTACAGACAGCTCCTGCAGAAGAACGTAGGACCTAAACGAAACAAAAAACGAACAGACAAACAAAAAAATAAAATCGCCGCGGTTTTACAACCGTCCCGGCGTGCAAAGAGCAACGCAATGGAGGCTTCCCGCGTGCTACCACCGTCTGACATGTTATAACCAGGGTCTAACATGGTGAGGAGGGCGCATAGAGCCGCATGCCGCGTGCTCACCGCCGCCTGACATGTTATGACCAGTATCTAACATGAGAAGGAGGGCTCATAACTTTGCCTGCTTACAATTGCGACGAAAATAAATGTAATTTTTGCGTTTTTTGTGAATTTCTCTAGTTTAGGTCCTATTTTGTTCTGCAGGGGCCGCTTGGTAAGTCTCAAGTCGATATGTTACATACTTTTTAGTTATGTGGCCTCCTCGAACTAGGATAAATCCTATTTACTTTATATTTATACTCTATTATATTATTGGGCATGTGGTGGCACAGTTTGAGGAGACACCAGCTATCGTCTTCAGCCCGATTAAAGGTCGATCGGGTCTCGCTCAGACCGGTAAAGCCTTTAATCTGTCCGGCAGCAATGACATCTCCATCTGATGGTCACCACAGGTCGTTATATAGGCCCCAAATACGCATTCAAATTTCCTTCACGACATTTCCCATAGAGTGCGTGGCGCATTCCGCGAAAGAGGTTGATTAACGCTGACTTCTATCCTTTGTCATTTTTGTGACGATAACTTTCGATCTAAAATGATACCGGAACGGTAGTTAAATTGCCTTTAGGATGCGCCACACTTCTCACCTCTACGGGATATTCTGGATGCGCATCCAGCTCAAAAATGTCTATAGTTCGTTACATATTTCCGCTGGTATCCTATGTGGTTCGAGTCCTGTACTTTGTGCTGAAGTTTTTATTTTAAAACATAGAACACTTATTGAGCCAAAAACTGATATAAAGGAAGTTCGGAACAAAAGATGACGGCGAAAGCTGGCTTTCTGAAGATTAACAAAAGCAGAGCAAGAATATTTTTAGCCAGAAAGTAATACAAAACCATTTAGCACAAAAGATTACAGCTGTGGTTTGCTTTTCAAAGATTTGCATTGAGGATTTGAAGGTAATTTTGAGATAATTTATCAACAAACAACGTTTGGTGGCATCTCTCGGTTTTTTCCAATTTTTATTTCTTAAGAGACTGTTCAACATTTTCTGTTTTCAAATATTTTTTTTTTGCATATTCGGCTTTTTTTACATAAATCACCAAAATTCTTGCAAAAATTTGTAAAACTTTTCTTGAATTTATCCTAGTCGGAGGTGGAGTACCGCTAGAAAAGCGAAATAACACAAACAGGATGGTATGTTCTGATAGAAAATTACTTATAAATGTTTCCTGGTAGGGTAGCTCATAGACTATGTAGAGTAAGGCACTTTTAATGTTACATATCTTCGTCAAAAAGACTGATGGTGGGTGAATCGCCTTCTCCCCATTAGGAAGTTACCCTTTATCTGTTTGATAAGTTAGCTAGAAGCTGAAGTGAGGCTCTTTATCCGAGTTTTTAACTCGAATTAGCCGTCTTAAAGAGTTTTAAAAAGTGTTTTTTCATATACTCTATGCTCAGACAGTGGCGGCGAACTCCAGGACTTTGTGTAGCTTCACTTCACAAAGTGTTTACCGAATTGAAACTACAAACTAAGTAATTATTCATCGACTGATCAACGTTTTGTGTGAATCACACGACGAACAGCTGATTCGGGTGTCGGTTTAGTGCGGATTAACAACGGCGATGGAGGAGTTCTTCTGCGGCGCCAACAATACTAAGTGCTGTGTGTCTCCAGGCTCTCAAGGCTTGTTGAATCGGCGAGGACGACGACCGACGTCCTATTGAGTTCTTTGAGGCAGTTCGTCCGCGGATTAGACACTCAGGCGACCTCTCTTGATAAATATGCAAATTTTTCGTGGCCCCCTTTTTGTTGTTCTTAGCTCTGTGGCCGGCTGCTGTGCTTGATGAGTAGAAAGCCGTCGTCGACGAGGCTCCAGAATATTCTCCAGAATCAGATTCTAGTCTTAATTCCATAATTAAAGGAAAGGGTCTCCTAGAGAGGACGCTTATTCAAGAGACATAGCTTGCTCTATGATGACGGAGTACGATCAGTAATCGATTGACTTCAAAATTCCGGAGCCAGTCTATATAGTATAGTCGAACCCAGTGGTCCGTTGCCGTTTAGCTAGTTATGATAATTCACCGCTGGCGGCCAGCTTCTCGTCGGCCGGGCATCGGACCCTCTCCCATCCATCGCTATTCTTCGACGCCGAGTTTCGGACGAGTTTGATTGGGGTCGAGACTATTGCATTAGGGGACCTCATCTTCCCGTTACCCCCGAGCAGCAACGAGCCAGCTCGTCGCTGCTCGGTGCAGCCGCCCCGACGACGTCGTCAGCGACCCGGTGATCGCTCGGCTGGTCCGTTCCTTCCGCCTTCAACCGCCACGCCCATTTCTAATGCGCGGAGCAGAGATTCCTGCGCACGCTGACGGTCTGACATGCATGCACTTTTGCCAAGCACGATGGCGCCTCCATTGGTGCCAATTCTGGTTCTTAAAGATTTTTCCTCCTTACAGGCCTTTCTCCCTTTCTTTTTGTCGTTATTTTTATTGATATTTGTCCATGTCTTGCCAAATTTCTTATTTATTCATTATTTTCAAGTTACTTACTGTGTGCTGTATGTGGCATTTTGTTGATCACCCTACGTCGAAAGAGCGCATTAGAAATTTCTGGCTAAATGACGCATTCTTGCTCCCATCTGTGCCCAAATGTGCAAGTGCAGGGTGCAACCCTGCGACCTGTAATGTTCTGAGTTTGTACATTCTCAACTAGTACTGCACTGCGAATTTCACTACCAAGACCCGCCTCTCTAGAGCCTCCCCGTTGCTTAGATGCTATTTTGAATATTTTCTATGAATATTACGGTTCTGTAGTGCGCGTGTAGCGCAGTCGGAGGAGGAGCCGGCTGTCGCGTTCACTCGGCGCCACGTTCCTGGTTCGGATTCCCCGCCCAGACCAACCATTTTCCATCCCTACGAGGTCAGTGAATTGCTACTAGACTTGTCTGAGAAGGATAAAGTGCTGACTTGCTCATTGACCAACCACCGCAAGTCATTGTATGGCCAAATACGCATTCAAATCGCATCCACGATATCTCCTGGAAATAGAGTGCTTGGCGCATCCCAAATAGGATTGAGTAACGCCGTCCTTAATCCCTTTTCATCCTTTACTACGATTTTGTTAGTATTTGGTCGTCTGTCTTTGGAGCGTGGTGGCGCAATTGGAAGACGCACCGGTTGTCGTTCGAAACCGGTATCGAGGTGCTTGGCTGAGGTTCTACGCTCTGGCTAACCAGGCCTTTTATCCTTCCGGGATTCGTAAATTGTTACCAGACTTGTATGCAAAGAAGAAAGCACTGACTTGTTCATCGGTTGGCGATAGAGTCAATGTATACGTGAAATACGCATTAAAACTGACTCCGCGGAATTCCGTAGAACTACTACAATGCGTGGCGCATCCCAAAGGGGAATGGCTAACACCCTCCTTTACCATTTATTCCTTTAATATGCCATGGAAATGTTTGCAGCGCTGCTAGTAGTTTTCTGATTTCTGTTTATTTATTTATTTATTTATTTATTTATTTATTTATTTATTTATTTATTTATCTAGTTGTGTGTGATTCTTAATGTAAAGGGAAACAACGCTGTTAGTAAAGCAGACCGTGGGATGCGCCCCGCATTTGCATATTCAAACATATTAGACAGCAAAGTATGTATTGCATACCACATATTTTGCTGCCTAATATGTTTGAATTTGAAGACGTATGACCTGTGCAATACATTTACGAATAAATGATTAATAGGTGGTTAGGTTTCTGTACGCTGCAGAAACAAGTCCGATGCTAATCTGTTTGCCGGTCAGTTTTTGGAGTTTCCTTGAACGAGAAGTCTAATTCTATGCATTCCGCTCTAGATCGAGGCCGTGGCGCACCCCAACAAAAAGGGATTGATTAACGCCCACCTTTATCCTTTATCCTTTATCTAAATGCTGACTTAAAAAACAGAGGACCTTAAGATAAAGGAAATGTATCGAGCTGTATTGTAGCTATGTAACATGGTACCAATGGCTTGTACCTCAACACATTGGAATTTGACTGCATTTACTTCCTCCTCTGTTATTCATTTGTTTTCTGGGCGCTTGATTGACCATGTGATGCAGCGCTTTCTGGCGGAGGTCGTGGTGTATGTACGTCTTCCTCTACTCATTTCGAATTTTCTGCGCTTTTTCTCAGTAACAGGATAGACTTTGTGCGACTGTATCTGTAGCATTTTTACGTTCAATTGATTTATTGATTTATTGATTTATTGCACATGTTTGTGCGCTATACAAGAAAAGGAATGTAATCGAAGAAAAACATAACATTTAACGAACTTGAGTGTTTCTGGATTCATGTTTGTCACTGAAGCAAAATTCAATGAATCGTTCGATTTTATTATTATTTATTATTTTATTATTATTTTATTTTATTCGATTTCAATTCGACACCTTCCAAATAAAATTGGATACTTTTTCAAGACAAATAGGTATGCAGGTGTCCAATTTGATGTGAAAAATGTCCAGTCTGGTTTGAAAATGGAGAAGTGGACATATTTTTTGCTTATATGTTCTTACCGTTGGTGTCAGCATTTCCTGGCAAGATCGTCATCCAGTATAGATACATCGTTAGTTTTTTTTTTCTGGCATATTGCTCAATGTCTAAATTCATGGCGTATCCTGAGCTGGTCCATGTCACTGCTCATCTGCTGAATCTTAAGCATTACTTGCATACTTTTGTTTTTTGACATTAAACTCTAGTGATAAGGTTGGCATTGGTTGATCACTTTCTGGAATTCTACGGCGCCTTCTACATATCTATTAGGTTGTAACGAATTAAATGACACTGGCTCGCGCCATTTTTTAGCTCGTCTTTACGCGTTTGATCAAGAACAAACCGTAACATGTGGCATATCATTTAGAAACGCAAACTTTGCTCTACCGGCGAGTACCAAATTTTCTATGTAAAAGTGGGAAAACTTTAGAGTTTTATTGACTTTTTTGCAGATGGACAAAAGGGTAATCCGAGGCATTTACTTGTTTGAATTCAAGCTGGGCACTACAGCTAAGGAGGCGGACGAGAAGATCAACGCCGCATTCGGTCAAGGATGTTCCACAATTCGGACGGCGTATCGATGGTATCAGAAGTTCCGGAATGGAGATGAGAGCTTGGAAGAACATGAAGGTCGTGGGAGGCATAGTGATGTTGATGAGGACAAGCTGGAGATGTGGTAGAGGAGGATCCACACAAAGGTACCAGGGAGCGAAGGTTCTTGGCGTCAGTCACAACACAGCTGCCCGGCATCTGAAGGAAATTGGAAAGACCAAAAAGCTGGAAAGATGGGTGCCTCACGAGCTGTCTGAGGAGCAAAGAAACCGACGATATGAGATCTCGTCCGCACTGCTTCTACGGAACGAAACGGACCCATTCCTTGGTCTCATCGTAACTTGTGACGAGAAATGGATAATGTACGACAACAGGCGACGATCGGCACAGTGGGTGGACAGCGATGAGAGCCCCAAGGTTTTTGCGAAGCCGGAATTGCACCAAAAGAAAGTAATGGTGACAGTATGGAGGTGTTCGCTGGGAATTATTCACCACAGCTTCCTCCCTCCCGGTGAATCCATCACGGCAGAGAAGTACTGCATTGAAATTGAAGAAATGATGAAAAAGTTGAAGGATATCCGGCCGGCCCTGGTAATCCGAAGGCGAGTTCTCCTTCTGCACGACAATGCTCGCCCCCATGTAGCACGAATGACGTTGCAGAAATTGAATGAGCTGAGCGTTGAAACTCTACCACATCCTCCGTTTTCTCCCGACCTCTCCCCAACAGACTACCTTTTCTTCAAGCATCTTGGCGACTTCTTGGTAGGGAAAATGTTCAAATACCAACAGGATGCTGAAAGCGCCTTCGAAGATTTCGTCAATTCCAGAACTTCTGATTTTTATGCTACTGGGATAAAAAAAAACTTGTGTCACGTTGGCAGAGATGTGTAGAATCAGAAGGTTTTTATTTCGATTAATAAACTTGCCTACAAGCCTAACTGTTTAAATTTACAGTAGTTCACTGCCATTTATTTCGTTACAACCTAATACTTTGCACAAAATGTCTTCCAGGCAGTTTAAATCATACGTGGTCTATGCATCACCTGCACGTGCCGCGCTTTGAGCGAAATTTGCTGATTATTGCGGACTATACAGTGCAAATAAATAAATAAAATCCTTTTTACGAATACACGTTTCTTTTCTCAGCTGAAAGGTGCCAGTTTTGGTTTGCTTGGATGTGGAATTGAACCTTTGATCGATTATGAGTCTAGACAAGAAGCGTTGCGCGCCTCCTTATTTTTGATACCGCTAGCTTCGTTTGAAATTCAAGTTGAGAACAGTTCCGCCATTCTCAAACGCCAAATCAGTGTGATAGTTGACCTGTCTGTGACCTATGGAATGCGCCCTGCACTGCTCATTAATATGTAATCGTGGATGCGGTATAACAGGCAGGTTTGGCTGTGATCGAAACTCTAGACCGGCGGGATTCGAGCCCGTACTCTCTGCTTACCGCGCAGTATGCTCTACGCCACCACACCAATGGCGCTGTTTAATAGAACGCTGCATGCTCGATACCTCGCGGAAATTCAGTGCGTTTTATTTAAGCTTGTACCTACCGAGTTAAAATATAGGCTGAAAGTTTGCTATGGAACCTCATAGTCTCACAATACCATAACTTTTTCAGACATCGAATTTGCAAAAAATTTTAAACTACTGCTCCACAGTGGCGACATCAGGTGTTCAATTCCCTAACTTACTAGATGCTTGCAGTGTATTATGTACCTTTTGCAACTGTGCGACTCCATGGTGAACTATTGGGGCCCCTAACTCGGTAGGTTCAAGGACTTTGCAAAAATAAAACACATTTTTCTATTATTTGAAGAGATTCTCGCAGCGGTGTTCATCTTCGACGATCATACATACGCCTAAAACCGCTTAGGGATATGAACCAATTCACGGTGCAAAGTCTCGCTATGTACCTAACGAATTTTTGGTCCATGTCGCGAATCTGGGCAGCGTTGGGAGAATGGAGCGCGCCGGCCAATCATAACCAACCAAAGCGCCGACCAAACGCACATCGGCCAATCTGGGGTCGGATTCATCAACGACTTACATAACTTTAACAGAGAATTCACAGCGGAAAACAGATAACGTGGCTTATCAAGCGATATGGTGAGCGATAAGCCGCGTTTTCTGAGTTTTCCGCTGTAGATTCTCTGCTAAAGTTACGTAAGTCGTTGATGAGTCCGACCCTAGGGTAGCGATCGTACACACTTTCTCTAAGTAGCAAAGCACGCCCATTCGATAGAGCCTGATTGGCTGGCGCAGTCTCACCTTTGAATGCTGCCCACGTTCGCGACAAGGACCGAATTTTTTTCTGTCGCTCTGACTGCGGCTCTGTGGAGGGGTTGATGAGCTCTTGACAGCACGCCAGCTCCTCGCCGACGAGCCGCCCGTCGCCACCGCCGCCGCCGTCGTTGTCGTCTCACGTCATTCATGCCGCCTTCTTCACAGTCCACGCGCATTCTAACATTCGATCGTTCTTCCTGAACCCAGCATTGATTTATTGATCCTTTTGTACAGTAGGATTTGGGACAATGTCGACGATTTCAGTTGCTCAACATCAACCAGTGGCATGGAGCGGATGCTCGCCGCAGCCGGCAGCGTCGCCGCTGCCGCCGCCGCTGCCACCACGACCACCACCAGCAGGTTGCCACCACCGTCACCGGTACGAACGAACGCAAAGGTACGTTCGGTGCAGTTTTAAAGGACCGAGTTGCGTGATCTCGATTGGCCTTGGGGCGCTTTTTCTGTCTCGGCAGCGTCACCTCTAGCGAAGCAGGTGGGGTGTAAAGTGAACTCATGCTCGCTCTTCGCAGTCACACGACGTATAGCTCTCCCCTTTATTTAACCACGGGATAAACTAAACTCTGTGCCGTTTTTTTACACAGATTAAGCTGAAGCGTAACCGATTTTCTAGGAGGAGTCTTATTCAAATTGGACGAATGGGTTGAAAGAGGAGGCTCGAGGAGATATTTCGGTGCAAATCTGGATAGAGGATCATCCTTCTTCCAACATCCCGCCCAAAACAGGCTTCATTTCCCAACTGCATTTTCTCCGAGCTGGGGCTGGATTCATCAACGACTTACAGCAGTTTAACAGAGAAAAAGAGAAAATACAGCCGAAATCCCTGGTAACGCGGCGAAATGTTTCACCATATCGCTTGATAAGCCGCGCTATCAGATATTTTCGCTCTATTTTATCTGCTAAATTGCTGTAAGTCGTTGAAGAATCCGGGCCCTGAACGTTTTTATTTCATTGGTTTTCTGAATGAAGTCTTCAAAAAATCATGGCCCCTGTTTCCAGACTTGGCCGAAATTTATGATTCGGAGGTTTTATTTTGCCTTCTGCGTGAAATGCAGATCTTCTATGTAATCCACGCTTGAGTTAGTGCTTTTAACGTGCTAAACAAGATTTTTGGGGTATCCAGAAAGGAACACCTTAAAAACTTCATAAACTGCGCTGAACTCTGTACAAATAATGGGTATTGATTAAAATTTCGTGGTCTTAGTGTGGTGAAGCGGCTGATGATTAGGATAAAAGATTACAAAATCACGAACTCTTGATATTTGACTGCTTTATTTGATTTTTTTCCCTTTTCTACTTGGAAATTGTTGAATGAATAAAGAATAGTGATGACCTCTGAACCATGATAGATATTGACCTATCTATCGTCTTGTGTTTGGGGAAATGGGAGTTTATGATGGGGGGGGGGGGGGGTTCTGTAGATGAGTGGTGAAAACAGTGGGACACACAATTTCAGCGCATGAAGAAGAGGACAGTACGGTTACGAAAAAAACGATACCAAGTGAACGATAGACGCCATGTAGCGTGGGCGTGACATCTAAGCTAGGAAACATCAGAAGGACCAAATTGTGTAATCGAGCGCTTTGGATTTTTATGGAAGTATTGAGGAAATTGGGCGCGTGTAGCGCAGTCGGAGGAGGCGCTGACGGTCGCGTGCACCCGATACCAGGTTCCTGGTTCGGACTTCCCGCCCAGGCCAACCAAGCATTCCATCCCTCCGGGGTCGGTGAATTGGTACCAGACGTGTCTGGGAAGGATAAAGCGCTGACTTGTTCATAGGCTGGCCATCGCAAGTCATTGTATGGCCAAATACGCATTCATATCGCCTCCACGACATCCCGTAGAAGTAGAATGCCCTGGCGCATCCCAAAAGGGATTGAGAAACGCCGGCCTTTATCCTTTATCCTTATTGAGGAAATTGAATATCATGATGAACAGCGACGTGTTGAGCGTAGGTGAAATATTGATCATATTGATCAATATTTCACCTACGCTCAACACGTCGCTGTGATTGGGATTGGGATGTCGCCAGTCGCCACGACAGTCGCCTCCTCCGACTGCGCTACACGCGGGATTGGGCGCGTGTAGCGCAGTCGGAGGAGGCGCGACTGTCGTGTGCACCCGATACCAGGTTCCTGGTTCGGGTTTCCCGCCCAGGCCAACCAAGCCTTCCATCCCTCCGGGGTCGGTGAATTGGTACCAGACTCGTCTGGGAAGGATAGAGCGCTGACTTGTTCATCGGCTGGCCACCGCAAGTCATTGTATGGCCAAATACGCATTCATGTCGCCTCCACGACATCCCGTAGAAGTAGAATGCGCTGGCGCATCCCAGAAGGGATTGAGTAACGCCGTCCTTTATCCTTTTATCCTTATTGATCGATTGCCAAAGCACGACATGTATCGATCTTGTGACCAGCGAGCACTCGTTGCTCTTCTCCTGCCATGTTTTTGCTTGGAATTTGCATCGACTCTGAGGCGAACATTCGTTTAAGGTTTTTCTGCCGACCGTTAGTCACCAATCGGGATAAATCTCCTCTCGGGGACACTTGGCTCCTTTTTGCTGAGCCGCTGCGGATAGAGAGGCTCTTGAATATGGCGCGCAAGAGGCAGGCGTTGAACGCCGTTTAGGAAAATTTCGATTTTTGAACGTTAAAATTGTACAACGTCAAAAATTGTTTATTCATTTTCAAATCTTCTGTGCCACGCAGGTTTGTTAAGTTCGACTTTCGTCCCGACGCCAGACGTTTCGACGGTACCGTCGTTATAAGAATTTTTTAAATATTAATATTTAAACATTCTCATTTAATATTTATTTGTTTATCTATTATTTTTATTTAAACATTTTTCATTTAATATTTAATTTGCTTAAAATTATTTCACCATATGATAGCCAATTATGGAGAATTGTTTATTCATTTAAAGCATGAGCGCGTGTAGCGCAATCGGAGCAGGTCGGCTGCCAGCTGTCGCGTGCACCTGATGCTAGGCTGCCGGTTCGGATTTCCGGCCTAGGACAGCCGAGTCTTCCATCCCTACAGGATTGGTGAATTAGCACCAAACTTGTTTGTGAAGGATAAAGCACAGATTTGTTCATCGGCTGGCCACCACAAGTCATTTTAGAGCGAAATCACCTCCACGACATCCCGTAGAAGTAGAATGCGTGGCGCATTCCAAAAAGCATTGATTAACGCCGTCCTTTGACCTTTATCCTATTGAAAATGACATTACAGTGCGCTCGATTCAATGATGTAAAAACAGAAATAAACGCATGACCTTAAAATTAATTATTTCAGATAAACCGCTATTTCTGCCAATAATTTTTAGGGAGCTTTTTCTATTTTTTCAACTCAACTTCTGCTTTTTCGAGTAGAACCTTGCGTTCTTCTGATTTATTGTCCCCACCAACCCACTCGCTACAGTAACCCTACAGTATTACTTCGCAAATCTACACCAACTCACGGAGGAAATCGCCACTCTGTCCAGACATCGCTATTGTATTCAAAATCAAGTTATTCCATGAGCCGATGGCTAATTAGAAGCGGCTCCGGTGGCTGCTCGACGACATCTCCCGCTGGGTGGTTGACCCGGCGCTGAATACAATACGTGGCGCTGTTGGCTGCCCCGCCGTCAGTGCGGCGATGATTGTCGTCGCTTGGTAAGGGGGTTCTTGAGCGGATCGTCGACACAGTATGTCTAGTGGGGATTTAATTGGAAGACAGTCCTGATCGGCGGCTGATCGGCCACACTCCGAAGGTCAGCCGGGTCAGTTCAGTGGCGGCCGGTCTCGTGCTGTGCCGGGTGAATCAGGGTTGGGCATTTAAAGTCTGGTCGTTAAATTTCCTGACGAATTTTTTTCGGTTAAATTTTCGGTAAACCGTCAACTTCGGTGAAAATTCAAATAGCTGCCTACTGAAGTTTTAAGAAAAATCAGTTAAAATCTTGGATGTATCTTAGTGTGGGGGGGGGGGGGTAGTCCACTTTGGCTCTTGGACAAGGGCGGGAATCCTGAAAGCAGACTAGTTTAAGGATAAATAAAGAATAAAGGACGGCGTTACTCAATCCCTTTTGGGATGCGCCACGCATTCTACTTCTACGGGATGTCGTGGAGGCGATTTGCATGCGTATTTGGCCATACAATGACTTTGCGGTGGCCAGCCGATGAACAAGTCAGCGCTCTATCCTTCGCAGACAAGTCTGGTAGCAATCCACCGACCCCGGAAGAATGGAAGGCTTGGTTAGCCTGGGCGGGAAATCCGAACCAGGAGCCTGGTATCGGGTGCACGCGACAGCCGGTGCCTACTACAGTTGCGCTACACGGGCCCTACGAAAGTAGACTAGTTTACAAGGATAATACCATGAATTGACCTTGGAGAGATATCTTTTTGAAATTTCCTGATCAGAAGATGACACACTGTGCTTTCGTAGCGATGCCCTCCTCGACTAGGATATATCCAAAATTTTTAATATACCATTTTCACGTAAAACTGGACACTTTTTAAAGCGAACTGGACACTTTTCGATTTCGAGCTGAACACCTTAATTAACGAAAGATCTAAGAGGGAAGAAATGCATTATTGTCCCATGGTTAGAAAAATTTAGCACGCTTTTCTTTGAAATTTTCTGATTTATCTATCCAAATAAAGTGTATGATGTGCTTGAAATTTAGCGAAATTTTATTCTTTTAGGAAAAATAGTGGCTTCAAATTGATTTTGTAATCACCTGTATCACCTGTCGTCCCGTTGATCATCGACTTGCTCGAGCGGGTGCCAGCAGCGTCTCCATTCGTCCCTGTCGCGTGCCAGAGTGGTCCAATGGATCCTCCTCGCTCGAGGGACACGAAGAGCGTCATATCGGTCGTTCAGGGCTTTCACGAAGAAGTCCGACCAACGCGTTGGTGGGCGTCCTGGTGTTCTTTTGACATCCCGCGGAATCCAGTCTGTGACGGCTCTCGTCCAGCGGGTGTCTGCGAATCGCATTACGTGGCCGGCCCACCTAATTTTCGACGACTTGGCCCATGCGACAGCGTCTCTGATCTTCGAACGTCGGCGAAGCTCGGAACTCCGGAGGCCTTCTCTCACTTGCGTGAGTCGTGTCACTCCGAGCATCGTCCTCTCGATTCCACGCTGCGCGACGCTGATCGCGTGTTCATCCTGCTTTCGTATAGCCCAGGTCTCTGAGGCGTATGTTAGGGCAGGAAGAACAGTGGAGTCGAATAGGTGGGCACGGAGTCGGACGTTCTTCGTTTTCTTCACGACTTCTTCGACGCTCTTGAAAGCTCCCCAAGCCGCTCGTTTCCTCCTGCTCAGCTCTGGTGCTAGGTCGTTGGCCATGTTGACTTCGCGACCCAGATACACATAGCTGGAGCATTCGGAGATGTTCGTTCCGTTGAGCGAGAATGGGGCATCAGAAACCCATCCGTTCTTCATGAACATCGTCTTCGTAAGATTCAGCTGCAGTCCAACGCTTCCACATACACGATCGAAGTCGGCCAGCATTCGCTCCGCCTGAGTGATGCTCGGTGTTATGAGCACGATGTCGTCAGCGAAGCGAAGATGGTGCAGTTGCCGGCCGTCGACCTTCACTCCCATGTCATCCCATTCTAGTTCGCGCATGACGTTTTCGAGGGTGGCGCTGAAGAGCTTCGGGGATATGGTATCCCCTTGTCGAACCCCTCTCTTCACGTCAATGACGACGTCGTTGTAGAATGGTGAGATCTTGGTCGTGAATCCACTGTACAGCTCTCGAAGGACTCTGATGTACTGAGTAGGAACGCCCTGGGTGAGCAGGGCTTCCATAACCGCTTCAGTCTCGACGGAGTCGAATGCCTTCTTCAGGTCAATGAACGTAAGGCACAGCGGCAGCTCGTACTCTCGCGACACTTCGATGAGCTTCGTAATGGTGTGTATGTGGTCGATCGTGCTGAATCCTCTCCGAAATCCTGCTTGTTCGCATGGCTGTCCTTCGTCCAGCGTTCTACTAATCCTATTCAGGATGACTCGAGTGAACAGCTTGTAGACTACGGACAGCAGGCAGATCGGGCGATAGTTGCCAATGTCGTGCACGTCTCCCTTCTTGTACAGCAAGACGGTCTTGCTGGTCTTCCACTGAGATGGAACCTTGCATTCGGACAGGTAGCGTGTGAAGAGCCGCGCCAAGGTGTTGATGAGCGCTGGCGGGAGGTTCTTCAGGTGTTCAGCTCTGATCCTGTCAGGACCGGGTGCTGTACGTTTCTTCACCGACGAGATGGCGTGTCGGATCTCGGAAGGGAGAACAGAGGGGATGACGTATCCATCCTGCGGAAGATGGCGTAGGGGCAGGTGGACGTGGCTATCGAAGAGATCGGAGTAGAAGTCGTGGATGACTTTCTCCATGGTCCTTCTGGAAGAGGTGACGGTTCCGTCAGGACGTCGGAGAGCGGTCATCTTGGTCTTGAAGTTGGCGAAGTTCCGGCGGGCATTGCGGATGCTCAGCCCTGCCTCTGCTGCTTCAGCCAACACTTCCGCCCTTCTCTCCTTCAGATCTTCCTTTATCGCCGCTCTGCATAGCTTTGCAAGCTCGGACGTCAGTTGATAGTTGCCTGACGCTCGTGCTGCTCCACGTTGGCGTATCAGCTCGAGAGTTTCCGGAGACAGGCGTCTCTTGGTGGTCTTCAAGCTCTCGGCTCCCTTAGCACTATCGTGGAGATGGTGCACGAAGCGATCGTATTCCTCGTCGACGTTGTCCACGACGGCATCTTCCCAAAGGCCGACAAGAGAGGTGTAGAGATCCCAGTTGATGGTCGTTCTGGGACTCCTCTTCTTGAACTTCGCGGCCTTCTCTCCTTGACGCGAAAAGCGGAACCTCGCGCGAAGGAGGCGGTGGTCCGATCCCGTGTAGAACTTGGGGACAACGGAGACATCGGTCAGGCAATACTTGCGATTGAAGATGATGTGGTCGATCTCGTTGTGGAACTGGCCACCGGGGGATTCCCAGGTCCATCGTAGGGAGGGAGGCTTCTGGAACTGCGAGTTTCCATGGATGGTCTTGGTCGACATGATAAACTCAGACAGCCTTTCACCTTGCTCGTTCCACTCCAAACCGTGGGTTCCGATGTGAAGTTCTTCCAGCGACCTTCGTGGCCCGATCTTGGCATTGAAGTCGCCGACGATCACCTTGTAGAAGGTGTGATCTTCCTTATAGAACTTCTCCAGCTCCACGTAGAAGGCCTCGACGTCTTCGTCGTCGTAGTCGGATGTTGGGGCATACGCGACGAACACAGTCAAGGCTGGCACGGAGCCACATCGCTTCAGTCGCAGACGTCCGATTCGGCTTGTCAGAGACTCGTACGAATCGATGTTCATGGCCAAGTGCGTGTTGACGAGGACACCAACGCCGCCTACTCCCCTGCTGTCGCATGTTCCGAGGAACAGTTCTTCTCCGGAGTCGTAGGCGGCGTGTAGGGGGTGGTGTCTCCTCGTCTCGGTCAGTCCGATGACGTCGTTCTTGATCTTCCTGGCTTGCATCATCAGGTCCTCGACGGATGCTTCCGACGCAAGCGTGCAGGCGTTGTAAGTACAGATCGTCATCCTAGTCCTTCTCAGTTTGCGCAGCCTGGTTAGGCCCTGAGATTTTAGCAGCCTCTCCGTACTCGTCCTTCCCATCGCTGCAGAAATGGGGGCTCTTTCGGGGTCAGGGGAATGAGGCCCTTTAGTGCTGCTGTGTTTGACTGGAATACAACACGGGTAGCTAGTCAGGCTCTGTCGTGCGGGCGGGGTACTCCGGGCAGCCAGCCAGACTGCCCGAAGGGACGGGGCGAGACTTAAGGCGGCCTCGAATCGCCTTACATGTACTCCCAGTCTACCGAGTGCAAGCTTTTGGCCGAGCCGACACAGTTACAATCCGCACAGTCACGGACACATCCACGCACACTGTGCACGAACATGCCGCTCCCACGCACAAGGAACGCATCGACCCGACACAGCAGGAGCAAGGAGTCCATCCCCTGCATCCCACCTGCGTCTCTGGGCAGTACACGGTCGCATTTGGTTCGCGTTTAATTCCCCTATCCACCACCCGGGGACGCGCCACGTGGCCCTGCGACAAGCGGCCCGAGATCCCTCTTAACAAGAGAGCCCGAAGGCTCTCTATCGAGGGAGATCCGTGGGATTTTGTAATGCACAATAATAATACATCGTTACAGTGCGCAGTAGAATAGCAATTTTTGAATAAAACAGGAGATCACACAATGCACTCGTCCAGGATACCGTTGCGATTTTTTGATTGGTAACAAAAAAGATATCTGAAGATACGCTCTAAGCAACGGTACAACAGAAACAATTTAGAAAACACACATATCTTTACTATGCAGTTTCAAATAATCAAAATTTACGCAGTTAATCAAACTAACGGGTGCGTTTAGCGCAGTTGGAGGAGGTCCCGACTGTCGCCTGCACCCGATACCTGGCCTGATCCCTGATTCGAATTTCCCGGCCATGCCAACCAAGCCTCCCATCCCTCCGGGGTCGGTGAATTGGTACCAGATTTGTCTAAGAAGGATAAAGGCTGACTTGTTCATCGGCTGGCCCACGCAAGTCATTGTATGGCCAAATACGCATTCATGTCGCCTCCACGACATCCCGTAGAAGTAGAATGCGTGGCGCATCCCAAAAGGGATTGAGTAACGCCGTCATTTATCCTTCATAATCAAACGAAAATCGTGACGAACCAGACATATCTTCGTAATTCTATCAAAAATCGCTGTTTTTAGGCGCTTTAAGATAAGATTTTATCTATATTTTTTCTAGAAAAACTGATAAATTTTATATAGATTAAATGCGTCATTCGCTTTCATGGGGTAGGTGGGTGAAAAAAAGGTTTCAGAGAATGCTATACTCAATCTTTTTCTGACATTATGACTTTCTTAGAGATAATCTACTTTAGAAGGATAAAAGACGGTGTCAGTCAATGCCTATGTGGGATGCGCCACGCATTTTTGGCCTATACAGTGACTGGGGCTGGTGAATTGATGGACATATCAGTGACTTATTTTTCCCAGACGAGACTGCTACCAATTCAACGCTTTGGAGGGGTAGAAAGCTTGGTTGACCTGGGCGGGAACTCGAACCAAGAACCTAGAGTCGAGTGCACGCGACAGCCGGAGCCTCCTTCGTCTGCGCTGTCACTCTACAACATGACGCAAAGATGAAAACTGCTACGTTTCGCTGGGCCTATTAGTTCCAAAAAGGGGTTCATTATTGCTCAGTGCATAGAAACTCGCATTGAAGTGGAAACCACAATTTTTCTGGCATTGGAGAAGTATTTTGAGGGATTATTCAACCGTTTGGGCCACTTCCGAGGCTGTTTTCTAGTGACTGCTTTGTTTTTTAATTGCTATTTGGATTCACTGAAATCTGTGCTATTAAAATTTTATGAAAAATGACCACGCATTTCACTTGCCTCTCCCCTTAAGAGGCTTGCAGCCCTTTGGTCGTTTTTTGTTATTAATTTTTATTTGTACTATTTGCGCTTATGCACATATCTGGCTCCAATTTTTTTAAAGTTTTCAGTTCTGTACCTTTTATTGTTCAAAAATTTACTTCCCTTGTCGAACACTGCGGAAGGCATTACTCTCCTGCGGCCTTTATCCTCCCCACGAGGATAATTGTCAGCCATCCAGGATATCCGGAAGCGCTTGCTGGTTTACGACATGCACCCTAAATTAACCTCACACCTTGACGAGTACAGTATGCCCCGCGGGAATACTGTATTATGGCGCGAGAGCCCATGGGCTCGATTGTATCGGGTCAGCCTGCGCAGGGTCGTCTTGATTTTACGGTCATTGAGCGTTAGTTAGCTGTATGGGAGACGTAGAGGCAGGCTTCGCAGGATACTGTAACTATACTGTAAGAATTTTTAATCAAGCTTTCTAGCATAAGTATTTCGTTTATTAATTTTTATGAATTTCGGCAGTTTATCACGTCTTTCTCTCATTTTATGCATCCGAAACCTATTGTTCATACTCCATACTCCACGCTTTATCGATTTTCCCGCTCTCGATTTCAGCTACGAATATGCGCGATGGTATCGCGCGACGACATCTCATCGGGCGGCATTGTGGTCCCGGCGACGAATCAGATTCACATCGCCGGCGCCGTGAAATCGCACTCGAAGAACGCCTTTGAGAACGTCTTCGGACCGGACGTCGCTCAGGTGAGTGGTGCTGGACGCGTTCACGTCCATTAGAAGCGTACATGAAGCCGCTTTCAGGAGAACATCTGCACGAATGTGTTGCCTGAGCTCGTACAAGGCGTATTCAGCGGTCAGGACACTACCCTGATTGCACTGGGAGCCAAGTCTAAGGGTGAGTCATCGATCAGTAATTATGACGCTTGTCCGCTTGTCCGGATGTGCGTCGGCGCAAAATTAATGGCCCATGAGCGCGTTTCACAGCAGCGCGTTTATACAAGATCAACCATCTGGTCATTGTTCGTGCAAGGGATATGCGGGCCGCTGCCGTTTTCGCTTTCGGGCGGCCCACTTAGAACGGGAACGGTGTTCGATTGGCTGATTGTTACCGATCAATATTTGCTGAGTGATCAATCGATATATCGAATTTTATACATACCGCTCAACCTCTTGAGTTTTGAAAAGCACGCAGGTGCGAGCACTGTGGACCGGCTGGACTGGCTTTACAACAACAATATTATCGGCTGTTCAATCGATATCGATCGATAATACAGGTTTTTGTCCAAAATAGACGGTTTGAGGTGGAAATTGCGCGGATGACTAGTAGCTTTATACGGCAAATTTTAAAGATCAGTGCTCGAAATTGAAAAAAAAGCTCATATTTTCTCTTTATGACCTACGAAAAGCTGAAACTGGCACGCATATACTACTGTAAAGGTGCCACTTATCGATTTTGTCGCCTAATGTCGCTCGCTTCAAGTTATGAACAAGCCTCTGCTCTTCAAGCTATGCTTGGAACTTCGTTCGAAACTTGATGAAGCCCCACTAATCTCCGCTCCAACGGGATCACTGAGCTCGTTGAGGTCGAAGAGCAGCCAGTCGCGGCGGTCGGGTAGCGGCTGTTCCGGCGCAGCGTGGCCGAGCGTGTGCGCGAGAAATCGCCGTTCATCTCATTGCGTAATGGTGTTCGTCTGAAGTGGCGATGATTGGGTTGCATTCGGCCGGTCGTGGTCTCGCGTCGTCGCTTTGAAATTGAAACCCTTCGACCAGTCAGTCGCCTGACTGGCGTCATGGAGCGCCATCAGAGGGCCAAAGCGGGGGCCATATTCCCCACTTGAGTGGCCCCGGCCGCATTGTTCCGTTATGTACAGACGGGGGAAATTCTTAAGCGTCGCACGTGGCTAGAAGGTCGTTCTTGACACCGGGGTTTGGGGGTTGGGAATTTCTAGGAGTCTCCTCCTAGCTCTCCCTGTGCTTTCTGCCTGTGTATCCTGAACCATATGGTCCTCGAAATGTCAATGCGGAAAGAAGTAGCGGGTGTCGTCCTTTCTGATTTATTTCTGATGGGAAGGGTGCTATATGGAGGGAGAAGGGCTCTTCATCAATCTCAGGGAAAAGAAATGGCACATTCCTTCACTGCTTGCAGCTAACCACTTGGGCGAAATTGACCCACATGTGGGTAAGGTGATCCTATCAAGCCCTTAGGTATACATAGTACAGATCTGAGCTATCTACAGTATCCTTAGCCATCTTACTAGATGTGGGTTTGTCGAAAATACATACATATATTGATCTTAGTCTCCGCTAGAGGTGAGACCGGATTCAGATTTCAGTTGACCTTAATTCGTCCTTATTTGGTATGCGCCACACATTCTACTTCTGCTGGTATCTTGTAGGCAATTTGGGTGCGTATTTGGCCACACAATTACTTGCGGTGGCCAATCGATGAACAAGTCAGCGTTTCACCCTTCCTAGACAAGTCTGGTGCCAATACACAGACCCCGGAGGGTTGGAAGGCTTGGTTGGCCTGAGTGGGAAATCCGAACCAGGCATCTGCTATCGGGTGCAGGTGACAGCCAGCACCTCTTCCGATTGCACTACACGCGCCCATAATTAATTACATGATATAAAAAAGCAAAATTCCTACACAAGAGGTAACCAGCGGAAAAACTATTTCTCCAAGGTCAAAGGCTCTATCCGTGCTTCGTTTTTCACCTAAAGGGTCGGCTCAGTTCTTATAATTTTCAACAACAAAAAAACAACAACAAGCGCTTCTTAATTAATTAATTAATTAATTAATTTATTTAAAATGCACTTGCTTACCCTAGTTAAGCGATTTCACTTCAAGTAGATTTAGGGCCAAATACGCATTCAAATTGCCTCCACGATATCCCGTTGAAGTAGAATTCATGGCGCATCCCGCGAAGGGATTGGCAGACGCCTTTGTCCTTCCATTCTTTATGCAAGGGCATGGACGACCACGACTATTCTTAAAAAGCCGACGACTACTTATGAGCTGTTCGGGGCTGGTGCTAACGATGACCGGCGGCGAGTAACCCGATCCAACTCGACGACCGAGTTCTTATGGCTTGTTTGCGGATTGTGGAATTCGTCGTCGGTCATCGTCGCCGATGAGCCGGCGACAGAAGTTGCTCGGTGCTGAGCTGCGGCCGCGGCTGCAATCGGCGCCCGCAGCAGCTTTACAGCCTCTCACTGTCGTCAGCGGCTGACGAAGATCGGATGACACACGCACACACTTTCGGAACAGAAGTTAGCAGCGTCGTCGTGTGCTGCGGACGTAGGGTTTGTTGCGATCCTGAAACAGATGGTCTGGAGTCTTTTGAAGAGGTTTTGGCTTGAAGTCAAAGGTATAACCTTCGCTGGAACTCGAACTCGTGCACTACGGTTTTTTTTGTGAATTTCTCTTCAACATCAGCCCTTCCCCATAGCTTTTATAGCGTATGAGTCTAATAGACGCGTGATTCAACCGGTAGGTGGCACATAACATTTCTCGGAAGTAGAATACGTGGCGCAACTCTTTAAAGGAGGCAGATCAAGGCTATCTATTCCTTAAAAATAAATATTGTGAAGAGATTCTTACGATAGCTGTGGAGAGATTTCGACAGGAGTCAAATTATAATGAAGCATGAAGGATAAGAACGGCGTTAGTCAGTCAAGATGCAGTATGCGCCACGCATTCTGCTTTTACGAGACATCGTAGAAGCTATTCGAATGCTTGTTTGGCCTATGTCCGAGTGCCTTCCAGTGGTCAGCCTACGGACAAATCATTGTTATATCCTTCGTAGACAAATCTGGTTCTGTCTCACTAACAGCGGAGAGATGGAACGCTTGGTTGGCATGAGGAGGAGGCGTAGGTCAAATATGCATTCGAATGGCCTCTAAGATAAGAAGGAGAAAGGACAAAGGACGGCGTTACTCAACCCCTTTTGGGATGCGCCACGCATTCTACTTCTACGGAATGTCGTGGAGGCGATTTGAATGCGTATTTGGCCACACAATGACTTGCGGTGGCCAGCCGATGAATAAGTCAGCGCTTTACCCTTCCCAGACAAGTCTGGTACCAATTCACCGACCCCGGAGAGATGGAAGGCTTGGTTGGCCTGGGCGGCAAATCCGAACCAGGAACCTGGTATCGGGTGCAGGCGACAGTCGGCGCCTCCTCCGACTGCGCTACACGCGCCCGCCCTAGGATATCTCGTAAAGGTAGAATACTTGGCCCACACCTTTAAATGATTGACTAACGCCGTTCTTATCCTTTACTTTTCATCACAATTTGACTTCTTTGGTAATCTGCCTTTAACTCTCGTAAGAACCTCTTTACAGAACCAAGGGCCTGAATTCGGGTACGCGAAGAATTGCCCCGTTAAGTTGACCGATCTATGTGAGTTTCGTGGTCCTTTTGTGGGTACGGTAAGCTGTATTGCTTCGTTTTTCCAAATCGATCACACTTTCTAAAGTCTGGCGATGAATTTTTGAAGGCTGAGGTGATTGTAGCCGCGCCATAGTAGGCGTCTTCTCCGACTGCTCTACTACGCGTCCTTTAGACTTCGGTTAGGATAAGGATAAACGGCGGCGTTGCTCAATCCCTTTTGGGATGCACCACGCATTCTAATTCTAAGGGATGTCGTGGAGGCGAGTTGAGTGCGTATTTGGCCATACAATGACTTGAGGTAGCCAGCCGATGAGCTGTTCTATCTTTCCCAAATAAGTCTGATATCAACTCACCGACCTCGGAGAGATGGAAAACGTGGTTGTCTTGGGTGGGAAATCAGAGCCAAGAATCTGGTGTCGGATGCATGCGACGCTCCGCACCGCCGACTGCGCTACACGCTCCCATGTCTCGATATCAGTTGAAAAACTCGCATTTTTTCTGTTTCCTCGCTTTACCAGCCTTCCTGTTCACTTTTGGAGTCTCAATTAGTCTTCAGTTTGGGTTTGCGTTGAATTCAATTCCCAATGCTGCCTTCTGTTCCTTCAAAAGCCTAATGGACTCAGCCACGAACATGTTGGGCATATAAGTAATGCAGGAACTTCTCGAATCGCCTTATTTTTCAGGGAAAGAGGCTCTTCTATACGGTAACCCACCGTCGAATGCCGGCATATTCCAGACGGCTATCACATCGGTCTTCAAAGTCACGGACGAGTATCGGCACGTTTTTATCGTCGGAACCTTTATAAATAGAAAATTGTATATTATTATAAGGAAAAGCGGCGAGAAAAAATCTCGAAGATACGTAATTTATACGAAGATACGTAATTTAGTAATTTAGAGCCTAAAATTATGGGATCAGAAGCTTTTATTGCAGTTTTCTTTGGTGCAATTCGAATTTTTATGTTCGAAGAGAGGGCGTCTATTCTAGAAATTTAAAGTTTTGGTGTATACATGATGAGTTTATATTGAAAACGATTTTTAAAATATTTTAAAATGAAAATTTAGGACCAGTAAGCCGGACACGCGCTATCAGATCCGCATGTCAGCCGTGCAGTATTCGCAACGTGAGAATCAACTCACGGACTTGTTGTCGCCGTTCAACAGCGGTGTGTTATTGATTTATTAATCGCTTAAGAACATTTAGAAGTCACTCAAAAAAGACCAGTTGCTTTATGACTATGGCCAGTTGTTATGGTTTTTTATGCGTATTGTCTGTCTTTGTAGATGTAGTTTTAACGATATTTTATACCCTATCTATATTTTCTATTTATTTCCTTATCTATCCTTATTATATGTTTATTACCCTATCTATGTTTATCTTTTATTTTTTACCTTTAATTATATTTTTATAGCTTATCTTTGTAGTTGTTTAAATATTGTTTTTTTATATTTATCCGTTATGACTGGAATAATAATTTTGATCACATGTCCTACTTTTATTTGTTTACTTATTTAAAGCCCATTTTTGTTATTTATTAACTAAAATGTTTTTATTTTTTAGATCCCCGACGTCGAGCTGTGAGAGTGGTAGATGATCCGCGTGCCGGCGCCCTTCTGGAGAACGAGTCCGAGATTCGTGTCGATTCGCCCGACCTGGCACTGTTCTATCTGAACACCGTCGCCGATCATCGGCTTATTGGTCGGCGAATCAATAGCGATCAATATCGATAGATGTTTCCTATCACATCATCGTTTCAGAAGACGAAGAGACGTATCGAACGAGCCATGTCTTTGTGTTTTTGTCTGTTTACGCCTATCGAACTGGCACCAACGAACTGGAGGGTACGTCTGAATATCGATTAGTTATTGATTTCCCGATTGCCTCGCATCGACACTATTACTCTTGCGCTGAGTGTTTTTGGGCTATTCGTTTCCGAATGGAGTGCGGAGGTGGTGTATGGGACTGCAGACCTCAAGCGAAGCTTTCGCCAGTCTTGCGCCTTTTTGAACGCATTTACGGTTTTAATATTTATTGAGCCATGTAGCATAAGATAGCAGCTAGTAAGACCAAGAGTTTGTACAAGAAAATGCTAAAAATGGAACGCCGAAACATCGCCTCTGAAAACAGTAGACGCTACTTGGCGTCTCATCAAAGGTTCCGAAATTTAGAACAACTAGTGGAGTGCGTGTTGTATCGCGTGTTCAACAAAAAGTACCTCACAAAAAAAGTTCACTATAATTATGCTTCATCGACGGGTTAGCTGAAAAGGATCAAAGTTGAATTTCGAAGTGAAGTTTAGTGAGCGAAGGTTTTCATTTATTGATTTATTGATTTTACATGAATGGGTAGGGAGGTCAAATTGTGCTGAATCAAGAATATAATATAGAAAATCTTGAATGCTCGTCATACGTTTTTCCAAGTGCCTTCTGGCATCCCGTATGGATTAGGGAATGGCGGAAAAACAGTTATGTCTCATGGCTTCGTCACACTTCAAAGCATATTACATTATTATTGCTATTACAAAACCATAAATCTAGGGCATATAGCTTTGTAAATATTAGGTTGTAACGAATTAAATGGCACTGGCTCGCGCCATTTTTTGGCGCGTCTTTACGCGTTTGATCAAGAACAAACCGTAACATGTGGCATATCATTTAGAAGCGCAAACTTTGTTCTACCGGTGAGTACCAAATTTTCTATGTAAAACTGGGAACTGGGCACTACAGCTAAGGAGGCGGACGAGAAGATCAACGCCGCATTCGGTCAAGGATGTTCCACAATTCGGACGGCGTATCGATGGTATCAGAAGTTCCGGAATGGAGATGAGAGCTTGGAAGAACATGAAGGTCGTGGGAGGCATAGTGATGTTGATGAGGGCAAGCTGAGAGATATGGTAGAGGAGGATCCACACAAAGGTACCAGGGAGATAGCGAAGATTCTTGGCGTCAGTCACAACACAGCTGCCCGGCATCTGAAGGAAACTGGAAAGACCAAAAAGCTGGCAAGATGGGTGCCTCACGAGCTGTCTGAGGAGCAAAGAAACCGACGATATGAGATCTCGTCCGCACTGCTTCTACGGAACGAAACGGACCCATTCCTTGATCGCATCGTAACCTGTGACGAGAAATGGTTAATGTACGACAACAGGCGACGATCGGCACAGTGGGTGGACAGCGATGAGAGCCCCAAGGTTTTTGCGAAGCCGGAATTGCACCAAAAGAAAGTAATGGTGACAGTATGGTGGCGTTCGCTGGGAATTATTCACCACAGCTTCCTCCCTCCCGGTGAATCCATCACGGCAGAGAAGTACTGCATTGAAATTGAAGAAATGATGAAAAAGTTGAAGGGTATCCGGCCGGCCTTGGTAAACCGAAGGCGAGTTCTCCTTCTGCACGACAATGCTCGCCCCCATGCAGCACGAATGACGTTGCAGAAATTGAATGAGCTGAGCATTGAAACTCTACCACATCTCCGTTTTCTCCCGACCTCTCCCCAACAGACTACCATTTCTTCAAGCATCTTGGCGACTTCTTGGTAGGGAAAATATTCAAATACCAACAGGATGCCGAAAGTGCCTTCGAAGATTTCGTCAATTCCAGAACTTCTGATTTTTATGCTACTGGGATAAAAAAGCTTGTGTCACGTTGGCAAAGATGTGTAGAATCAGAAGGTTCTTATGGTTCTTATTTCGATTAATAAACTTGCCTACAAGCCGAGATATTAACTGTTTAAGTTTACAGTGGTTCAGTGCCATTTATTTCGTTACAACCGAATAATTAGGACACTGGTGTGATGATCAATTGCGACACATTAGGCTGATTAGATAAACAAACTCAACAAAATTAACAAAATGTATTAGAAACAATTCAAATCGGTTTCATTAAGTCTCAAGTGGCTGGTATCGAGGTAGTAAGCTGTCACAACGATGTTTTGTTGCGATCAAAACTTCTAGCGCCAGGCGGGACTCGAACTCGCACCTCCCTCTGACCGAGCGGGAATGCTCTACGCCTTTACACCACCGGCGCCGTTTGATCGAACGCAAAATGTATTAGGTTGGAGCATAATTTTTGCTCATAAAAGGGGATGATTTTGAAGTTTTATTTTCTTTCAACAGTACAAATCATTCCTCAAAAATATAATCACCGTTAGCGTCGACAATAGTAAGCCGTTTCTTGGCCAAGAATTCAACGTGCTTGCTCCAGAAAGAACAAGGCTGAGGGTCAAAAAAAGGAGAAATCTCATTGTTTAGGCTGCCGTAATTGTCGAACGTTTTTCTCGCGCAGATGCTGCTCGAGGGCTTTCTCTGGGAAATCGCGAGTTTCTGTCGTTTTTTAAGCGTCGGCCAGTTTTTGGAGCCGTTTCGTGTAGTCGTCGACGTTGACGGTGTGATCGTAGTTCAATAGCTCCCAGTAGATCATGCCTCATGAATTTCGAAAACGGAAGAGCATCTTCAGTTTCTTTCGTTTTTTATTTATTTAAAAATTCTTTTGATTCATTGGCCAGTCGGGCCCAAATGCAGTGTTGATCCGATCAGCCGCGTTCTTCGAACTGGTGCCAAGTTTTTGCTCGTAGAGGAAAATGGCTCGAAGCTAATGCAGATTCTTTTTTCCTCGAAATTTGACGGCGAGCTCGCTCACGTGCGCTTGTGCACCCGTCCCTTGGAAACTTCTAGAATCTACTATGCGACATGGCATACATCCCAAGAATTCCCCAAAGTGTCCTCAGGAAATTCCGAGTAAACTCAAATATGGATGGAAACTATGCACCATCCTAATAGTTAGCTTATTTGTTTATCTGACCCACATTTGGGTTAGGCTAAAGGCCACAAAACATTAGTAAATGTTTCTTCTTGGATTTGTGATTTCCCTCTGGAGATCAGTGGTGCTTTAAAGAATGCATTTTGAAATGCGACATTTGGGCTAGTGGGGCAGTTTATTGATTAATGAATCCATGCCTTTATGGTAATATCGTCGGTGCAGCGTTGTGCACTTTGGCTCCTTGCACTGTAGAGAGGAAAAAGAAAAAAACTGCGATCTATTTTTTTGACTCTGGCGAGCCTAACTTATAAGTGGTCTAGGGACAGTTGTGTTAGCGTGTATAGAAGGAAAGACAGTCAGACGTCTTCGTTCACCTAAGCCAGATGTAGACTCCGAAAAACTGTTGTAGACGGGTTTCCGCTAATATGAGTTTTCTCTTCTTTTTTTCTTCGAAATTCGGTCCATGTGGCGAAGGTGAGTAGCATTGAGAGGTGGGAGCTCGTCAGCCAATCATAACCAAGCAGTGGAAAGACACGCGCTACGCGCGTATTTGATGCGGCCTGATTGGTAGGCGCATTCCCACCCACCCACTAGTGCTGCCAACATTCGAGACTATTTCTATTTCTTCCGTGCCTCAAGTATTCTTCATTTCAGGCGGACGACGTCGTCTGGCGATTGTCGACCTGGGTCTCGGCGAGCGAAATTCGCATCGTGGCGAACTGACGATGCCGGCGATAGGCAGCATACTGTTGGCGCTGGTCCAAGGACAGAAGCATCTGCCAGCCAGGTAACTTCCGAGCCGTTCCTCCGCACTTACTACGTGGTTTCGTCACGTGCAGCCGTCGGTGATATATGCCGTAGCGGTGCTGGCGTCTGCGTGCACGAGCGGACGTCAACTGTCAACTTCCGCGAATCCCGCGACGCATTCCCCGTAATCCTCAATCGCTTTTTTGTTGCCGCCACACGACCACCTCGCCGGCGGCCATCTCGGGGCCTCAAATGGCGGAATTCATGGGCAGATTATACACTGGGACGGGGACTACTAGTTCTTCTGATTCGAGCGAAGTTTGTGATTGGAGCCGAGGTTGTCCCGATTGAGACTGGCTGCGACTTTCCAGAAGAGGAGATTGGAGGGATATCCTACTTCTGAGGGCGCGTGTAGCGCAGTCGGAGAAGGTGCCGATTGTCACTTGCATTTGATGTTAGGTTCCTCGTTCGGATTTCCTGCCAAGGCCAACGAAGCCTTCTTTTCCTCTGGGGTTCCTAGCTGGCTGGTCTGGAAAGGATAGAGCTCTGACTTGTTCATCGCCTGGCCACCGCAAGTCATCGTGTGTCCGAATACGCACTCAAATCGCCTCCACGACATCCCGTAGAAGTAGAATGCGGGAGCATCCCTTAAGGGATTGAGTAACGCCGTCCTTTATCGTTTGTATACTTCTGACGACTCGAAGCTGATGCGGACCACCTAGCTGCTTAGCTTCTGAAGCAGCCAGATCTCCAGGATCCTTCAGAACGTCCAATGTACTAGGCGACTTCTTCCGGTCGGCAGTGTATCGGCGCGTCCGTCCGGGCATAACTCATTGGCATTTTGCGCGTGCGCGCGATTTCCCCGTGGGATGCGGGCGGGGACAGGCGGCGGTGTCGGCGAAGTGGTGGCCGAATGAAATAGTTTTGAGAAAAAGCACCCAAGGGATCGGGACCCAGCTGGACAAGAACCGAACCGCAGCGGCGGCGCCGGCGGTTTTCACTTGACAGGCGGCGACGACGCAGATGAATTACCTATACACAGCGTCGTCTCCAAGGCGCAGCGAGTCCCATAAAGTGCTCGAAGAGGTTGACCGGGGACTTTGGCGCGAGGGCGGGGGTCAAAAGGGTCTCCGGCTTCGTGGCAACACTCAGAGATTCACAGATTTTGCTGCACTGAGGTTTTTAGCGCACCGTCGAGCCCGCAGGGCCTACAAGAGGCTTATGGATTGGCAACAGAGCAGAACCCGCTGCTTTGCTTAGCACGTTGGCCAAATTCCGAACAAGTACAGGCTCATTTTTCATGGACACATGTTGGCGCAGGAGGAGGAGGCGTCGGCTGTCGAATGAGGTTCTTAATTTGGGTTCCGCCTAGGCTAATCAAGCCTTTTCTCCACGAATTGCCAGCAGAGAAGGGTAATGCACTGACTCGTCCATCGGCTAGTCATCGCAAGTCATCGTATAGGCCAAGTACGCATACAAATTGTCTCCGTGACATCCCGCCGAAGTAGAATGCATCCGGCGGAGAGACTGATGGACGATATTCTCATCCTTTTTATTCCACTGGTTCATGTCGTTATCTAGCAAAGGATTCCGGAGTCCATTTCTCACCAAACATTCATGGAGAAACGACCTTCAGAAGCCGGTATTCACGCGTAGGTGTCATACTTTCGAGTACTTGCTGCTAAATGACAGTTGATTCTAGCAAATTTTACTAACCTCATCCTACTACTCGATCAGCTGTTAAAGTAATTGAGCCGGCTAATGCAGTAAAATCAGTGAGACCCTTTGGAACTAGTGCTATGAAGGTAAAGGGCAACGTTGATCAATCCCTGACGGGGATACGTCATGCGCTGTACTTCTTCTGGATCTTGTAGCGGTATTTGAATACCTATTCGGCTATACAATTACTTACGGTGGCTAAACGATTGAAAAGCCAGTGTTTTGTCCTTGCCGTATAAGTCTGCTACCAATTCGTCGACCCGGGAGAGTTGGTTAGCCATGTGGGATCCGAACCAAGAACCCTGGACTTGAGGTGGAGGGCGACAGCAGCCACAACCCTCTTCGAGGGATTGAAGTCTTCGTGTTCTTGTGCCGGACACGAAGCAAGGAACTTGAACCGAGTGAACGTGACAACCAGCGCCTCCTCCGGCTGCGCTACCACGAGCCCGTTCCATTTGGAACAAGTCTCATTATATGCGGAAGCGCATTCATCCATTCGGGATCAGCTAATGGTTCGGTTTCCGCCCAGGCTAACCAAACGTTTCTTCGTCGCCATCGGTCACTTGATGGGAACCACTAGATGTCCATTATCAATCACAGTAGTGAAATTTCTGACCGATGCGAAGAAGTCATTGCATAGACCAAATATGCATTTGTACTGCCAGTAGAATGCGCGGCGTATCTCGGATATTGATTAACTCCTACCTCCTTATGAGTTCTTTGACTGTCTAAAGTGATGGAATTTCCCAATGTATCGTCCGTTCATGGGCGTGTGTAGCGCAGTCGGAGGAGGTGCCAGTGGTCGCATGTAGCCGATACTAGGTTCCTGGTTCGGATTTTCCGCCCAGGTCAACCAGGCCTTCCATCCCTCCGGGGTCGGTTAATTGGTACCAGATTTGTCTGAGAGGGTAAAGAACTGGATTGTTCATCGGCTGCCCACCGCAAGTCATTGTATGGCCAAATACGCATTCAAGTCGCCTCCACGATATCCAGTAGAAGTAGAGTGCGTGGCGCATCCCAATGGGATTGAGTAACGCCGTCCTTTGTCCTTTCTCCTTTTTATCTTAGAGGCCATTCGAATGCATATTTGGCCTACGCCTCCTCCTCATGCCAACTATAACCGACAATGCTCTTCAGCAATCTCAGCATTCTACGATTATTCGGGAAAGCGCAGTAACCGGTCCAGTGTGAGGAAAACAGTCCAAAAAAAACAGTCAGAATTATAGCAAACACTTTTCAAAAAAAATTATAGAAGGTAAAGGGTGAAGAGCTTTATTATTTTATTAGTGGAATGCGCCATGCATTCTACTTCAACGAGGCATCGTGATGGCAATTCGAATGCGCTTTTGACCTATGCTATGGCCTGCGGTGGCGATACGATGAGTCGGTGTTCCATCATACACAGGGAAGTGTGACACTTATTCATCAACCCTGATGGATGGAAGGTGGCTCAATTGGCCTGACCGACGCATCAAACTTCAAGCTATGACGTAGGATGCATGCGACATTTGGCGCCTTTTACGACAGCACAAGAGGCTCCTCCTAAACTTAATTAGAAATAATATGTAATACTTCGCGTTGCTAAAATGGACATTTCCAAAGGAATTTATGGTCATTTGAAAATAGAATCCGAAAAGACGGAAACCTTCGGTTTAACCAAATAGAAGAAGGGCTGATTACAATGCGTTCTAGGTGTCGCAGGAACTACTTAATTTTAAATTTAAATGAATCCTTACAAGATGTTAGAAACCTTATCTCCTTCATAATCTAAAAAGGAATGCTACCGATACCAAAAAGTGCCCATTGCGCTGCCTTTTTACCCCCTCGATAGAGTGCAGGACCACTGGGGACTGCACCCAGGTGCGAGCATCAGTCAGGCGATGGAGCGCTGGCTAAGGTCAAGTCACAGCGATCACAGAACTCTGCTCAGTCGAAGGCGCCAAAATATCCATCCTCTCAATTCCCCGTAATGCTACATCGAATAAGAGCTACTACTATGCTTAACATTGCAAGCGCAGCCGTTTTCCACATAAGGTCAGCGAACGTGCAAACGTAGAGAACAAGACAAAATCGCGACTTTTTGTCTAATTTAAGGCACTTGAAGCATTGCTTAAAAAGGAAGTTAACTTTCCTATGGGCAGTGCCTCAGAGCTACCTAGCAAGAGAATAACTGGAAAGAAGCTCAGCTTCTTTACTCTTGGTTGTAGGAAGTTTTAGTTCATTAAAATTAATCCTTTACTGAAGGCGGAAATGCGAAGGATTTAGAATTAAAAAGTAGGATAGTTAATAAAGTTATGAGCACTCTTCCGAGAGTTGCTTCTGGACAAGAAAGTATTCTTTTCCGCAATCTAAAACTGTGCAGATCCGAATCTATTGATATTTCCCATGCTTGCAACCACCGATAGAGTTCCACGGCTGGAAATCGACCTCGGCCATGCGCTCGCCGTTTGGGTCGGTGTCGTACCTAGGTGCGAGACCCAGCAGTATTGAGTCATTCCTACCACGAGTCATGACTAAATCTTCCTGCATATCCTGACCTCCTGGTGTTTTTACTGTTTTTATTTTTTCTTGTTATTATAAGTTTTTCAAAATGTTCTCCTCCAGTAGAAATCCTTCAGTTTCCCGTACTCTAATTTCAACAACTTTTAACATCTGATATTCACTCTCTACAGTGGGGTGAGCAGTGATAGTAAAACCACCTTTTGAGCCGAACCCTTTTAGCAAAAGAAATATGCGAAAGTTACGTTCTGTTCAAGGGTATCTGACGTACTCTAGCAGAAATCTGATTTTTCCTTTATTTGAAGCTGCTCTTCATGTTAGAAAAGCGATTGGTTTAGAAGATGAGAGAAATTTCTATGCAAATAGAGAAACTCAAGCTTTCATCATCCTCGGAGTTCATAGTTTATTCACATTGGTCTCCTTTCCTTTCTCTGAGTGTCGAACCGTCTCGTCATTTTGTGATAGGACTCCACGGACCGACGAATGTTCTGCTGGGACCCGAACTTCGAACTTTTTGAAGAGATTCCACTCCACACTACTGACAGTCATCTCAGAATGTCTAGGCCTGATGCGGTCGTTCTTACCAGTGTTGGGTCCTGCGAGATCGTTGGAAAGGCGTTTGTTCACGATTCACGATCCTGCAGTAGAATCTTCCACCAGACTGCCTCCAAATCAAAAAGGTCCTCAGGAGGTAATTATCTCGAGGGAGCAGGGAGAGGCCGTAAACTGACCGTACTCCTTGGGTCGATACAGTAGCCATCATTTTACACGATTCTCTTATCAAAATTAGCTGACTAGGTTGCACATCTTCGGATAGGAAATTCGATCACCATTCCGAATATGACATTCTTTTTAAAAATGGATGCTTTTGAAGCAGGTTATAGCAAAGCGGCGCTTTCTCGCCTAAAACTGCATAAAAGTCGCGGTTTTGCGCCGAATGGACAAAAGATAGGGCTGGTATTGTAGTCCTTTATCCTTTATCCTTTATCATCCGTTTATCCGGGCCTATGTTGATAATCGAATTGTTCGAGCGAACGCCGCTGACCTCTCCATTCCTGCACTCACCATCACGTGCCAGAATGACCCAGTGAATCCTGAGGTTCTGCAATTCTATGGAACCATAGATGTCCTTTTAGATGGATTTGGACTCATGCAGTGCCTCGTAGAATCCGTATAATTAGCAGATTTGGCGGTAAACTACAGCAGTCTCCATCGAGTCCTCAGGATAGATAACTGAGGTTTTGACAGTGAATCGTACGACTCGGCCAGCCCACTCGGGTCTGCTGATACCGTACGGTCTCTTTAAATCCCTTCCTCCTTATTAGCCCATCGCCTTTCGAGCTCGAGCTAAAAGCGTCTCATACTCCTCCACGGAAAGGTGTCCTATCTCCAAGCAATTCTTTTCACTTAGAGCACCCTTTCAGGGAGAACTGTCTGTCTCAACTGCTCAAATGCGCGCTGTGTCCGTCTCGCGTCACGTCATTCATCTGCTCGTTTGCCGAGAAGACCGACGACAACGAAAACGTTGTGCAGTTGGCCAGCAAGCTGTCGCGAGCCAAGCGCAGCACTCGGAAGAACAAGGTGAGCAATCGGCGCATTATTTCGAATTTGACCATTTTTCGGTCTTTGAGGGGTTAGATCGGCCAACGATGGGCTTAGTTACCCAAACTTGAGACTCTGAAGGCATTAGGTACGCAGAAACTTAACAGAATAAAGCTTTCATAACAGTCTTGCCTCAACAGCTCCTCAAGGTGCTGCATCACGATTAAAGGTGGTAATGTCGTTCAAATAATGACTTAATTTCCCAAGTCTGAGGTTCTCAAGAGGACCGTTGCGCAGAAACGTAATTCGTAATAAAGATCTGCACTAATCTCGTGTGCGCTGAAAGAAATCGTTCTCAAATACAACGTAGAAGATTCGGTAAGATTCATCGAAAGTCAGATGCGGAACACAGGGCTTGGCTACGGCTGATTACCGCATCACCGAAGGTCATTGTATGTACCGGTCAAATATGTATTCCGTTCACTGCTTCCGCGATACGCCGTGGAGGTTTAGTCCGTGGCGCATCCGAGAGAAGGTTGTTTAAGCCCTAGTTTACACTTGCGCCACTGTGCGGCGCGGCACGATGCTCGGGATAGATATTGACCGGGCAGCGCGAAAAATCGATATCTATGGCAATCGTGGTGCTGCGCCGCGTGGCGGCGCAAGTATAAACTAGGGCTAACGTCTTGCTCTATTCTTTGACATCACGGGAGTGAAGTATGTAGTCCGAAATTTACAATTTTTGTGTTTTTGGAGGGTTTGCTCTACCAGAGGTGTCTTTATTTATTTATGCATTATTTATTTATTTATTTATTTATTTATTTATTTACTTTGTTCGTGGAGTACCACGCAGATGAACAGTTCAGATACGGTTAACAAACAGCATTTAAAACAACAATGAAGAAAACAATCGAAGTCATAAAAATGGGATAAACTAAGAAGGGAAGGATACTAGGTGACCATGGTAGTTTGAGATGAGACGTATGCGGCTTCGAACGCTGATTCCAAGTATATGTCCCGTTTCTGCTGCGCGCATCTGTGAACGGAGTTACGGACCATTTTCAGCATGGCTACGAGAGGGGACGGCAGGGGAGTATAGCCTGGACACTCCCCTGGCATCCGAGAAGTGGTGGCGCAGATGGTAGAGGAGCGGTGTGGTGTGGGATAGTTTATGGTTCGAATCTCCTATGATGCAGTTCCTAAAAAGGATCTGCTACGATCAGCCAGAGCACTCTATGTCAAATCTCAACGGAAAACGTAACCAGAAGAGACTCGTCTTCATACTAAGAACTTCAGATTGGCACGGAGATCCAATTTATTATGAAATGTTGCTAAAAACGGCGAAATAAACAACAAAGCACAGTGATACCTTCTTCATCATGTACGTCGATGCTCCGGCATTGCTCATCTCGCAAGATGGATGCGAAACTGCTGGCCATCTTCTTCTCTTGCCTTGTAAGAACGCAAGAAGTATCGGAAGGACCGAACTCCTCCAAAGACATGCCAGCACACATTGCTGCCGACTTATCTAGTTTGGAAGATAAGTCGGAAGTATTGTCCTTACCGATCCCGTCTCCCAAAAAAAGCTCGGCCAGGGGGCACTGTTTAAGGCACTGATCACCCACATGTAAGAATGGGTGGTTTTCTGTTGCGATTTGACATAAGAGGGCTTTGGTTGATCGTGGCAGATCTTTCTTAGGAAGTGCAAAAGTCCTGCATCACAGGGGATTCGAACCACGAACCAGTCCGTCTCAACACGCCGCTCCTCTACCACCTGCGCCGCCGCCACTGCTCAGAAGGCAGCGGAGTTTCCAGGCTACTTGGGCTCGTAGCAATGCTGGAGATGGTCCATAACTCCGTTCACATATGCGCGCACCAGAAAAGGGACACATATTTGGAATCAGCGTTCGAAGCCGCATCCAGCGATATGCATCCCATCTCAAAGTCCCACGGTCACCTAGTATCCTTCTCTTATAAGAAGCGTCCTGGAGATACCTGTAAACGAGTCTTTTATACTGCCTCAAAGAGTTAAGTAGAACGTTTTTCTTTGAGAGCTTCAACAACTTGGTTTATGTAGTTAATTCTTTTCATGGTTCATTATCCATTAGAAGGTTCATTTACCCAAGTTTGAAGCTCTGAAGAAAGCAGTGATGACAAGTGACGTAAGCCATATGAAGCTTTTCTAACAATCTTGACTCAATATTTAGTTTAATTACCCTAGTTTGAAGCTCTTTGTAAGGCAGTTACGCCAATACGTAAGCCATTTGAAGCTTTCGTAACAATCTTGACCCAACGGTTTAACAAGATTTTGCACCACAATCAAAGAACGTCAGGTTGATCAAGTATGGTTTGAATTTCTCATGTTTGAAGCACTGAAGAACACAATCTTGGCTCAACAGTTCCAGAAGCACCTAGGTCATGTATGTTTTGTTATTCTGGAAGTTGAAGATTTGAAGAGTTTGTGGCCACTAGTGGATTTGGAATCCGCCGAGCATTCTACTTCGTTGTATCGTAGCCTAGGTGCGTAACAGAACACGGCGTCGCTCGTCCCGTCGCTCGTCCCTTGACACCATTGAGAACAGCTTTGCGGCGCCATTCAGTAGTAGAAGAACCCTCGAATGAGTCTTAAACACCTTAGAGCAGCTGCTCCCCTCGAGAGAGCAGTCGAAACAACACGAATACCTGCCTGTTAACGACTTTATGACCCCGTCTTCAGCTCACCACCGCGTCCGGCCCCTAAATCATCCGCTAACCACGCCGTGGGGGTGTTTTTCGAGCGAGGTGCTATGTGGTGCGCCCCATTACCTGCCCTACGAACGCACCTGAGGCAGGCAGTCGGAGGACGACCTCAGTGTGCCCGTCGTCGTCTAGCATGTGACAGCGCTGGCGCTCCTCTGCGCTCCTTCGTGGATGTTTTCAACCCACGGATGGATTGAGCTTTCGCAATTACTTTCCTCCTTCAATTGTAGGAGAGAAGTTATCAGGCGAAGTTAGCACATGTCTTCCTCATTCTCATTGGAGCGCGTTAGCCGTCCTACCTTCTCATTGGACACGATTTTCGCACTGGAACGTGTTATCACCCACTATTACTCTCCCCTACCTGCTCATTCAGCGTGTTGTTAGTATTGTTATGGTTATAAACGTTATTAGAAGACTGAAGCAACTACAAAAAGACAAAGATTATCCACGGAAGAGGAATAAAATCGGACGAGTACTATGTGGTAGCTATATTTCTACTTTTGCACTCGCCACAATTTGTTCTAAGCATGTATGTAGAACTTTTCTCACTGTTAGTGCAGGAATTCTATTTGATAAAAAGAGTCCAACATGAATGTCACGCTCTAGACTCCTCAACATACCTTTCGAGGACATCAAAAGCTAATAATATGATGAAAATACTGCAACTAAACTCATAACAGGAACAGGAGCTGTAGGCGCCTCACCAGTGTCTCGACCCTATCAATGATAAAGGCATATAATGTTTTTTCAAAGGTTTATTACCTTAAGCAGTATTTAAGAGCGTACAAATGAATCAGTATTTATTGAAACGCTGTATTTTCCATTTTCACGTCGAATTGTACACTTTTCGAATCAAATTGGACAATCTTCTAAGCTAGCCCAAGACTTTGAAATTAAAGCGAACTCTTCCAAATCGAAATGACCTTCAGGCAGGTTAAACCAGAGACTCAATAAGATGGTAAAAAAAATTTTTGTTCAAGGAAAATGTGGTGCAACATTCTTTGAGATTTTTTTAGTTTATCTGCCCCAATAAGTGCAATAATTTTATAAAATTTTTAATTTTAGAGAAAAATAATAAATCATTTTAGAGAAAAATAATAAATCACAAAACTTCTCTTAAAGCAAAGAGTTAAGCATATAGCGCATTAAAAGGTCAGATCGCGATTGCACTCAAAAAGTTCACCGCAACTTTTATTTGATTGATAGTGAAAATGCCTCTTCCATGAACCACTAAAGTGAAGATGAGTGTTCCTTACAGTTGTTTTTGTTGTACCGTTAACAGGTGTTAATCTCCATGTAAGCAGAAGTCTGCTATCAATCGAATAAAAATCGCGACCTCTTCGAAGAGGTGATGGCGCAATCTATTTTTAGTACTAAAAGAATGGCCGCCATTCTGCTCTTCAAGACAAGCTGTAAACCATTATTTTTTCTCAAAAAATATAAATTTTATAAAACTTCAAACAATGTGTCCAGTTATTGGGTAGATGAACTAAAGCTACAGAGAAAGTTGTGCTATTTTTTCACTTTTCCATCAACTACTTATAAAGTGTGCTCACAAAAAGAAACCATTCTAGGATCAATGAGAGTTAATGAGAAAGGATAGGACACTAATGCTGCAATGTTACTAATGTTTAATGAACGTTAAAGGAAAGAATTGGGGACAAAATACGAGTCATGGGAAGAATGAGGAGGTAGGACGGCTAACGCGCTCCAATGAGAATGAGGAAGACGTGTGCTCCCTTCGCCTGATAACTTCTCTCCAATTGTAGCAACGTTGAGGGCTGTGCGGCACACCGGTGGGCCACATTGGTTTCGCGGAAGTGATTACCATTTTCGAGTTGTTGAAGTTTTTCGCGCCTTCGAGCCGATTATTGCAGAGGCCAAATGCGTTTTGAAACAGCACCAACTATTCCTCATAGAAGTAGAATGCATGGCGCATCGCGTGAAGGAATGTTTAGCATGGGTCACTACTCTATGTGTCAGTGAAATTTTTGTCTTATGTTTTAGATATTATTAGGTTGTAACGAATTAAATGGCACTGGCTCGCGCCATATTTTGGCGCGTCTTTACGCGTTTGATCAAGAACAAACCGTAACATGTGGCATATCATTTAGAAGCGCAAACTTTGCTCTACCGGCGAGTACTAAATTTTCTATGTCAAAGTGGGAAAACTTTAGAGTTTTATTGACTTTTTTGCAGATGGACAAAAGGGTAATCCGAGGCATTTATTTGTATGAATTCAAGCTGGGCACTACAGCTAAGGAGGCGGACGAGAAGATCAACGCCGCATTCGGTCAAGGATGTTCCACAATTCGGACGGCGTATCGTTGGTATCAGAAGTTCCGGAATGGAGATGAGAGCTTGGAAGAACATGAAGGTCGTGGGGGGCATAGTGATGTTGATGAGGACAAGCTGAGAGATGTGGTAGAGGAGGATCCACACAAAGGTACCAGGGAGATAGCGAAGGTTCTTGGCGTCAGTCACAACACAGCTGCCCGGCATCTGAAGGAAATTGGAAAGACCAAAAAGCTGGAAAGATGGGTGCCTCACGAGCGGTCTGAGGAGCAAAGAAACCGACGATATGAGATCTCGTCCGCACTGCTTCTACGGAACGAAACGGACCCATTCCTTGATCGCATCGTAACCTGTGACGAGAAATGGATAATGTACGACAACAGGCGACGATCGGCACAGTGGGTGGACAGCGACGAGAGCCCCAAGGTTTTTGCGAAGCCGGAATTGCACCAAAAGAAAGTAATGGTGACAGTATGGTGGCGTTCGCTGGGAATTATTCACCACAGCTTCCTCCCTCCCGGTGAATCCATCACGGCAGAGAAGTACTGCGTTGAAGTTGAAGAAATGATGAAAAAGTTGAAGGATATCCGGCCGGCCTTGGTAAACCGAAGGCGAGTTCTCCTTCTGCACGACAATGCTCGCCCCCATGCAGCACGAATGACGTTGCAGAAATTGAATGAGCTGAGCATTGAAACTCTACCACATCCTCCGTTTTCTCCCGACCTCTCCCCAACAAACTAGCATTTCTTCAAGCATCTTGGCGACTTCTTGGTAGGGAAATATTCAAATACCAACAGGATGCCGAAAGTGCCTTCGAAGATTTCGATTAATAAACTTGCCTACAAGCCGAGATATTAACTGTTTAAATTTACAGTGGTTCAGTGCCATTTATTTCGTTACAACCTAATATTTAAAGGATGAGCGGGACGATTGGCTGCAGATTAACGATCTTGTACAACTGTAGCGGAAGTGACCCTTTTTGTAAAGCTATCAATAATCAACCTAAAAATATAAAAAATATTAGTTAATGGTGTAGAAGCGAAGATGGCTAGCTTAGTAGGTCCCTAATTATCGCGAAAATAATGGCTGTTTCGGCCTCTTCCCGAAGATAGAAATAGGCAGCGTAGAAAGTGAACATTTCAAATATTTCTAAACATAAAATTTTGCTGAGAACAGCGAAATGAAGACACAACTGGCAAGCTCTTAATAGACTTTCTATTTTTTAAACTATGGACCACTTTTATTTATTATTTTTTCAATGTTTTCCTATTTGATTCTTGCCCTCGTTCTCCATTTTAATTAAAAAAAGTAAAAAAATCAAAAAATTTAATTTTTTTTTGCATTTCTCCGAAGCGGCCACTTTGTGCAATCCTTCAGGAATCCTTACTCTTTCCCAATTGGGAGGGGTGGGCAAAATGTGAGCTAAAAGAGAGAGAACTCTGGTGTTGCAATTTTACGCAATTATGCACACATCCATTTCACCTCCACCCAATTATTAGAACACAAAATTGTTTTTCTTTCAGAAATATCGCCTACTAAGAGCTGTATATTTTTGAAGTTAGACATTCCCCTTCGTTTTCCGCAGCGCTTTTGGTATGTTTCGGTTCACTTTCCGTTTGTAATTTCAATTGGTTTCGTGCTACTCATTATTATTTTAAAGAACAAGCCAAACGGTCATTATTTTCGCGACAGCTAAGTAAGTATGCCAATGTAGCCATTCCCACTTCTCTACTATTAATCCGCCT
Source organism: Heligmosomoides polygyrus bakeri (assembly GCA_947359475.1). NCBI lineage: Eukaryota > Metazoa > Nematoda > Chromadorea > Rhabditida > Heligmosomidae > Heligmosomoides > Heligmosomoides polygyrus. The sequence goes on from OX375868.1 coordinate 12,227,354, forward strand.
TTACTTCTATTTTTTTCTGTTTTTAGTTTAATTATTTATACCTCATGCAAGGGCGCGTGTAGCGCAGTCGGAATAGGCGCCGACTGTCGCCTGCACCCGATACCATGTTCCTGGTTCGGATGTCCCGCCCAGGCCAACCAAGCCTTCAATCCCTCCGGGGTCGTGGACTTAGTACCAGACTTGTCTAGGAAGGGTAAAGCGCTGACTTGTTCATCGGCTGGCCATCGCAAGTCTTGTATGGCGAAATACGCATTCAACTCGCCTCCACGACATCCCGTAGAAGTAGAATGCGTGGCGCATCCCAAAAGGGATTGAGTAACGCCGTCCTTTAACCTTTTTAACCTTTAACCTCATGCAAAATGGCTATCATTTCCACGACAGCTGTACAAAATCATTAACCTACGGAAAATAGCTAGTCATCGCTTTCCTTGTATTAATCAGATTGATCTGATAATTTTTTACAGTTTGGGTTAACTTTCGCCATATTGGCCATTATTTTCGCTGCAACCAAGTAATGTCAGCATTGTTCTTGTAGGTGGATTAATAATCCGCTTGAGCTCGCAATTTTTAAAATTAGTATTCTTCTATCTATTGTTAATATTTTATGCAAGAATGGCCACTATTTTTGCGGCGATTAAAGAATGGGTTGGGATGGACACAAGTGTTTTTTAGGTATTAATTGGCCGCCACCATTAGTTTGCACGATTTTTGCTATTTTTGCGCAGCGATCATTTTCGCGATAACGTACAAGAAGTGAAGTTGTCAATGTGTCATTAGCTCCCTGGGCATCGTTGCTTCTTTAATGTTAATCCACTACCTATGAATTTTTATAATAGCACTGATTTTTTAAAAATATTGTGCAAAAGTGGTCATTGTTTTCGCAACAAAGAAGCATCGCTAGTGTTTCACGTCACGGTTCTCCATTCGTCAATACTATTAACCAGCGTTGACTAGCAGTTACTAATGTTTAAGGTTGATTGTTGGTACTTTACACAAAACGACCATTATTTTCGCGACATCCGAACAGCCTGGCATGCCAGTAGCTTGCCGTTCCGGCTTCTCAACAGACCAACGGGTTTAGCTAATCATTTCTTCTACAGATCTGGGTAGATTTTTATGGGTTTTATGGGTTTTTATATTTTTTAAAATTTTTTATGTCTTACGAGAAACGGGCATTATTTTCGCGAGATAGGTAAAATCACTAGAGTCATTAGTGCAGGATTGGTTACTTGTATCCAATTCGTACAAAACGGTCATTATTTTCGCGACAGCTGAACAAACTAGTATACCACAGTTGGCCATACTCATTTCTTCTACAGAGCTGGGTAGATTTTTTGAAGAATAACGACGAAAAAGCGGTAAGTATTTTCGCGACAGTATCAGGCAAAATAACTAGAGTTTCAGAGGCTGGACACACCTGCTTCTTCACTACTAATTACATTTTGGTGATGATCATTATTATCTTTGGGTTGATCATTCACGTTTCTTGTAAAACGGCCACTATTTTCGCAACAGCAACGCAAAATCATTGGTTCGGTAGCTGATAGTTCTCGATTGTTAGTCAGTTTTAACTAATAGTTATCAAAATATCTAGGCTATTAAATAGTGTTTTATACCAAATATGGCCATTATTTTTGCTACAGCGGCTCTAGCTCGTCATTGTTCCAATATTCACTGTCCGGCATTCCATTCTTGTCTCTTTACTATTTATTAGCTTCAACATTCGTAAATATTTTGCAATTTTTTCTTTTTTTTGATTTTTTAGCAGGGGTACTTCAGACAGTAGTCTATAGTTTGACGTTATATTTAGTTGTATTTTGGCAATTAAACATAAGAATGAGATTGAAGTCAGTTTCTCTAAGCCTCAAGTGGCTGGCTTCGAGATTCTAACCTCTCACAACGATGTTTTGCTGCGGTCAAAACTCCAGCACCAGGCGGGACTCGAACCCGCACCTCCTGCTGGCCGGGAGTGAGTGCTCCACGCTATTACAGCTAATCGAACGCAACAGGAATAAGATTATTACACCCGAGTTATGCTGTTCTGATCTCTTTTTGTAAAAAATATTTTTTCATATTTTTTCAGCGCCGTTCTTTCCTTAGTGAGAAAGTGGTTCTTGAACTCTACCTCCATTCTTCCAAATTTTTAAGTGTGCCTGAAGAAAAAAAAAACTCCGACGAGGGCCCTTCGAAGTCCTCATTCGAAGGGCTCTTGATCAGCTCAGCGCTGGTTCGCTCCATTGTCTTCAGAAGCGTAGGCTAATTCTAGCCACTGAAGAGGGCAGGGCAGCATTTCCACGGGGGGTGTCTTCGGCGCAGTCGTTTGGTGTGGAAGAAATTCTGAATACACACGGGGCATTTGTTCGCATTGAACGGAATGTGTCTCTTCGCGGCTTAATTGGAGCGCCGACGGCGACGTCCGGACGGACGGACGGCCGGCCGAGAAAGTGCGGGCGACTTGATGAGGCTGACTGGGTTGAGTGCTTGTTGCCGGGTTGTGTGGGTCTTTTGTCAGCGGACTGCCGCCCGACGCGTATCAAACGCGCTTAAATTGCCCTCTGCTCGGAGTTTGACGCCGAGTATAGTGAAGGCGGTGTGAAGGAGGATGTCGAGGGAGGTTTTGGATAGGGAGGGTTTCCGGCTGTTAACGGATGAAAGCTGGAATTTCTTCGGATCTGTAGACCTCCCTCAAGGGCTTAGCTTCCCATTTCTGTCATTCACGAGAAAGGGACGAAATACTTCGTTGAGCTAGGCGAAACAATGACTTCGATTCGTGGCAATCGGCATTCCTTCCGACTGGAGGATTATTACTCTTTTACCAGGGACGGGTGATGTTACGGTACGAAGAATACGGTAAGTAAGCTCAGACGTTGCCGATGTCGATCAATATTGTGTCGGGCTGTTATCTCAAATTGATAGCAAAACTTTGTTTTTCATTTCATTACTATTTCATTACTTTGTTAGGAAGTCTATCCAACCCCAATACATATGTTCACGTAATTCCCATTCGCAAAAGGTCAACTCTGTGCAAAAATCGATATTACTAATCGATAATGATCAGCAGATCGTTAACGCGTGCCTGTTGTGAAGTATGTCCATCGACAAACAGATTCGCGTATCTGCTCCTCAAAACGTGAACCGTTAGGGGATGTTGATGATGTGGAGTGTGAAACCTGTCGAGCGGTCAGTAATTTTGCGCGGACACAGTGACAAACGTACGAACGAAAGAACTTACGCTCTCGCTCTTCTATATCCAATAGGATACGAAAGGTAAGAAAGCGAGAGAAAATTTGACGGTGTGTGCAGAGATTGTGGTAGGAACTTGTCCAGTGTTTCATTTGTCTTTAAGGAATCCAAAAAAATATTTATTTTCAAAAAATAACCCCTAGTGAGCCGCATTTATCATTAACCAAGTGAAGTGCTGAACAAGTTTGTGGAACAATTTTTGCATTTATTGCAAATAAAGATTTCAGCTTCCTTGCCGTTTAAATTAGGCGTATTTACTTGTTTGATATTTATTTACTTACATTTCTAAATATGCATTATCATATTATATTTAAATTTTTATAGTATATTTATTGTATTTATTTACTATGATCTATTATATGTCAAAATTTGTCTTATAATCTTTGTTTTATAACTTATTCTATTTTTGTATTCTATTACTTTAATGGGCGCGTGTGGAGCAGTCGGAGGAGGCGCCAGCTGTCGTCTGCACCCGATACCAGGTTCTTGGTTCGGATTTCCCGCCCAGGCCAACCAAGCCTTCCATCCCTCCGGGGTCGGTGAATTGGTACCAGACTTGTCTGGGAAGGATAAAGCGCTGACTTGTTCATCGGTTGGCCACCGCAAGTCATTTGCTATGGCCAATTACGCATTCAAACCGCCTCCACGACATCCCGTAGAAGTGGAATGCGTGGTGCATCCCAAAAGGGATTGAGTAACGCCGTCCTTTATCCTTTATTACTTTAATGCTGTTGTAATGTTCATTATATTTTTTATTTTGTACCCATTAATTATTTTTTGTAGTATTTGTTAATGTAGCCTACATGGGAGGGGCGAAGGCGCCAACCAAACAAAAATAACCAGAGCACCGAGAGTACACGCGTCCCTAGGTGTCACGCCCATTCTGCACAGTCTGATTGGTCTGTTATGGCCATCCTCTCTGTGTAGGCCACATTAACGACTAGTACCCTTTTTTCTCTTGTTTTTCTTAGTATTGTTCGTGTTCTACAAAAATCATTGGATTGGCACATCCACATGGGTGTATTTATAATAAATAAATAAATAAATAAATACTACCTGGCACAGCTACTGTCGTGACGGACCGTGAACAGTCTCAGACTAGACTTATCTCACGCAGCGTATCAACGCTACCGAGCGTTTGTAGCGCCTCGATTACACGTGAAGATTTTCGTTTCGCTGAGGTTTAAATTGGAGTGTTTATTTGTTTATTTTTAATAAATATACTATTGTTGTTACAATAATTTATTATAATTTGCTATATCTTGTAGTTAGTTGTATTTTTGTATTATACAGGGTGTCTCAAAAAATGTAGACACTGTTCGAAAGCTGATAACTTTGCTCACAGTAAAGTTACTGAAAAAGTTAAGTGCTCATATGAAAGCATAGAAAATAGAATTTTCAGGCATATAAGCGGCGCGGAGTGCGCCGTGCACTTGTTCGAAATTTGCATTTTACACTCAATTGATTGTGTTTCGCTTACTTGTTATAATTTCACCACAAAGTGGCCGTTTTGATTGATTTGTGCTTCTTTTAGGGTTTAAAACTTAATTACACATTATAGCTAGTCAAAATGGAGGGTATTCTAAGAAATAAAGATAATATGACGAGATAATATGGGAGCATGACGCAATCTTGACTATTTGCACACCAAAGAAATCTCGTAACGAAGTGGTTTCATATGTGTCTCAAACGCCTTCAAAAGCTTTACTAGCAGCAGCGTTAGAAGCTTTTCAGCAGTACCTGCATTTTTCGCAAGCCGTAGTGCGTTTTTGAGTTTTAAACCCTAAAAAGCGCAAATAAATCAGAACGACCACTTTGTGAAGAAATTCTAACATGTATTCAAACGAAACCCAATCAAACGAGTGTAAAATGGAAATTTTCAGGCGAGTGCGTGGCGCAATCCACACCGCTCATATGTCAGAAAATTTCTATTTTCTTACGCTTTCAAATGAGCCTTTAACTTCTTCAGCACCTTTACTGTGGGCAAAGTTATCACGTTTCAAACAGTGCATACATTTTTGTGAGACACCCTGTATTATTGGTAAGCGTTGATACTTACACGGCTAGTGAGTTGTCGTCCGTGGGAAGTCATGGGGAAACACGTCGAAAAGACCCGATGCCGCTATCTCCGCCAGTTCGCTAGGGTTCTATGAAGAAGTGCAGGTGCGAAAGAGTGAGAATAACGGCAAGATACGCCTCGTGCCACTTTCCTCGAATGTTATCCTTACCGTAATCGGGCCTGCGGGAACCACGGTGTTTCGAGCGGAAAGTTGCTGCCGAATTTTACACCGGGTTCGAGGGGCGACGATTTCGAACGACTCGTGGCTCGCGCTGTGACCATGTCATCGATCACGACGAAATGGCGATAAATCCGGCGTCAGTGAGTTACGAGAAGATGGCGTTGGCGCCAGCGCGCGCCACGGCCACTGCGCGGTTTCTCACCGAACACCAGGGCCACGAGACCGCGCTGCTGTCTTTTAAATCGGGGGTTTGCTGAAGAATCTACTTTGACACGTAGAAGTCGAAGGCGTGGCGCACTCCAGAGGAATCTGTTGTAGTACTGGAGTTCTAAGAATTAACATGATCCGGAGGTGCCCCTACCCTATGCAACCCTTGAAGACCTTGACGAGACTATTCAAATCTTTTCAAAAATGATTTTTAATTTTTTACGTCTTAGTTTTAATGTAGTTTTACAAGCTTTTTTTTTATAAAGAAAATGGCTACATGTCGCGGATGTGAACAGCTCTGGGAGATGGACCCGTTTTCTTGCTTTTAGCCGCTTAAAAAATCAAAGTTAAAGTTTCTAATCAGTTTAAAACGTATAAAAAAACATTTAAAATGATTTAACCGGGGCTTCTCCAACGTAGGTTTGTAAACGTTCAGATACGTCCAGATGGCGTATATCCTTAAATTTTCATTGTACGATTCCTTAAGAGTGCGCCATGCGTCTGACTTTTACATGCGCACAGCAAAACTAATCATAACCTATCGGAGCACCGACCGAACATGCGCTGGCCAATCCGGGCGTCGACCATACACACCCACACCGAGTGGCGCCCCATTCCGTGCAACCTGAATGACTTGCACTTTCAAAACTCCTAATGCTGGCCATATTCGCGACTAGGACCGCTGAATGACTCGTTTGAAGTAGCAAGGACTACCAAAGATTTGTTGCTGTAGTGCAAGCTAGGATCCACGTTCTGATCGCTAGCGTGTCGTGCGCGCGGCAACATAAAAGCGATCGATACCAATCGTCTTCGCTGCCTAATCGATTTGTGTCGCTCCGCGCTGGCGGTATAAGTATAAACGCAACCTAAATCAGCCACTGAAGCCCATCTGACCACTCACCGACTACATCTTCCAGATGTTCTCGGACACGTCCAGCTCTCACTCGTCCGGTGTGCCTCGGAGTGAGATCGAGAGCGGTTCGGAGGTGAGTGGCGCCGAGACGGTGATCTTCATGGGTCCGTCACCGCGTGGTATCCATCGCTCCACCTCGATCTATCCGCCCAGCAGCCCGTCGATCAGCTCGAAGGTAAGCGTTATTATTAAAAACATAAAAAATTTCTAAAGAATTTAAGTTGGCCATTGGTTGTTATAAGGTCGTGGAGGCATTCGATGATTTCTTTGGGTTGAATCGCTATGGGTAGAGTGCAGACGGCGAGAGTTTGGGGTTTTCTGCGTCTCTTACTTTACTTTGCTGAGACCTAAATGCTTATAATTTCGTTTAAAAATGCTGAAAGGTGGTCGAATACGGTGGTGTTTAACTTTTAACATTGCAGAATAATGTGCTTGTTATGAGGGTTATTGATTTTATTGATCGATAAGAAAAAGCCCCGGTTGAGCAGATGCACAGAGTCAGGAAAACTCTGCATCTTCACGCTAAAATCTGCCACGTCCTTTAACAACAAAAGCTGCAGAGCATCATCGAACTCTCAACAGCGCCAGAAGCGCTGCACGTCGAATGACAGAATGCCTCGCGTGACGTTTTTTGCCGCAGATGTCATGGACGGTACACAGCGATGACGTTGACCGCGATAAATCCTTGTGCCCTGAAAAAGCACTGCTGAAGATGGCCGTTTAGAGCATTTTTTATCCGCGCGGCGACGGCCACTCATCATTAGTCCGCTTAGCCGCGCAGACCTCAGCTAACGAGCGCGTGGCGACCTTCAGGCAAGTCTAGGGTGAAGATTCCTGGGGTAAAAGGATTCTTACCCTCATCCTACCGTCGCCTGGGAAGGTCTTCAGGTGTATTACGATCACTAAAACGATAAAGGACAGCGGTACTCGGTCCTTTTCTGGATGCGCCACGCATTCTACTTCTACGGGAAGTCGTGGGTGCGATTTGAATGCGTATTTGGCCATACAATGACTTGCGGTGGCCAGCCGATGAGCAGGTCAGCGCTCTATCCTTCCCAGACAAGTCTGGTACCAATTCACCGACCCCGGAGGGATGGAAGCCTGGTTGGCTTGGGTGAAAAAAAACCGAACCAGAGACCTGGTATCGGGTGCACGCGACAGCCGGCACCTCCTCCGACTGTGCTACACTCGCCCCTACTACGATCATTAGTGGGTTATAAACAGGAGACGAATACGCTTACAAAGCTCAGCTTGAACTGGTGTCTTCGAACGGCACTATTCGTCAATGTAGCCTACAAGGGGAGACCATACAAGACCAACCAAACCGCATGGAGTGAGCGTATCACCGGAAGGCCCCGTTTATACTTCCGACGCCGAGCAACGCGACGGCATGTAGAGTGGCCAAATTGATCGATCGCGTCGCCAAATCAATATGGCCACTATATGTGGCGTCGTGTCGCTCGGCGTCGAAGTATAAACGGGGCCGAAGGGGCGTGCACTGTTGGCGCGTTGACTGCCTGCCGATGCTCTGAGTGGTCGTGATTGATAAGCGCGTTCCGGCCTTCCCATGTAGGCCGCATTATCGACTAGTTCCCATTTGTGCTTTATTACCATTATACCACGGCAATACTGAAGGCGAGGAATCTGAAATAGGGTGTTAGACGCAGTGAGCTGTTTAACCTAGTTTATCGTCTAACGTCGTTGTTACCCGAAACACAGAGCCATGTGGCGTCTTCTGTTTTATCGTGTTTTGGCCTGTTACGATGCTATTGGCATCGGTTTCGAGAGTTTCATGTTTTCCGCTGCTACGGAGCGAATACGCACACGCACGCAAGACGCCCACACCCCTCTTCTCCGCCTAAGGCCTCGTTTATACTTCCGACGCCGAGCGACGCGATTCCATGTAGTGGCCAAATTGATCGATCTCGTCGCTCGATCAATGTGGCCACAATACGTCTCGTCGTCGAAGTATAAACGGGCCCTTAGCGTCTAAATTTAAAGTGATACTTGAAAGCATCTAAAATAAAAATAAAAATAAAAATAAATTTTTATATAAAAATAAAAGACGAAACAATAAATAACACAAATAGCAAGAAAAAAAGAATTCTTTCAGCTTACTCAGACATCGGGCAGCTCAACGCGTACCTGTACCGGATCAGTGCCACCAATGCTCAAGGTATATAGCCGCTCGCTCTCTCTTATATTCCTACTTCAGATTATACTTGCGCCGCCACGCGGCGCGGCACCACGATCGCCGTAGATATCGATTTTTCGCGCCGTCCGGTCGATGTCTATCCCGACTATCGCGCCGCGCCGCGTAGTGGCGCAAGTGTAAACTAGGGCTAACGTGGCCTACATGGGGTTTATGTACAAAATTTCTTTTAAAAAATGAAATTTTAGCTTACTTAGACAATGTCTACTTAAACTTTAGATACGTGTGACTTTGACTATCTAAAGACTTTTGGCTCCGAAATAGAAAGTGTATGGCTAAAATGAAATTTATTTTATTCATTCTTTTAAAGTTGTTATTATTTTTTGAAATTTTTTAAAGTTGGATTTTTATTTTTCGAATTTCGTTTACACTTTCCGTTACATATTCGCTTTAGCGCGATTTTTTATTCTGTTTTTAGTAAAAAAATTGTTCGTTTTTTCTAATACTCTATTTAAGGGACATACGCCGTTTTTGTCACCGTCACTGCGATTATACGACGATCTATGCTCACCGCCTGGAACATCTGGCGACGGATCGACGACGGTCGCACACGATCTCACCGTATTGGGCGGGTACTGCAGCCAGGTAGGCTTCTGAGACGCCGTCTATACTGGCTTACAAGAGTTAGTGGATCTTCTTTTAGAATCGCAACGATTTTGGCGTGACGATAGCCAGTCCGAAGAGGTCAAAGAGGTGAATCGGATTTTTGCTTTGTTCTCCTTCGTTCTGTAAACTCCTGGAAGCCTATGACCCCCACTCTGATTGGCTTCCTCGCTAACCAGGAAATGTCGTCAACTTCCCGTGGAATTTTGGAGTGAGACCTATGCCATAATATGCAATCCATGTTTGCTAAATCGATCCTCTAAGCGAGTTCTGGACGGTTTAAGTTCGCGTTGTCGATTTCAAGACGCGTGCGCATAACCTGATCTGCAGATGTTTCGGAGGCGCAGTGGTAGCGTCCTCGCTTCGAAGTGGTGGGGTCATGAGATCGATTCCCGGCGATGAGACGTTTTTTGCATTTTGCAGTTTTCGTCAGCGGGACCGCTTATCCTCATCTCCACCTCATTTTGGAACAAACGCGTGGTAGCAATCGTCGTCTACGTCTTTCTAACTGTTTGCCTTCCGAAAGCCGCCAGCTGCTGGCCGTCGCGCCGCACTGCGCAATTTCATTTTGCTGCGCGGTTCGCCCAATACCGTACCACGAAATTCCGTCAAATGTGGTGTTTTACGGCCGCTGTGTATAAGTGTGATCCGGCGTCACCGAGCGGTGCGAGAAATCGATATCTACGCCATTCATGGTGCCGCGCCGTTCAGTGGCCTTTGTTATACCATCGCTCACCCCGAGCGACGCCTAACGATAGGCCTATGTCATACCTTCGCTCACCCCGACCGAAGGCGACGAACAGAGCGATGAGCGAAGTCTCTTCGCTAGCGTGGAGCTAGCGAATAGGCGCGCAGTTAATAGCGTTGTGTGCAGCTGCGTCGTAGCATCGCTACCGATGCTGCCCGACGCTCTGCTCAGCTCAGCGACGCGGTCGCATCGGTAGCGATGCCGTATCGCTCGAAAGTATGACACCCCGCTAGCGAGGCTTCGCTAGCGGTGGATCGGACAACTGCTACAGGCGTCTGTCCCTCCGCAACGTCTGATACCGTCCCTTCCCCAATTATGTTAGTTGTCCATCGCCTTCGCTAGCGAAGAGCGATGGTATGACATAGGCCATATGCTCCCATATCGATCGGGCGGCGCGATGGGATCGATATGGGAGCATATCATTAGGCTCCGTTTATACTTCCATCGCCGGGCGACGCGATTCGAACGAAGCGATGCGTCCGATCGCGTCGCGCTGTTTTGAACGGCGATGAGCACTCCGAACAGCCAGCGACGCGATCCGCGATTATGCACCATTGCGTACTAGCACGCACGCAATTGTGCACACATTTCCGGGCCCACGTCTGTTTACTCACGATCAGTTTTTCTGCTACTGCGCTACTCAGGGACAACACACCTCTGGTATTCTCGAGGCACTGCTGATCCTAAAGAACATCGGACGGATACGCCAGAGGATATGCCTATCGAAAGGAATCCATGGAATCCGGGCGCCCTGGACCTGAAACGGGATTGAAAAGTTTACGGAGAAAGCCCAAAACATATAAAGGGGGTCTCCGAAGAAAAATAAAACAAAAAATCAAGAGCAATTGCGAGGCCGCACTGCGAAAACCAGCTGATCGGAGCCACACCGCGCCCCATTCTACCGCGATCCACGCATCGCAGCCATTTCGAGCGCGACTCGATTGGTCACGGGTTCACGCGATTCATTCCGGATACTTCGTCGCGGCGCGACGCGATGGCCAGGCGGAGAGTCGTTGGATACACCTCCCTCAGAAAGGGGCGGGGCGAGGGGCGCGCCGAGGACAAGATGTCCGGGTCTCTGTCTTTACATGGAAGTATCGCATTTCTAATCACTTCCCTTGGCCTTGCATCTCTATCCTGTACTGATTTCGTTCTTGAGACAAGAGCCAGAACATTGTTCACCATATGTGGAACAAAAATTCCCGAAAATGCCGAAAATTTAAAGAATTGGCGTGAAAACTGAAACAATCTAGAGAGAAGGATATTCTCCTTTCCTCAACTGCCTCCATAACCGAACCGACTGGAAAATGACTTCAGAGTTCCCCGAGATGCGCTTCCCAATCGTCCCCTATCAGTTGTGAGGTTTTTGGACGATGTCACTCCATTTAACGACGGTTTCAAGCGCAGCAAACTTGTCCAAATAGGGCGGCGCTGGCAGGGCGGGAAGTAGGCGGCGGGCAGCACGGTGTACCGAACGACTGCCCCCCCCCCCCCCCCCGATGGCCACGCAATGAGGCTAAATTGATCGATCGCGTCGCACAATCAATATGGCAACTATAAGTGGCGTCGCGTCGCGCCGCGACGAACTATAAACGGGGCCTTAGGGGTCGTTTAGTGTGCGCGCAACGTGCGAACATCTGGCCACCACAACACGATGCATTGTGGTGGCCAAATTGATCGAGCGACACGGTTGATCAATTCGGCCACTACACATGGCATCGCGTTGCGCGTCGCGCGCACACTAAACAAGGCGTTATACTTCGACGCCGAGCGACGCGACGCCACATGTTGTGGCCACTTTGATCGGGCGACGCTATCGATCAATTTGGCCACTATACATGCCGTCGCTCCGCTCGGCGTCGGAAACATAAGCGGGCCCTAACAAAGGCCTAAGTATAAACCAGGGGCCAGATTCATCAACGATACCGATGGTATCATCTTACCGCGGATTCACCATGCCGACCTACATAGTATATGATACAGAGAGATACAGACAGGACAACCGATATATCGTTATCGGCCGGTAAGCGGTTGATGAATCTGGCCCCAGGCCTAATGCCGGAAACTGAATTTTGCGGCATGCCGGCGACATTTGACGTGGCAAAATGCCGCAAGAGGATTACTGTGCGAAATAGAGCGTACAGTGGCGCTGTCTAGAGGGACCGGTTCATAAGGTGCCGTGTCATCGTCATCGTCCGCTTTTTCGTCAGCGATAGACGAGGATAAAGGATAGAACGGATAAAGGACGGCGTTACTCAATCCCTTCTGGGATGCGCCAGCGCATTCTACTTCTACGGGATGTCGTGGAGGCGACATGAGTGCGTATTTATAAACGAGAGCCCCCTAAAAGTTTCATCAAATCAGAAAAAATAGAATTTCCTAGCCCTACTTCGCAGGACGGTATGAAGTGGACCGTGCCCTCAGCGGAGCGTTGCCCCTAATAACTGCGGCATCACCCGCGGCACGTCGCGGCATGCGGCATCTCTACGACTCATCCGCGGCGCAGCTCTCCCCACAGTGGGGGCGGAGGGCGGGTCCCACCACGATGCGAGCGAAATGGACGAGATCGCGGTACGGTGCCTCAGTACTCTGTTTCCGACTTAATACAGTAACCCCAAATTCCGCAAAATAAGGTGTTGGCTGCGAAGTGTAAATACGATGCGGCATCGCAGTGCGGGCGAAGAGGAAACACCTGTGCCGATAAATGATGCCGCACCGCCTGGCGGCAGAAGTATAAACTATGCTTCATTGACGCGAAAAGGTTGCGCTGTTGGAATAAAAAGCTGGGTAAGGACTCCGGTTTGAGATTCATCGTATCGTCAGTATATAGAATCGCTTACAATGCAGCCACTGAGATGGCTGTGTGGCATGTTTCACCCCACAGCGCACACATACACCGTTAGCACCCGATCCCGGCTGTCGCGTGTTTAGCCAACTTCATCATCTCCAGCCGCGACAGCTGCCGCTCACAGCCGCTGCTGCTTGGCTGGCTGGCTTTTTCCATTAGATGGGTAATCTCGACTGGGCCGCATTCCGATGTCTCTCGTCGTCGTCGTGTTTGCATCAGCTGAGCTCAAATTTATGGCGCCGTTCGTAGTCCTAGTCACCTGTCGCAATCACCCGCGACAACGATGCAGCGGCGGTGGAGGCGCCACCGCCGCCGCCACCGCCACTCGGACTCCGCCATCCCTACTTATTCTCACGCCTTCTGAAGCGTCCATGCTCAGAGATCTGCGCCATGCCATGCAGCGCTACTGGTGAGTGACTTCGGCTGGTTGGTTAGTACCCGTAGCTTGGTGTGCGGTGGGTTTCTAATAATGTGTGCAGCCCACAGTTATTGTTATTAAGTGATATCCCAAAAGGGTGTGGCCTTTTGTGTCTCTTTCACAACGACGTAGAAAGTGAGGATAAGCATGTACGAGGGCATTTAACAAAACACTAATGAACCATTTTCACGTCCAAGTGGACCTTCTTCTATGCAAACTTGATGCTTCTGAAATCGAAGTGAACGTTTTCGAAATCGAAACGAGCTTCTTGCAGGTCTAACTACAGACTCCCGATGATGCTTAGAATATTTTTTGTTACTACTTGATACTTTGATGGTCCTTTTGTCGGCTGGAGGCCTTCTCAGCGGGACCACAACTCTTCCAGACCGCTCGATCTCTGGCAGCTTGCATCCAGTGAGGAAGACTCCTCTCTCTGAAAGATCTTGAGAATGAGTCTGCCATCGCGTTGGCGGTCGTCCCAGTGGTCTCTTATGGTCTCTCGAAAGCCATTCTGTGACACGTAGACTTCATCTATCGTCCTTTCGTCGAAGCAGGTGTCCGGCCCAGCGATATTTGGACTTCTTCATGTACTGCAGCGGGTCTGCTAATTGCGACTTCTCCCGTAGCTCTGAGCTTCGTAGGCCTTCTTGCCATTGCTGACGAAGGCTTGTCCTCAGAAGACATCTCTCCGTGCACGATGCGTAGTTTGCATTGCTTTGGCGATTGTCTTGTTGTCGGGCCAGGTTTCCGTCGCGTAACACATCGCAGGCAGTACAGAGGCGCTGAATATCGAGACCCTGAGGCCGGCATCCTTGACCTGATCGGTGACTTCGCGAATCGAACTGAAGGCTGCCCATGCTGCGCGTCTCCTGCGGGCGATTTCAGGAGCGAGGTCGTTATCCATGCTCAGCTCTCTTCCCAGATAGACGTAGGAGTCGACCTGTTGTAGAGCAACTCCATATAACCTTACGAGTCCCGTGTCACACCACTGGTTGACCATAAATTGCGTTTTGGACATATTCATGTCCAATCCAACCTTCATACCTGCCACATTGAGCTCGTTCAGCATTTCCTCGACTTCTGCCATGCTGGTAGAGATGAGAACAATATCGTCGGTTGCTGATCCGTTTACCGTCGACAAGGTAGCCTTTATCGTCCTAGTTCAAGTCCTTCATGGCATTCTGGAGTGCCGCTGTGAATAGCTTAGGAGAAATCGTGTCTCCCTGCCGTACTCCTTTCCCGATAGGAATCTTAAACTTTCGATCGAACAACTGGATGGTGGTCGATGTGTTCGAGAAGCATTCGTCGAGAAGTCGGATGTAGGGCGATGATATACCAGCATGCACAAGCGCGTTCAGAATGGTGTTGATTTCCACAGAGGCGAACGCTTTTCGATAATCCACGAAGACAAGGACAAGGGCTGTTAGCTGTTTTAAGCCAATTAGGCACTAGTCTATCGTTTGGCAAGCCGACATAACTGTTTCACTGTAGTGTTGAACCAGATCACTGCTGACGTTTCGGTGACTTCCTCTCCTGGGTAATTAAACCTTGTTGAGCATGCTATGCTTTTAAGGCGAGTCCTAGGCTTCTCGGGAAAGAAGGTAAAGCCCGTGGCGACATCGAAGTAGAATGCGTGGCGCATCTGGATGAGATGGGTCTGTGTGAAGTCGTAGGGCATTTCTACGAAATCCCCGCGACGCGATGTGCATGGCGCACCCCGTCATGACTAATTGTCAACGATGTGCGGAAGTGTTTGGAATCTACCCTATTTCTTTTTTTTGGGGGGGGGGGGGCACAAACGGCAAAAGTGGCCGCAGACTAGTTTACAAAGAGAATACCGAGAACTGGCCTATGGGAGAGCCATTCTTTGCAATTTCCCAGCCGGAAGATTTCACTCTGTTTACAGCAGTTTCGCTTTTCTAACAATGCGAATAGATCCAACGTTTCTCCTTGTGTTCTTTCAGCCAGCGGTATTCTCTTCTAGCGAATTCCTGGCTTTATCGCTCGTGAAAAGAATTCCTAGCCATGGGCTTCCAGCGCTTCTTGCGACGGGAAGTTGAAGCGATTTTTCCGAGTGTCGAGCCTTGTGTCAGTGCATTTTGTAAAGTTAATTAGTTACCTGATGAAAGCAAACGCTTGAGCGATGATGGATGGATGAGTTTGCTCATATGCTCTCAAGTGCTTTCGAGAAGAGAGCGAGCTCTTGAGTTGTCGGTTGCATTGAGCTGGTGGAAGAGGATGAGTCCTGCATTGAAGGGCCACCGTACTCTTAGAACAGCACAGTAGGTCCCGGATTCATCAACAGTTGAAGCCCCGGTTATGCAGGGTATAAGGGATAGAGATGAATGCCTCAAAGTGGGTATCTCTACCCATTATACCCATGGGTTTAATCGGTGATGATGATGAATCCGGCCCCAGAAGTTGTGGTAGGCCACATGTACGCCGACGAGATGGCGATAGCGGCTGGTACTAATGGGGCTTTGAAATTCCACGATTGCAGTTTTTGATCCAAGTGTTCTTCAATCCGGACAAAGTCCCGGGATGTTCAGTCCACGAAGCGGAATGCACCAATGAAGCGAAGGTTCTGCCCTTCTGTCGTCTCCGAAAAAGCCGACCATTCCCTTAACTACAACACCGCTCCTGCCTTTTTCCAATTTGAGAGATCTATCCAACAATATATGTAGGTATCATCCAGCGATCTTGGAAAGATACTTTGGTGACCTTTAATCGTCCATAGGCCTGTTTGAAGGAAGTTATGGGAAAACGGCAAAAAAGGCGGTTTTTTAGCTTATTCCGCCCAAAAACCAAAGGACAGGAGCGGTGTCGTACCTACATAGGTAGACTACGCCTTCTCCCGCTTTGATCAGAGCTCTATAAGGTCAGGTTTCGGATCTTATTTAGTCTCCTAAAGCCTATTAGAACGGCTTCTAAGCCTAGAGGTGCCAAGATGAGTCAGGAGGCGAACACCTCAGCTGTCATTCAAGGTCCCTCATAGCAGCCACAAATCAAATCCGCCAAAGTGCGAGAACGCGTGACCCTGCTTCGCACCTACCACTTGGATTTGTTGATATCGTAGAGTCTTCGAAGATTTGGTGTTTAATGGTCGACCAAGAGATGGCGCCCAGGCCAACTAAGCGAACTAAGCGTTCCTTTTTTTGGGTTCACGATTTGCTACCACACTTACCCAGGAAGGTTAAGAGTCGGCTTTCCCGTCATCAAGCCACTGAAACTCATAGTATATAGGCGAAGTGCCCGTTCAAGTTGCTTCTCTGAAATAGCAGAAATCGAAAGCGTGGCCCACCCCACAAGAGGATTGATTGACGTCGACTTCACCCTTGAAAACTTTCATGTAGCGCATACTAGGGACTGCTGGGCGTCTTGTAACAGGTCCCTGTCACCTTTAAGGGTAGGCTTCTGATGGTGGCAGGTACTAGTCATTAATGTGGCCTTCATGGGTAGGCGGGAACTCGTCAGCTAATAAATCAAACCAATGAGAGCGCCGACTGAGCACAAGCAGCCACTCAGAGCACCGATAAACGTAACCTCTGGCTGACACACGTCCGTTCTGTGCGGCCTATTTGGGCTTGTGTTCCCTAGCCCTGACCATGTAGACCACATTAACGACTAGTACCTGACATTATCAGAAGCTCAGTGTACCCGAAAAGGTGACAATGACCTGCTGGACCCGCTACCAGACGCCCGACAGTCCCTGATCTGCGCTACACGGACATTTTCAAAGGTAAAGTCGACGTCAATCAATCCTCTTGTGGGATGGGCCGCGTTTTCGGTTTCTATCATCTCAAAGAAGCTACAGAGCGCGCATTTCGACTAAACTATGAGTTCCGGTGGCCTAGCGACGGGAAAGCCGTTGTCTTCACCTTCGCAGTTAAGTTTGGTACCAAATCGAAGACCCAAAATCCTGGAACGCTTAGTTCGCTTAATAGGACGAGCGGATTCGCTTAGTGGGCCTGGCCGCTACTTATGGTTATTCCTAGGATGACCATTAAACGCCTGAAGTCTTCGAAAACTCGACGGTATTAATAAATCCGAGTGGTTGATGCAAAGCAGGGTCACGTGTTTTCACACTTTGGCGGATTTGATTTGTGGGCTGCTACGTAGAACGTTGCATGACGGCTGAGGTGTTCGTCTCCTGAATCATCTTGGTACTCCTTGGCTCAGAAACTGTTGTTTCAAAAGGTTTTAGAAGGCAAAATAAGGTCCGAAGCTTGTCCTTATAGAGCTCTGGGCAGAGCCGGGAAAAGGCATAGTCTACCTATTTAGGTACTGAGGCGAATTCTCTGCTCCAGATTCTTCCTGATGACGTCTTTAAGCCCATTCCTAAGTAGTATGACCGGATAGAGGTCCACTCTCTACTTTGTCTGGTCGGGCGAATTCATATGACCCCATCCGTGCTTCGCTCCATGGTCAAACTTTCGGAGAACGAACCGGCGTTGCACATATCTTACAGAATCGATGTGAATCTATTTTCTCGAGAATCAGCCATTAATAAGAAGTTTCGAACCACTTAATCAAGCGCCGACGCCTGTTCGAAACGTTTCGCTCCACATCGATCAATGGGCGAGGGGCAAAAAATGTTCTGAGCCTTGAAGGACTTTTCTCTATACATTCATCCAACGCCTTTTTCAGTTGTAATCTGGACGACGACAAACGACAGGCGATTATGCAGTGGGTGGACACGTGCGAGCCGCTGATGTCGCCCGACGACGAGTATGAGAACGGCGGCGGTGGCGGCTGCGGTGATCGAGCGCGAGAGATTCTGTCGTATCCTCTGGAGGACATCATTGAACAGGACGAGGAGTCGATGAAGGACTCGATACGGTAGGACTTGGTTAACTCGGAAAAATTTGGAAAAAAGGCGAAGAAATAAAGGCGTGTTTGTTTGCGGTGCTGATGTTTCAGAGACTAGTCGCTAATGTGGCCTACATGAGGAGGCGAGAGGCGCCAGGCCAATCAGACCGCACCGAATGAACTTTTAGTATGTGATTAGTTGACGTGTTCCTCCGTGTAGGCCAAATTAACGACTAGTTCCGCACATTCTACACAGCAGCCATTACAGTGCATTGGATGGGTATTGATTATCTTTGCGCATGAGCGCCTGCTGTACGCCTTTCTTGTCGTGATGCAGATTGATTCTGGAAGGCTTTGTAGTTGTTCTGATCATCATGAGATGCCTGGAAGGCCTTCCGCAGCGTTTTTTCTCAATCCTAGTTTGGGGGGGGGGAATGGGTTGGGATTAGGGTGGCTAAGGGCCCAACCCCATTTTTTCCCTTTTTTTGCGGCCCCTCTCCAGTAGAAGAATTGATCGAACTGGTTTGTTCGCGCCTTCTACGACGGTTATGTAGGACGAAAGAACAAAGCTGTGGTGAGGAGGATTCTGAAAGTCGTAGCGGTGAACTGTGGATGAATCACAATGATCTCAGACAGTCGCAGCGGTTCACTGGTAGGGCAATTATGGGCCTGTTCATACTTTGCGACAAGAGCGACTCGTCGCCCGTGTAAAACATACATATCGATTAAAACCGAGCGCGTGCCGCCGAATGGTGTTCATACTCTAGCGCCGGCGCTGTGGCTCCAGTCGCTTTTGTCGCTCTAGTCGCTGCAGTCACCTTTTCATAGTTCCGCCCGCTGCGCTCTCGTCGCTCCCGTCGCACGTGTAAAACATGCATATCGATTAAAGCCGAGCGCGCGCCGCCGAAAAGTGTTCATACTTGAGCGGCGGCGCTGTCGCTCAAGTCGCTTTTGTCGCTCTAGTCGCTGCAGTCACCTTTTCATAGTTCCGCCCGCTGCGCTCTTGTCGCTCTTATCGCTGCTGTCAAGTATGAGCAGGCCATATAGTTCATCGATGAGATTTCACCGGGAGGTGAGTGGAACTTCATCGGTCGAAGTACGAGCCATTTTAGGTGGGAGCTTTAAATAGGCTGAAATTTGCCGAAAATTACATTTCAAACTCCCGCCGTTGAAATTTTTTGAATTCCCGGGGAAATTCTGTACACCTGCCGGTCAATTTTATAGGAAAATTACATTTATCATATCATTATCTTCGCCACAGCTGTTATTCATCTTTCTATATAAACGCTAAGCGTCTACTAACCATAACTCCATCGCTGTTGAATTGGGTATTGAATGCTGTGACGCTTTTTATGTAGAGGCTTGACTTACAGTTGGTAGCCGCTATAGCACTTTGGGGGGGGGGGGGGTAGGGGTGCTGCACGATGAAGCCAATGCCACATGGCGTCGTTGTAGGTTAAAACACGATAAAACCAGGAAAGATGCTGACACAACGTGAGCTGTAAGGACGTCATGAGGCAGCAGCCTTGCTCATAAGGGTTTTCTGTTGTAACCGAACACATGAAAAATGCACCCCCTCCTAATTAGGATTGAGTTGCAGCGTAATCCTACGTACTTTTCTAGTCTTTTTAGTATATGTTTTCATATAAGCAAAGTGAAAATTTAAGAGTCGGTTCACAGCTGAGAGTTTCTTTTTCATTTTTGCATTTGTTTTTTAAGCTCAGAAATTAAAGAAGGTCGTAAAAAATCTGCATTAGGAGCGTCCTTTATATAGTCGTTGATGTCCTTGACACGGTATTTTTAGACAGAATTGTTTGGTTCCGCTTTTTTTTTTGAGCAATGGTCGCTGCCCGGTTGCTGTTCGGACAAATCAATATATTGATTACTATTGACTCGTTCAATATTTGATCTATTGGGTGTCGCATATTGTGAAATATTGAAAGCCATATAAATAAATGAATAAATAGATTAATCGTTTTAATTTCAGATCGAAACACGACACGGACTCGCATCCGTTAAGCATTCTAAGTAGGGAGGATATAGAGAAGATTATGAGCGCTGAAGGAACACCACAGGTAGGCTCCACGTTTTGTTTTCAACTTGAACATTGATTAAATTTAGAACTTTTTATTTGCCTAAATTGGTGCTTGTCGTGAATGTGGCCTACACAGGGAGGTTAGGCCCATCCGACCAATCAGGTCGCTTCTGGTGGGCAAGTCACCGAAGGGTGGTGTGTACGATCGGTGCTTTGAATGGCTGTGAGATTCTAGCAAAGTTTATACTTTGGTCACAACGAGCGATGGGACAGAATAAGAATTATCGATATCGATTAGTCCGCGCAGGCGATCGATATTGTTCGAACACAGTTATCTGTTCCGGTTGTAGTGTATCTATGAGGGCTTGCCATGCGCTTTTCCAAATGATGCACTTGAAGCTGTGATTTTTAAAAAAATTTATGAAATTTCTATGCAAATTTGCGTGTCGAGTTACGTTGTAAAAATTATTTTTGGAGATTATTAAGCCATAAATAATAAAGCTAACTTGTAAACATTTAGTTTAATTATTCACAATGTTTTTATTTTTACATTTTTATACTTATTTATTGATTTATTGATTTTTAGCAAGACGCGGGTTCTGATGAGGACGCTCTGGAGCGAGCTATGGCAGCGTCGGTGTCGTCGATACGATCGCATGACATTTTGGCCAAGCTCAACGACGACCTAGCATTGGTGAGTGGGGTGAATCATTGGTCTTAACTGGCTTAATTAAGTTAAAAATCCTGAAGTATAACAACCTATTCCGTTTGTCCACGCAAAATTAATGGCCACTGGACGGGTTGAGCAGTGATTGGACGAATTCGTCCAGACGACCTTTATCAGTGGAGTGGTCACAGATTTGGCTTCTCTCGAGGCGAACAACATCGTTGGACCGATTAATATCGATCGATTTTATTGATTTTTGAAAAAAGCATGTGTTGCTCCGATGCGAGTGAGGGCGATTCGACACTAATGGGGCCCACCATTTTTTTATTTTTTGGGGAACATCAGTGGGTATATCGGCTTTTGAGCCGTTGATCCACATGTGGGTCATCGCTTCGTGTTCGCCTTAGATCCGACGGCTCAATTTGCAAGCTATCAGTCAGCAGACTCACTACGTAGCTGCTAAGTGCAGGAGTAGGCGGGGTGAGGATGTTCCTCAGCGACAAACAACACCGGCTCTGCAGCCTACGAGAACTGCTCCCCCAGTCGTGTTCGACAACGTATTGATTCCTGTGGTGATTGATCGATTAGCTGGCTGATAATGACGTCATTCAGTCACACCTACTCCAAGGAACCGCTTCGTATTCAGATCTCGCCACAGGTAGAGTTTCAGGCAGGTGACGTCGCGGATGACTAACTAAGCAGTCGTAAAAGTCCCATTTTATGTGTTGGGGATGTCAGTTACTCAATGTTTCAATACTTACTTTGGAAGTAAAAATTTTAATAGGCCATATTGAATAAATATCGTAAGTACTAGGTCCATGTCGCGAATGTGGGCAGCATTGGAAGGCTACACGCAATCGTTACCAGTCAGTGCAGCGATCGTACACATACATCTGGCAGGCCCATTCGATGCGGCCTGCCTGGCTGCCGCGTTTATACCTCTAAATGCTGCTCACATTCCCAACTAGAAGCAAAATATAAACCTATATTTAAAAAATTTTAATAGGTAGGCAGTAAATAAATAGGTAAATAAGGTTGTTTAGGAAAGCGAAGCTGCAACTAGAACTTTCTCAATGTTTGAATGCTCAGCAGCTTTTTTTGACGTTGCACTCATTCGTCTGTCCTTCGGCACAGAATTAATTGCGTCACGAAGACGTTTACAACAATTCGGATGGAGTTATTGATTCCTATGGCCAAATTCATCTACCGCTTACCGCCAGCTAAGGCCCCTTTTATACTTCGGCGCCGAGCGACACGATGCCACCTATGGTGACCACATTGATTGTGCGACGCGATCGATCAATTTGGCCACGTCCGTCCCTCGGAAGTATAAACGGAGTCTAACGGTGAAAATACCGCCAAAACCTGATGCTATGTCATTCATATGTCACATCAAGGGGTTTGGGAGTGTTTTCACCGTCAGAGGGCAGTTGGCGGTTGACGATTTTGACCCCTGGTTGATCGTTTGATGTGGGCAAGTGCGAATTTGTTTACCGGAAGATACAAAAACAAACGGTATCGATCAGCCCATGAAGAAAAGCTAAAGGTCGGCGTTAGTAAACTCCTGTATACGACGCTCCACGCTTTTTTCTTTCCGGAATATGGAGGCAATTTGAATGCGTATTTGGCCTGTACAAAATGGGATAATTAATTCTAAAGGACTAAAAATAAAACAAACGATTAGGTAATAGCCGAAATCTTATGCATAAAGCTTTTAACCGCTTGCTGGCGCTGATTTGAAGAGACTTCTGTTGTTTGAGGGCGCATGTAGCGCAGTCGGAGGAGGCGCCGGCTGTCGCGTGCACCCGATACCAGGCTCCTGGTTCGGATTTCCGGCCCAGGCCAACCAAGCCTTCCATCCTTCCGGGGTCGGTGGATTGGTACCAGACTTGTCTGGGAAGGATAGAGCGCTGACTTGTTCATCGACTGGCCACCGCAAGTCATTGTATGGCCAAATACGCATTCAAGTCGCCTCCACGACATCCCGTAGAAGTAGAATGTGTGGCGCATCCCAAAGAGGATTGAATAACGCCGTCCTTTATCCTTTATCCTGTTGTTTGAGCAATCGTAATGCGTTCTTTCTCCCTTCCAGTTATTGTCCACTTCTAGGGTTCATCGGGTATCCTACCATTGGATACCCTGCTAAATAAACAATGAGCAAACAATTCGCAACGTGATCCCTTTGAATATGCGATATGCACTGGCCGTGATTAGGCCATGTCTTTGTCGGAAGGTGGCGAAAAGGGAGTTGGGGGCTGTTTTACCTACTGACCGAACGTTTATTTCCGCAATATTGTGTAGAAATCGAATGCGTGGCGTATTCTGAAGGCAATACTCACTATCAGCTTTATCAGCTTGTATTGACGTAGAAAATTGACGTGTGATTGACATACAATTAAAAAAAAAGAGATGAAGGCGGCGTTGCTGAATCCCTTTTGGGATGCGCCACGCATTCTACTTCTACCAGATGTCGTGGAAGCGATTTGAATGCGTAGCTGGCCATAGAATGACTTGCGGTGGCCAGCCGATGAACAAGTCAGCGCTTTATCCTTCCCAGACACGCCTGGTACCAATCCACCGACCCCGGAGGGATGGAAGGTTTGGTTGGCCTGGGCGGGAAATCCGAACCAGGAACCTGGTATCGGTGCATGGGACAGCAAACACCTCCTCCGACTGCACTACACCAGCCCAGCAAAAAAAAATAAAATAAAGAAAGATAAAGAAATAAAATAAACGTTGCACAGCCACTGCCTCCATGCCCACGCCGAGATAGGATGCCGAACCATGTGGGGATTCACTAAAGCTATGATCTGGATAAGACCCAGAGTAAGAAATACACTTAATGTTCTCACTACGACATGAATTATAAGGAGAAAATGGTAAATGACGATGTTGATCAATCCCCACTTGGGGTGCGCCACGCATTTTACTTCTGCTGGATGTCTTGGAGGCGATTTCAATACGTATTTCATCCAGACAATGACTTGTGGTGACCAGCCGGTGAACGAGTCCGTGTCTTATCCTTGCTAGACAAGACTATTATAAAACAACCAAGCCCAGAGGGATGGAAGGCTTTGTTAGCCCGGCCGGGACTCGAGGAAAGAACCCTCGATCCAAGATGCATGTGACAGCGGGCGCCTCCTCCGACTGCGCTACCATGCGCCCAAGGCATTAGTAGTAGCTAAAATTTTTCCTGGAATTGAGAGCTCAGAGTTAGAAAGTCAGATGCGAGCCAGGTGCGACCCATATGGGCCATACTTGAAGATTTTTTGTCTAATATTAAGTGGAGATCAATATCAATGTCGACCATACAGCAATTGATCTACCTACGCGTTTCAGAAAGACCTTTCGCTAACGGTTACGGTCACGTCGACCGCCACACCCAGTGAAATGGATCTCTATCGACGCGCCAGCCAGCTGGAGCACTACGCATCTCAGAAGCTCAAGGTTCTTATTTGTTCTCATTTCTCAGGCAAAAGATCGGGGAAATCCCCCTGGGCGTGCATAAAGGGTCCCCATACAGCGAGTGAAGCTATATGTATATGTCCCCTTATACACGCCTAGGGAGACTTCCCGAGTAGTATGCAAACATCTAACTAAAGTGAAGCTGTCATATAATACTAGCTTTATCATGCTGTAAAAAAAGATACAAGTCGTTAATGAGGCCTACATGAGAAGACAGAGACGCACTAGACCAAGCAGGACCGTAGAACGGGCCGCCTCCCTATGTAGACTACATGAACGACTTCTACCAAAAGAATCAGTTATTTTTGGCTTGCATTAAGAAATAAGGGTAGACATCGGCTTTAATAGATTGTTCTGGGGTACGCCATGCATTTAACTTTTGCAGGAATTTGATTGTATTTAGCTCACGGTTTGATTTGCCTTGATGGCTGGTGTGTTCCCGCCCTACTATGTAGGCCACATTAACAACCAGTGTCCAGGAAAATTGAATATTTTTGGATCGCTGAAGGGAATAAGGGCGTAAGTCGGATTTAATCTAGTGCTTTGGAGTGCGCCACGCATTCTACTTCTTCATGGGATTGCGGATGCACTTTCACAGTCATGCTTGATCTTCCCTGATTGGCTGACATGTTCCCGCCGTACTGTGTGGGCCACATTGACGACCATTGGCCAGGAAAATGTAACGTTTTCGGATCGCTGAAGGGAATAAGAGAGCAAATCGGCTTTAATCCATTGTTTTGGAGTGCGACACGATTTCTAGTTTTGCGAGGAGTTGTGGATGTGCTTATCTACCACGCCTTCTGGGCTACGAAACAGTTTTCGATGTAGTTCCTGGGTGAAATCCCCATAGTGAGCAGCGATTTCGTACGAGAGCGAGAGCTCCAAGGCATCGGTCGGTGATCGACCGGTCGTGTTTACTCATCACATCGGTGACGGCTGAAAGTGTTGTTTTTGTAAGGCAGATGCTCCCTTCGGACACCTGCCAGCCTCAAGCAGCACATTGCTGTCGACCAGTCGGCTGCCGCCTGCCATCGTAGCCGTCATTTTAGTGCCGTTATCTTCGCATCAGAACGAAAACTGTTTTTCCAAATGATTTCAGCGCTCTGAGAGTGTGTTTAGTGGCCAAGTTCTATGAAATCGCGCTGAACCCGCCGTCAGGTTGCTTGAAGTCCTCTCGATAAAAATCGATTCTTGATTTTTTTAGAACTAAAATCATTTTTCTTCAGGAAATAGACGACGAGAAGATGAAGAAGAAGCGCAGCAAACTGATTCTGAACTGTTGCCAAAATTCGATGATGTCGTCGGGCAGTACGGTAGTCGACTGGAACGCCATCGAGAGTCGAAGGTGAGCGTGGCGGCACGCTATTGGTTAGCGGCGTATTGATTGGATCGATCGACTGCATTCTGAAGAAAATTTATACTTGTCGTAAATGTGGGCTCCATGGTTAGGCTGCTGCGCGCCAGCCAATCGCCGGCCAATCAACGAATCGACCGTACAGATCCTTTTTGAATGCTGCGCCCCTCCATGCGATGCAGCCTGCTTGTTCTAGTTTATTCGGTAGCGATACGCCAAAATGACCCAAAATAGTTCAATTTGCAAAAGTTTAGATACTAGTCGTTAATGTGGACTACATGAGAGGATGATGTAGGACACATTAAAGAAAATAACCGGAAATTTTCAGACAAATTGGCGTTTTAAAAAGAGAATTCATGCTAAGAACTGACTTAGGTTTTCAATAATGTTGCTTTGCAGCATCATTATTTAGTGACTCAACAACCCTATTCATTCTAGCGGCGTGCCAAAGTGATCCACTGGGATTCTATCTTTCAGCGTAAAGGTTGATGAGTCAACTTCCTTTCCGCTTGAGCGTACAAATTGTGCTATCGAGCGAGTAGTAGAGCGCCTTAGGGCCTGTTCATACTTCGCGACAGCAGCGACAAGAGCAACGAGAGCGCAGCGCGCGGAAGTATGAACAGCAGGGATGTGCGGAAATTTTTCTGGAAAAAGCGGAAGACGAAACACGGAACGGAAACGCTCAAAAAATGACCGGAAACCGGAATACGGAACGCGGAAACGGAAATGACACATGTTCGCCATTTTTTCAAAAATGCATCTGAAACGGCGTCAGAAACGACGCTTCTATTGCACTTTTTCTTGCTCAGAACTTGGCGAGCAGTAGAATCTTCCACATATTAATGCTCATGATCATCATAACATAACATAACGAAGCAGGAATTCATAATATTGCTATGATAACCTTTTAGCTATGGCTGAGCAATAAACGAAGACAAATTCAGGGGCTCACTTCACCATTTCTCACTATTCCAGCATACAGTCTTTCCATATCCAGTTCCTGCCACCGGTTTTTCGCTGACTTTTTTGATGCTGATATTTTTTTGAACGGTAGACCTAACAGTGGTTAAGCCGGTGAGGTATGCTTGTGTGCTTGAGGTTACTTACAGACCCGCATTAAAAAAACCGAGTCGGGTATGGTCTAAAACTGAAGTTAACCACCTAGATCATTTTCCGACCAGGAAAGAGATTCCTCTAAACATTTTTAGAAACCTGTGGCGTCACGAACTACGAGATGACGGCACAGATATCTACATGCCCAAGATTAGCAGTTATATTGTAATCACCAACACCAGCACTCAGAATTCATTCTGGGATCTAAGACGAAAACTGGATGACTGACTAGTCATGGTGGGTCCACACTTCCACACGAATATTCAGTCTGTGCCAGCCTAGAAACTCTACGCCCAAGGAGACACAGCTGGACAGTTCCAAGATGGTTCTCGAAGCAATACTTTTGTGTCAGAATTCAATAAGTCACCATGGTCACTCAAAATAACAGCTCATGGTAGATATTCGTCATGTTTCATTAAAAAATGAATCGCATAACTCCCTTTGAATGAGTATCACACCTAACGAAATTAAAAATTGAGATTTGCACCTTTGATCAGGAACACTGATGTAATCTTGGAGCAGACAGCGCATGGCACAACTTTCACTGAACCCTTTGTCTTATGATACCGTGCGATATGCTTACAAAGTTTTTGTAGCTACTTGTAACTAATGCATCAAGAATTTTATGATCATTCAAATGTTGAATGCATTTTCTTTGCATACAGTGCATGCATAGTCTTCGTGGCACACTAATTTTGTCCTGCACCCAGCCGTTGCCATTTTGAGCGTTTTTTTTTTTTGGTAGCCTAACCAATTTCATGAATATTAATACTGGAGTTATCAAACAGTATTTCTCCCACAATTATATGAAGAACAAATCTTTTTAACTTATGCGCTGATTGTGTTCAATGGAAAACAGTGTGGAACAGTGCCCATTTCCGTTTCCGCCTTCCGGCCCAAAAACAGGCGGAACACGGAACGGAACGTAAGAGCCTAAAATGGCCGGAAACCGGAATTCGGAACGCGGAAACGGAAATTCCGCACATCCCTGATGAACAGGCGACAGCAGCGACTGGAGCGACAGCGCCGGATCTCGAGTATGAACACTTTCCGGCGGCGCGCGCTCGCTTTCAATCGATATGCATGTTTTGTACGGGCGACGAGTCGCTCTTATCCCTAAGTATGAACACGCCCTTATCCATGTATCAGCTCAGTATGTCCTTACAGCGTGCCAAAGCTGCCCAGTTGTTTCCTATCCTTCAGTATGAAGTCCAATTACTTTGGAGTGCCCAATTTATGCTAGCTGGGCGAGTAGCAAAACGTTGCATTCACATGCCATCTCGATCCGTTCCTATAGTATGCCAGAGTGACCCAATTGGTTCATATTTTTCCGTGTAAAGGTCAATTAGTTAATTTTCCCCACAACTCGAATTCTCGAGCAGGTATCGGAATGTTGTATTCATATGCCATCTTGATCTACCTCATAGTGTGCCAAAATGGCTCAGCGGGATTCTGAATTTCAGTTTGAAGGCAAATGAGTCAATTTTCTTGAAATTCGAGTATATAATTGGTGCTTTCAAGCGAGTAGCATAACATTTCATCCATCAATTTCTCAATTTTTTATCGATTCGAGTGTCCATGTGATTGCAGCGCGACTTACTTGCTGCCGCGGAAAGAACAAGCGCAGTTTCATACGTCACTAGAATTACCTTAGCGGTATGCAGTCATATCAGCGCATGTATGACGCGTGCCAAAGTGACCCAGTACTACGATTCGTCTTCAAAATGTCCGAAGTCTTTCAATGACTTAAGCGTTAGGCCTATGTTATACTTTGGTGACGTTGTTGTCGGCGACGTCGGCGACAGTGTTGTGCGGGCTGCTACGCACTGTGTAGCACCCGCCCAACACTGTCGCCGACGTCCCGACAACAGCGTCACGGAAGTATAGCACAGGCCTTAGATTGACGAGAACCTAATTCTTAATCCTTTTTTCCAGAGTCGCCGAGAGGGAGAAGGAAGAGCTGGAAAGACGGAAGAACGAGCTGCGAAAGCGACGCGAAGAGCTCAAGCTCGAGGCTGACGAGATACGACGCGAAAAGGAACAGATCGATAAGGTCGATTATCGATTATCGATTGGTGTCGGCGGCGCCAAGTGTTCAATGGTCAATTTGCTGCATATTTAAGGAACTAAACGGACGCTCGTTACCGTCGGTGATCGCTCGCCAAATCACTCAACAACTGCAGGGTTTGACACTCGGTGGCTCGAAACCGAGGTAATGATTCACCGCGGAATTTTTCGCGCCCCCTTGGTAATTGAGCGGATTACGGTAACGGTGATTAATTACAGTCAAAGGCTTCGAGTGCCGTCTGATTCATTGCCGAGCACGCCGACGATCCACAAGAAACAGCTGGCGCCACCGGTCCGGTCAGTAAGCGCATCTGCTTCAAGTTCTTCTAAATTCACCTAAACCCTTTAAAGTCATTCGTTCCAGGACCCCGTCGTTGACGAATTGTGCTGCGCCGTCCACCGCCTTGCCGTCGCCGTCGCATCAGCCTAAAAACGGCGTCATCAAGGCGCAGTGGGTCGATGGGATGCACGTCAGGCGGAGCAGGTAGCGCACGCACGCATGTCGATCGATGTATTGATTTATTGATTATTCTCTCCTATTCCAGTAAACCCCGCACGGACCGACGTGAGCGAAAAGCATCCGAAGACGGTCGGCGCGATAAGACCGCTATTCCCTCTCCTTATTCGAAGGTATTTATCGTGTTTCAGCAAATCGATAATTCAATCAATCCCATATCAAGCAGTTATCGATCCTTATCGATCTGTCGATTTCAGGTGACAGATCCACGCCTCGTCGACGGACCGCCGAGCAGTGGTCGCGGCTCCGACGACGCTGCGTCGCAGTGTCGCGAGAAGAAGCGACAGAGCTACTCGGCCTCTTCTGGCTACGAGTCGGCCGCCGGTGAATATCACTCGGCATACTGTAAGTAACACTTTGGCTCCGCCCACTTCTAACAGATGGTGCCCATTGTGCTCAGTGGGTGGAGCGATTGGCGGCGGCAGGTTGCCTAGGGCTTCAATGAGCCACTACCCTCCTTCATATGTGAGCGTTGTTCAATGAGTTCCCTATCAAATATCGATCGTTATTGATTTATCGATTTCCCTGTGGGCAGGACTATAGGCTATACTTTCGGATTGAGGTTGACCCCACTTACTTGGGATAGCGCCCAATTTTTTGCTTTCTTCCTGAAACATCTTTAATGAAGCGCTTTCACTGGGTTGTGATTCCTTTAGTCCAGTTTAATAGGGGGAGGGGCTGTGCTCATTTAGGCTACTTATGTCCCGCCCACCGAGCCTAATGCCACACCCTGCTTTTCCTTGAATTCTCGGTTAATCTTAATCGCGTGGCTGATTATACCCGTTCTATTTCAGATCTGCGCAAAGATTCCCGCTTTGATCAAAGAAAGGCCGTAGACAAGGTAAGGCATCATTTCCCCATTAATATCGATTTTATTGACTGATATTGATTGCTCGATTTCCAGAGGCTGGGCCTAGGTCGTGAAGCGGACAACCTTCGAGAGCAGCAGAGACGTCTTCGGAAAGAGCTGCAAGAGGCGAAAGCTATCATAGGACAGGTGGATGACGCCAGGTATGCATTTTGTTGACCATTATTGATCGATATTGATTAAAAAGTCTGAATGCGCTGTCGTTTCAGGGCCATTTGTCACGACACCAAATCGACCGGTATTAGCCAGGCAACGTTGGTAGACACCCTGAGGCAGGTGAGCGGCTTTCCCGTTCATAACTACCCTCCAAGGCGGGATCTACACTTCAGTTGTCGTGCAGCGCGACGTTATAAATGCTACCAATATCGATCGCATGCGCGGCCAATCGATATGGGTAGCATCGATAACACCGCGCCGTTTAGCGACTAAACTATAGATCCCGCCTAAGCGCCCTCAAGTGTTCTCTATTCCCCCTCACGCATACTAACGTTGTCTTCGTGTTTAGACGGCGTGAGCGGGCTTAGCCAAATTTTGCCACGGTAGGGTTGATAACGTACCTATATGTGGTGGTTGGTGAGCTTTGACACGCCTAGCGGGCTGCATACGCTACGTTCTCAATCGATACCAATCGATAATCGATCATGACTGATGTTTCAGGAAAATCGAATACTCGAGAAACGGCTTACCGCGTGCCGAAATCATACGATGTTTGTGACGACATTCCTGTGATAATCGATGTCATCATGTCCCGTTGTTTGTTATGTGTTATACATACGTATAGATATAAATTTATTTATAATACACTTGAATTCGTACTGTAATGAGCTGGAGAGGAAATGAAAATTTCACTTAATGTGTTGAAAGCCTCGAGTGGACGTGACCAATTGGTACTGTGCGTTGTTCGGTCGCTTAATTAACGGACAGTTTTCCATAGCCTTCTGGAGCAAAAAGTTCGGTGCAGTTCAGCTTAGGTGGGGCAGACCTGTACGAACCTGTAGTGGATTAGTAGCCTACTTTATCGCTTGTTCAAACCCGTCAGACATCAGTTTATACCATTTTCACGTCAAATTGGACACCTTTCTAATCAAATTAGACACTCATCTAGACAAGGTTAACGCTTTTGAAATCAATCTGAACATTTTCAAAATTAAGTGGAGCTTCTACACTCTTACACATTACACTAAGGTCTCTTCGAGAAAGCTAGAGTATTTTTTTGTTTAAGGAGAAAATTCAGCTGAGCTTTTTCCGGCTTTCGGAGGATTCAGCTGCCCCATTAAGTGAACGCAACGTTTGAAATTTTGTAAGATTTTCATTTTTAAGAGAAAATGGCGGCCTAAAGCTTATTCTGGATCAGAGAGGCAGCGATTTTAATTTGTTTGTTAGTGCTCAATTTAAATAGGGAAGTGAAGAAATGTGTCGTGCCGAGGGGGATCCTCCGCCCATACATCGGTGGAGGCCGAGGACCCGCCCGCGGCCCGAGCTGCGGAACGTTAGACCCGCGGCTCGCACCAGTGGACTCAGACTGCCACGCAGTATTTATTACCCTAAGGCCCTTGGCGGATCTTGACTACCGCCTGCCTGACCCATGCGACGTAGAGTTCCCACATGCTAGCATCTCGACTTCTGTTGACTTGCTCCGGGAGGAACCCCGTTGGTCGGAGCGTCCCCCGACCCCCGGCGGTCCCTCCACTTGCGACGCTCCATGACTTTATGTTTGACCTCGATAGTTTGGTAGACTCCCTCACATATTTTAGACGGTAGAAGGAGGCAACGACCAATATGACATAACATAAAAGATAAAGCGACCTAACCTACGCGTCAAGGGCCAGGCTGCACCCAACCTACTCGGGTAGTCAGGACCGCAACCCGCGGGACTTACCTGGCCCAGGTCCTGTGGCCTATGCCAACACAGGACCAACGAGGCCAGGCAGAGGTTTCGCGTTACCTGTGGACAGACGACGATGACGTTGGGGACGGATCCTAGGTCCTCTGACGACGACCGACGATGGTGACACTCGAAGACGGCAGCGACGGGAACGATGGATTTCGACGGCGACCAAACCGGATCCAATCGACGGACGGCAGCTGCCCTCGGACGCGGGCAACGACGACGACGAAGCTCGGCCGCTCAGCGGGAACGGTGGTGGCAGGACTGGCGACCGAGCCGGTCAGAGACGACAGAGGCACGCACCCCTGCGTCTCTGCCGGTTTCTAGAAGCATCGGCGGCGACGACGTGTCGATCGACACGTTTGACCAGGTTTGACCTGGTGGATCGATCGGGTACATAGGCCCAACGACGGCGACGACGTGTGGAGACCTGTCGGACGCGAGTCACGACAATATGTGTTTTCTACAATTATTCCTGGTACGATGGCAGGCTCGTAACTCTACGCAGACAAAATCTTAGCTGTCAATCAAGTGAAAATCGCGACATTCCGGACGAGTTTTCTTCAAAAAAGAAAATTCCATAAAATTTGAAATAGTGTGTTCACTTAAATAGGCTGACGAAATGAAAGGATATATCAACTTTTTCTTGGACGACACCTATTCTAACCTTTTTGGAGAGCCCCTATTTAACACGATTGACGCCAAGTCCTCACAGTCAGGTTCGCTTAGAAGAGTGTCAGATACTTACTTCGCTTTGATACTTTGATGGTCCTTTTGTCGGCTGGAGGTCTTCTCAGCGGGGACCACAACTCTTCCAGACCGCTCGATCTCTGGCTGCTTGCATCCAGTGAGGCAGACTCCTCTCTCTGAAAGATCCTGAGAGGAGTTTGCCCATCGCATTGGCGGTCGTCCCAGTGGTCTCTTATGGTCTCTCGGGAGCCATTCTGTGACAGGAGACTCCATCTATCGTCCTTTGGTCGAAGCAGGTGTCCGGCCCAGCGATATTTGGACTTTTTCATGTACTGCAGCGGATCTGCTAGTGTCAAATTTGGCGTGAAAATTCTATAGTTTGATTTAGAAGTGTCGACGTGAAAACGGGTTAAAGATGAAGGATTAGGCCTCCACTCTTGATTGATTCGTCGATCTGTCTCTGCTACGGACCCATACCTTTCTCTTGTCCTAATTTAAAATTGAAATAAAATATCGTTCGAATTTGCTCCTTCGACATACTTCAATAAGCACTTCAAGAACAAAAATATAAAACAACGTTGAGGCGTAAATTGTTTAGTCAGATAGGGCGAAAAATTCAGAACAGAAAGTGGCATTAATGTGCAATGCAACTTGAATCTTTACTTAATAAGAGTCGAATAAAAAATCGTAACACAAAGCGCTGAAAACTTTCCGGGCAGCATAATACACACGTTTTCGCCATTGTGCGAAGACAACGCAGGCCGGTTGGAATGCCCAGAAACAGCAAGCCGGCGCGACCCGATACGGTACATCGCTTGGTTCGGATCGCAGCGCTCGATGTCGGATGTTTAAATGGTGCCTTGGTCCCGATAGAAGCGAGACGACTGCTGACGTCGACGGCTTTCTGGAGCTCCAAAGTGCCTCTTTAGTGAGTCATGACGAGAAAGGCACGACATGATACGAGCATAATTTTGCCATAGAAACAAAACAAAATCTGTACCGTAACCTTACGTGTCGGGTGAGGCGTCCTTTGTTCAATCGCAGAACCAGGCTAGGGAAGGGCTCCGAGCCCATACGGTGAAAAATGCGCAAAGAATGCCTCAAAATCGCGTACACCTCAAAGCCCCTCAAATCTCAAGTTGTCAGTTGAAATGCAGGTGTGCCACAACGCAGGAGAACCGAACCCCGACCTCTCTCACATGAAGCGAAGCCCCTATCCACTGCACCACGACCCGCTTCTCGGGAGTGTCATCGCGGGCACACAAGAGATCGATCGAATGTCAACGAGGACTCCGA
This sequence comes from Heligmosomoides polygyrus bakeri, assembly GCA_947359475.1. NCBI lineage: Eukaryota > Metazoa > Nematoda > Chromadorea > Rhabditida > Heligmosomidae > Heligmosomoides > Heligmosomoides polygyrus. Next base: position 12,261,555 of record OX375868.1, read on the forward strand.
CACACCATCTCTAAGGCTTGGGGGTGGGGCGCAGACAGCAAAAGACTAAGGTGTGGAAATTGTGGCCATATGGTAGAATCATTTCTATCGACGTGATGGATTACTCGGGAATAAGGGCAACTGGCCAATGTCTACCATTAGTGACAGTCACGAAGTGTTATGAAATGAAAGAGTGTCCAAGGTGAAAGAGTGCCTTCATGGAAGATGAAATGAACATTTGTAAGTGAAGTGGACATGGCATGTCCCGTTGAAAGTTGTTTCACTCATTCTGTTTACTTCTATCTCTACATCTTCTGATAAAGTGTAGTTGGTGATAAGTACGCTGGAAGTAGGGCGAACGACAACACCGAATTTTTGCCGAGTAGGTTTTATTTTGTTACTACTTTTCTTTGGTGCGGTCGTGTATGTTGAAAAGAACAGTTTCTTGGTGTGAGCTGGATTTTTTAAAGTTGTAAACAGTCGTTCAGTGATCTTCTTAATTCGGCATTAGAGGGCAACCCGTGTTCAAATTTTCTGGAGTTCCTTCGTCCGCCCAAAGGGAAAGCATAGAGTTGGTGGATTGGCGCAATATGGTAGTAGGAGTGCAGTAGTTTTGACAACCTCTGGTTTACCGTTTTCGATCCACCTAGGATGTGATAGAGCGTATCGTAAGTGGACTGAAGAAGGAAAACAGGGCGGAAATCATCGAGTAATGAAAAAGGAATAATGGAAAAGACTCACCGCAGCCTCACCAGGAGCCCTTGCCTAAGTCCTGGGGTATAGCATATATATATATATATATATATATATATATATATATATATATATATATATATATATATATATATATTGTAAGGCCGGTATAGGTATGATAGTGGACTTTTGACCTAGACTGCAAGCCCAAACCTAGTTAGTGGGTGTTCCGAACACAGGTGTAGAAAGAAAATTTATTAACGCAACAAAAAAAAAATCACAAGGCACAATAAATAGCACGCAGATCGTCGAACGGCAGCTACACACCAGGAGGTCTTGGGCTCGTCCACGGTGGACTTCCAGAGGAGACGGCTACAGACTCGGGGATCCCTAACTCGCCACGAAGGCAATCACCACACAGATTTACTTAAGACTTTGGTGCACTGAGCACCACCACGAAGGGTTCACTAACAGTTTGGTGCACGAAGCACCACCAGGAAGGAGACAGGCAGAGCTAAGCACAGCTCGTGCCGGCGCAGCTACAGACGACTGACTATTTTCCCCTCACTTCTCACACCTTACTTGTTCGCGTCTAGATTCCCCGCGCGATCTTTACTGCAGACCTCTGACCACCTGCATTCCTCTACCGCACAGCCTCTGTTCCCCCTAGAGATAGCTGGTCAAAATCCCTACTGCGCCCGCCTCTTTAGCGGAGGTCTTCCGTGGGGGCTTGACCTCCTGGTTTGCTTAGCCTCTGTACCACACACGCCCCCTCTTCCGGGAGTCGATGTCCTCATCGACAGATCCTGAAACAAATCTGGAAGCTCCATATGAGGGCATCGCTTGCAGATGGCTTCGTAGAGGTGTTTAGCCGATGCCACACCTGGATAAGCTCTATGGAACTGGGCCGTTCCTTCCGGGCATCCTACTTCTAGGAACACCTTTCCGTCGCTGATCATGTTACTCGCGGTCGCTACAAATTGTCCTGGACCGGCAAACTTCTGGAATGTCAAATCCAGAATCCGCCAGAGCTCTACCATCGCTTTCCACTTCCCGAAGTTCTGTGCTGTTACGGGGGTCCATGCCGTAACAATTCGGCCTCCGTCCTCCAGGTGGGTCTTGGCGAGCTTTACGATTTCTTCGAATATGCTGCAGTCCCCTTTCTCTTCAATCGGGAAGACCAAGATCCATGTGCTGAACTTTCTCCAACTTGTCAATGTTTCCAGCAGCTTAGAGTAGGACATCACCACTCTCGTAGTCAGTTCATTTCGAGGGCCATCCTTCTCCATCAACAATGCTGATTCGGTTGCTGCATAACCCACAGGACCTTTCTTCACGCGCCTTATAGTCCTGCTTTCTTCTTTCAGGTCCTCTTTGAGCTGCTCGAATGCAGCTTTATAGAACTCCACGATACAGTTACCTTCAATTGGCGGATGTTTTGCAATCCCTTTATTGACACACACAAATTCTGTCCATTCTGTGCCTACTTCGTATGCCATCCGCAATATATTTCGAAGAGCCTCCGCATCGAGAGTCACCACTCCTTCCTTGTATACAATACCGCTCGCGCCGCACGGTCAAAAGTGGGCGAAAAAACGCCAACATAGCGTCGCAAAGCGTCGCACGCTCATAACTCCTTCAGTCTTAGGTTTTTTGAATAAATGTTGGTACCATTCGATTTGCCTCTTTGAGATCTACACAAACATGTGTAAAACTTTACCGGAACACCCGTATTTTCGCCGTGGGTGGTCCAAAATTGGCTGGACGGGCGATTAGAGCAGCTTATTTCCCAGGATATGCGTGCTTTCGGAGTATCTCAAAGATGGCGTACGTCGCCAGTGCTCTGTCATGCCAGGAATGCCCCGAGAGTGCGCCGTGCACAATGCACACAGAACCTAACCTATCAATCGAGTGGGCGAGCGCATGTCCCCTGCGCTTCTATGTTCTCTCACTGGGAACTGCGACGTTTTCAAGACTATTTATCGCCGTTTGGAGAATGTTATTAGAAATCACCCGCCACCCCACTCAGGATTAGCTCCAATCTGTCCCAGCGAAATTTTGGTGTGCGCCGTGTACAATGCGGACAAAGAAGAACCTTTCAATCGAGGGGGGGGGGCAGCTTGTAAACTGAGCGTTTGGAAAGTTTCGTCAGAAATTTGCAGCCGTCCTAGTCAGCAGTTGCTCTAAGGCTGTCCAGAGAGCCTTTGGAGTGCGCCGTGAACAATGCATACAGATTCGAACCTTTCAATCGTGGGGGCAACCGCTCTCAAATTGCACTCACGGGCGTGTTCGGAACGCAATAGCTCTGTCAAGTTGGAACCTTTCAGGTTGCAGCTTGTAGGTCTTGTAGGCAGACGAACGGTCTGCTAGCAGGCCAAAGCAGAATGGTTTAGCATAGGAGGGGGTAATGTTATAGGGATGCGAAGATGCAGGTGAGGCTTGTGTGAAGCATTTTTTTCCGATTTCCGTGGACCACTGCGAGAAGACGCGGCTAGCTAACGGCCTTAAAATGCGTATGAGAACAGAGAGCCTAAGGTACTTTACTACTGATGACGTGCTCATAGCTGCTCAGCTGCCTAAACTGCCTTAGCCTCAGCTGCCGTTTTAGAGTGGCGCAAGATAGCGGTTAGAGTTTCTTGAGTTCTTGTACGCCCAGATTTGAGTTTTCGACACTCGCAATGGAACTGCTCTGTTCAGCGTAAAAAGCGCTATCGAACGGTGTTAATTTCGACCGATTTTGGCAACATCAATTTTTTGGCTGTTTTGCATCGAGGACGAGGCCGCGGCGGAAGGACGATGACGTCATCGAAAAATCGATATCTTCGAGTTGGGCCATGCTTGATACTATTCGATAGAGCTTTGCATGCTGAGTTGAATGGTGGCATTTAGAGTTGGAACAACTGTAATCTGGGCGAGAAACAGCGCGGAGAGCGTCTGCCGTTGTTGCGCTAAACTGCACGCGCGGGAGTGTTTGGAGCACAATAACTCTGTCAAGTTCGAATCATTTCGGTTGCAGCCTGTGAGTCTTGTAGGTAGTAGAACGGTCTATTGTAACACTAAAGTAGAATGGCCTAGCTTAGGAGGGGGCAATGTTACAGCGGTGCAAAAATGCAGGTGAGGCTTGCGTGACGCATTTTTTTCCGATTTCGGTGGACCACTGCGAGAAGACACGGCGAGCTAACGGCCTCAAAATGCGTATGCGGACAGACCACTTAAGGTACTTTACGGCGACGTGCTCAGAAGTTCTCACCGGCCTAAACTGCCTTAGCTCCATCTACCGTTTTAGGGCAGCGGACTTAGCGGTTGACGTTTCCTGCACTCTTACTTGTCCATATTTGGGTTTTCGACACTCCCAATAACACCGTTTTGTTTATAACGAAAAGCTCTATCGAATGGTTTTACTCTCGACCAATTTCAAAAAAATCGATTTTTCGATAATATCGAGGAGGTGGGTGCTTTAGGTCGAGCTGCGCGGACGATGACGTCATCGAAAACCGGTATTTTCGAAATTGGCCAAACTTCGTCCAAAATCTAGGGGTTATTTGGGGCGCTGATTACGAATCCGACGTTCGTTTTTGAAAATTCTGCGAACCTGAGCAGGTTACTTCCCGTTTGAGGGTGATCGGGTCAGGATCACCGATCACCCTCCGTTGTCGGTATGAGCGGTCCCCTCCCCTAATCGTCCAAATGTACTTCGGCATCGTGTTCGGCACCCCGAATACGTTCCCAACCCTATTCGAATTTCGAGCAAAATCGATTATCCTGACCCGACCACCATCAGTTATCCAGAAAAAATCCAAAACCTACCGAAGTCGACGGAATTTTCAAAAACGGACGTCGGATTCGTAATCAGCGCCCCAAATAACCCCTATACGATTTTGGACGCAGTTTGCACGAGGAAATTTGGCCAATTTCGAAAATATCGGTTTTGATGACGCCGTCATCCGCGCAGCTCGGCCTAGCGCACCTACGTCCTCGATGGGATATTGTCAAAAAATCGATATTGCCAAAATCGGTCGAAATTGATAGCATTCGATAGAGATGTTCAAGCAGAACAAAAAGGTGCCATTGGGAGTGTCGAAAACCCAAATATGGGCGAATAAGAGGGCAGGAAACTTCAACCGCTAAGTCCGCTGCCCTAAAACGGTAGATGGAGCTAAGGCAGTTTAGGCCGCTGAGAACTTCTGAGCACGTCGCCGTAAAGTACCTTAAGTGCTCTGTTCGCATACACATTCTGAAGCCGTTAGCTCCTCGCGCCTTCTCGCAGTGGTCCACCGAAATCGGAAAAAAATGCGTCACGCAAGCCTCACCTGCATTTTCGCACCGCTCTAACATTGCCACCTCCTAAGCTAAGTCATTCTATTTTGGCGTACTAACAGACCGCTCGACTGCCTACAAGACCTACAAGCTGCAACCTGAAAAGTTCCAACTTGACAGAGCTATTGCGCTCCGAACACGCCCGTGAGTGCAATTTGAGAGCAGTTGCCCCCTCGATTAAAAGGTGCGAATCTGTATGCATTGTTCCTGGCGCACTCCAAAGGCTCTCTGGACAGCCTTAGAGCAACTCCTGACTAGGGTGGCTGCAAATTTCTGACAAAACTCTCCAAACGCTCAGTTTACAAGCTCCCCCCTCTCGATTGAAAGGTTCTTCTTCGTCCGCATTGTACACGGCGCACACCAAAATTTCGGTGGGACTGATTGGAGCTAATCCTGAGTAGGGCGGCAAGAAATTTCTGATAAAACTGCTCAAACGATCAGTCTACAAGCTGTCCTCCCCCTCGATTGAAAGGTTCGATTCTCTATGCATTGTACACGGCGCACACCAAAATTTCGCTGGGACAGATTGGAGCTAATCCTGAGTGGGGTGGCGGGTGATTTCTAATAACATTCTCCAAACGGCGATAAATAGTCTTGAAAACGTCGCAGTTCCCAGTGAGAGAACATAGAAGCGCAGGGGACATGCGCTCGCCCACTCGATTGATAGGTTAGGTTCTGTGTGCATTGTGCACGGCGCACTCTCGGGGCATTCCTGGCATGACAGAGCACTGGCGACGTACGCCATCTTTGAGATACTCCGAAAGCACGCATATCCTGGGAAATAAGCTGCTCTAATCGCCCGTCCAGCCAATTTTGGACCACCCGCGGCGAAAATACGGGTGATCCGGTAAAGTTTTACACAGGTTTGTGTAGATCTCGAAGAGGCGAATCGAATGGTTCCAACTTTTATTCAAAAAACCTAAAACTGAAGGAGCTATGAGCGTGCGACGCTTTGCGACGCTATGTTGGCGTTTTTTCGCCCACTTTTGACCGTGCGGCGCGAGCGGTATTGTAGTTGGATCTTCTCCGCAACCGTCAGGTCGGTCCTTATGAATATCGACATGGTTTTCCAAGCCGACCATATGTCCCCAAACGGTTTCCTCGAGAATGCTCCTGGGAGTGAGATTCCGCGAACGTCTCCTAGCGTAGCATTTCGAAAGCACTCATCGAGACATTCGAACTGCAGGTGTCCTTTGTCCATAACAGCTGTTATGGTCGCTCCTCTGAAACAGGAACTATAAATCTTGCTTACGCGTATTTTAGGTTTTCTTCCCCTCCGTCCTATATTACGCGTGGAGTCTACCCTCTCATCTGGTATTTCTTTCGGGACTATCCGTAGCATGTCGAATTGGACCCTTATGGGCTCCGCATTCTCCCCAATTCTTCCTACGAGTGCCGAGTTGTTACTTATTTCCAACACTCTAAATGGGCCCGTCCACTCTCCTATCAACTTAGGATGAGAGTTGCGTGCTTTTTCATTCGGAGATAAAACGTATACTCTGTCGCCGACCTTGGGAAAGATTTTTCCCTCCACTTTGTTATCTAGGTCGTAGTGTCTTTTCATCTTTTCTCTCACCCGGTTATTGTATTCCCTCACTCTTTCGTGGGTTTCTGCAACAGCCTGCAATATCTCCGCTTTGTATTCGTCAAGAGATTTGTCTAGCATGTATCGGCTTATACCCGCGTTCGGAATAATTTCCGACGGAAATACAGGATCCATTCCGTGAAGAATAAAGTATGGACTTTCTCCTGTGCTAGTGTGAGGAATCATATTATATGCCATCATGCAAAATGGAAGTCTAGAATCCCATTCTGTTGGAATGATCGTGCTCCTCCGTAGCATAGCCACAATAGTACCGTTCAACCTCTCCGTTACTCCATTTTCGCGAGGGTTATATCCCTTTGTTGTAACGTGAGTTATCTTCGTGATTTTAACCATCTCTTCCATCACCTGGTTCACAAATTCACTTCCCTTATCCGATAAAATGGTGTTTGGCCACCTGCAGCCCTCAGCAATCCATCTAATGAAGAGCTTTTTGGCTATGGTTTCCGCCTTCTTATCGGGTACTGGATAGGCTGCTGCAAATTTCGAAAAGTGGTCGATCACTGTTATTGCATATCGGTTACCACTTCTCGTAGGCCCCAACTCCAATACGTCTATGCCAATTATTTCATATGGTTTTGACGTTACTATAGGCTTTAGTGGTGGAACCAGCTTTTCCCGGGGATTGTGTACAAAACACTTCTGACACTCATTTGTCCATCTGTGGACGTCCTGTGGCATGCCTGGCCAGTACACCTCCCTTCTTAGCTTATTTAGGAGTTTGTGAGCGCTAAAGTGGCCCGCAAACAAACCGCTGTGTGCCTCAAAAAACACCTCATACCTGTATGCTTTCGGCACCACAAACACTGACTTTCCGTTTTCCAAACAAAATTTTAGATCTCCTTCCTCTAGCACGAAGTCGGCCACTCTTAGAGGGTTCTTCTCACCCGGAATTCTCACTACATGGTCAAGTTCACCTCGCTCTACCAAACGTATTACCTCTCCTAAATGGGGATCCTTCCTAAGTTCCGAAAGCCATTTGGATTCTTCCTTGGCTGTAACTGAGCTCACTACTGCTTCATCCAGACCTTCTAATGAATCGGCCATCATTGAAGCTTGTACCCCTCTGCTGAGCGCATCTGCCACCACGTTCGCTTTTCCTTTCACATATTCGATTTGGAGCTTATACCTCTGAAGCTCTAGAGACCACCTCAATACTCTGGCTGATACGTTAGTGCGCTTGAATAAAGCCGTTAGTGGTTGATGGTCTGTTATCACCACGGTTGGTAGCCCGTATATGAAAAGATGGAATCGTCTTACGGCGAAAACAACAGCCAGCGCTTCTAGATCCGTTACATGGTATCTTCTTTCCGCCCTGCTCAAGCTTTTTGAAGCAAAGAATATAGGATGAACATGTTTATCATCTCCTTCTTGAGACAAGACAGCTCCGATCCCATATGTTGATGCGTCAGTAAAAATCAAGAATGGTCTACTGCCATTTCTCGCGTTTGGCACATCAGGTTGCTTCAGGACGGGTGCTGAAGTAATCATCTTTTTAATTTCTTCAAATGCTTGATTGTCCTGTTCTTGCCACAACCATTTTTCTTTTGTAGACGTCAAGCTAAACAAACACCCTGCAGTCTTTGCAAAGCCTAGGCAAAACTTTCTATAGAAGGACGCCATGCCCAGAAATGTCCGGAGCTCTTTGCCGTTCTTGGGCACTGGATAATTCTTAATGGCTGGAATCTTTTCCGGATCCATGTGTACACCTGATGCATCTATGACATGTCCGAGAAAAGAAACTTTCTCCTTCAAAAGGTGACACTTTTGCGCCTTGAGGCGCAGTCCTGCCCCTCTTAGCTTTTCAAAAACCTTTTCCAACAGCTCTAGATGCCGTTGGCGTGACTCCGTACATACCATAATGTCGTCTATATAGCAGAAAACTTCTGATCCTAATAGATCTCCCAAAACCGTATCCATGAGCCTTTGAAAAACGGGTGGGCTCGTACTCAGACCAAATGGGGTTACTCTGAATTGAAACAAGCCTTCGGGTGTAGTGAATGCCGATTTTTCCTTGGCCTCCTCCGCTAGTGGAATTTGCCAATATCCACTACATAGGTCCAGCGTTGAGAAATACCACTTTCCGTTTAAGCTTTGCACCACTGCCTCAATGCTCGGGAGGGGATACGCATCCTGCTTTATCCTTTTATTCAATTCCCTATAATCTACACACAGGCGAATTGACCCATCCTTTTTCTCTACTAAAACTATGGAAAGGCCCATTCAGACTTACTTTTCTCGATTATGTTCCTTGAAAGAAGATCTGACAACAGTTCCTTTAATTTGAAACGAACCCCTAGTGGCACTGGCCTCGCTTTCATCTTTATAGGCTTAGCATCTCCTGTATCTATTGTCATTTTAACCAGGTCGGTTTCTGACAGTTCTTTGTCAGATATTGAGAATGCCTCTTCGTATCTTTTCAGTAGGCTTAAGACATCTTCCCTCGGTTCACCCGTGTCGGAATTTTTAGCAATAAACTTCTTCAATTGGATCCACCTCTCTTCCTATGACAAATTTATTTCCTCACTGTCTAGCATTAGTGGATTAATCTCTTCCCATCTCTGATGCCATTTATCTGTCCCCCAATGTCCTACGTCCTCCCCTTCTTTGAGGATCATGGGGTCATCACTGTTATTAAAAACTGGAATCACTGTTTCACGGTTCTGTATCTCAAATACACCGGCTGCTACTCCAGTTTTGCTCGGCCAAATCACTCTATCCACCTTGCCTATGTCTGTCTTTGAACATTGGACAGATACTAATCCTGACTCTCGAGGGGGCACGTACACTCGTCGAACCACTGTTACTCTCCCACTCTCTATACTGCCGGAATTATCCGTGGTTCCACAGTTCCTTCGTGCTATAGACACGTTGACCCCTAGGTGTCTTAGTGCGTTAGTGCCAATAATGATTTCATCGCTCTTCGAGTCACTAATATGGAAGGGAACCGTACACGACATTCCACCTTCTAATTCGGCCTCAATGTGAACTGCTCCAAGAAAGTGCATTCTGTTATTGGATGCATCAAACACTGGTCGGAGCTCCGCTTTTTCGATGAGGCTCAAGGAGTCCACATTGTACCCTCGATCCTGTGCCTTTCCCAAAACCTCTATTGGAATTATGCTAATCATTGAGCCCGTATCAAGTAACGCTAGGTGACTGCTGTCTAAGAGGCTAAGGCGCCGTACTATCCTTTCTCCAACTAGCTCAGTTGATTCGCCGCTGTAATTCATTACTGCCATCCCGAGGCTGCGGACCTGCTTGATGAGACCCGAGACACTTAGCTTCTCTGCCCGTTGGCCTGCCTCCCTGCCCTGAATTTGGTTAACTCTAGTAGATCTCTGTGGGCAATCCTTGCTAATGTGTCCATACCTTGCGCAGTTATAGCATTTCCTACTCTCACCACTTGACTGCTGCGGGACCATTCTATTCGGACGTGGAGATGTCTGTGGACCCCCTCGTCGCACCCTCATTTCCTCCCTTCTAGAGTTCTCCTTGACTACCTCCTCCCGATGTAGTCCACTCAAGTGATCTGGTTCTTTATTCCTAGCCGAGTCGCGGTACTGGGCTGCCCTATTTTTCCAACTAAAGGACATCCCCCTTCTATTAATGTTGAGCATGAGCTTTGATTGCTCGATACTCAATGCTAGCTGCTTAACGTCCTCGTATGCCCTACGAGGATCTACTTTATGCAAGGCTCCTACCAATTGAAAGTGTTCAGGCCAATCACTTAAATTATCCAAGAGTATTTGCGCGAACTCGAGGGATCTATCCTCTACGGTGCCCTCCGGGTAAGCCTGCCTTCCAATTTTCTCTATCGCGACACAGAATTCCGCCACGTCTTGATTTGGTCGGATTCTCAAGTTTTTCAACTCCGTCATGGCCCTTAGTCTACCAGCAGTTGAGTCCTGCGCCAGTAGCCTTGACATCTCTTGGACCACTGCATCAAACCCTTCTTCCTTAATATATACTGGGAGGGTCATAAAAATGTTTTTCGCTCGACCCGCTAGATGGTCGTCTGCGAGGATATCTAGGAGGGTCGCTTCACACCTCACCACCTCTTCATACTTCCTTCTGAACCTCCTCACGAATTCGCTAAAGTTCTCATTCTTATTGCCTCTAAAGATCCCAGGGTCAGAGCACGTCATAGCCCTTAAATAGTTTGCTAACTGCTGTGAAGCCAACACACCTTGATTGCCCAGGGCCGATTCGAACGCTTCCTGCTTCTCCAAATGTCGACTCGAGGCTCCTGCATATTGCGGTCCAGTCGAATAGTCCTTCCCCTGGAATACATTCATTTGTGCTGTTGCTCTTTCATCCTCTTGACGTGGTGGCACCCGATAAGGTCTACCTTGATCTTTCCTTCTCAGGCAGTCCTGAAGTTCAGACACTTCCGATTTGATCTGAAACACATCAGTGCTTAGCATTTCACAAATCTCAGACAGAACTTCTCCATCCCTTTCCACAGTTTTCACGTAGTCCTTCCAGTTCTCTACCGACTCTATTCCTATCTGCCTTAGCATCTCTCCCATCACTTCCAACAGTTCACGAGATATTCCCACTCGACCTACACGTTCCCTCAAAATCTTGTCGACGATCCCAAGGCTCGTTATGAATTCCGTCTCTATTTCGCCTTTCTTTTCTTTTGATATACGTGACTCCGATAATACATCACACACTTTCTTTTTCAGATCCTTTAAGACTTTCATACACGCAGCACCTTCAATCCCTGATTGAAGACCCAAGCCCTCTTCAGTTCTTAACTGGCAGTTTTCGTCATTATCTTCGTTGACGTCCATTCTGCTCTCCTCCATCTTTTGACTAGACGAAAGGCGGTGTTCTGAAACAATCTCGCTTAGCTGACTGTTTCCCACCTCACAGCGTTGCCGGCTCACGCACAGCACGGGCACACTTCCACGCGGCTGTCAGCTTCCCTCTTCACTGACACCCCAATAGCTCCGGGTACCCCTGCTTTACGGTAGCCTCGGAGCAACGATGAAACGCGCACGACGTCCTGTAGTCGTAGACGGCTCTCCAAAAGTCGATGCCACACTACTGTGTAGCCACTGATCGAAAACGAGGCGCCCTCAGCTGTAGCGCCGCGGTAGGCAGATGACGACACCCACTAATTAGTGTCGATCTCGCAGTCAATAGTCAAACCGGTTCGGCCCCCATGTAAGGCCGGTATAGGTATGATAGTAGACTTTTGACCTAGACTGCAAGCCCAAACCTAGTTAGTATGTGTTCCGAACACAGGTGTAGAAAGAAAATTTATTAACACAACAAAAAAAATCACAAGGCACAATAAATAGCACGCAGATCGTCGAACGGCAGCTACACACCAGGAGGTCTTGGGCTCGTCCACGGTGGACTTCCAGAGGAGACGGCTACAGACTCGGGGATCCCTAACTCGCCACGAAGGCAATCACCACACAGATTTACTTAAGACTTTGGTGCACTGAGCACCACCACGAAGGGTTCACTAACAGTTTTCCCGGTTCGGCCCCCATGTCAGGCCGGTATAGGTATGATAGTAGACTTTTGACCTAGACTGCAAGCCCAAACCTAGTAAGTGGGTGTTCCGAACACAGGTGTAGAAAGAAAATTTATTAACACAACAAAAAAAATCACAAGGCACAATAAATAGCACGCAGATCGTCGAACGGCAGCTACACACCAGGAGGTCTTGGGCTCGTCCACGGTGGACTTCCAGAGGAGACGGCTACAGACTCGGGGATCCCTAACTCGCTACGAAGGCAATCACCACACAGATTTACTTAAGACTTTGGTGCACTGAGCACCACCACGAAGGGTTCACTAACAGTTTGGTGCACGAAGCACCACCAGGAAGGAGATAGGCAGAGCTAACCACCGCTCGTGCCGGCGCAGCTACAGACGACTGACTACTTTCCCTTCACTTCTCACACCTTACTTGTTCGCGCCTAGATTCCCCGCGCGATCTTTACTGCAGACCTCTGACCACCTGCATTCCTCTACCGCACAGCCTCTGTTCCCCCCTAGAGACAGCTGGTCAAAATTCCTACTGCGCCCGCCTCTTTAGCGGAGGTCTTCCGTGGGGGCTTGACCTCCTGGTTTGCTTAGCCTCTTTACCACACAATATATATATATATATATATATATATATATATATATATTCCATCACGGCGCTCAGTTCATGGGCATCCCGCCGCGCAGTCGAATAGTCAAAGGAAACTTCGCCGCGGCCCCGCAACAGTGGCGGTCGGCATGCGCGATGGCTTCCCGCGCCCATCACGAGCATGGCATACTTTTTCGCGCCGCGCGCGGTGTTTAGCGTTGGTTCTGGACGGATCGCCGTCGCGCTCTCTTGCAGAACGATGGGAGATGCGACGAGCACTGAGAAGTTGAAATCCTCTCGCACCGCTCTGCAATACTCATCGCCGCGATTCCATCGCGGCGACGGGAAGTATGCATGAGGCCTAAGACTTAAATCTTTCACCCGTCCGATCGAGCTGAGCACCTGCCACGCATTGTATCATATCGGTACGGTAGCTTCGCAACAACTCGCCCACCGCAATCACACATGAGTCCTGCTCGCATCTCAGAAAATGTTAGACAAGTTACTTTCGGATTAAGAGCTCCAACTTAACCTACATCCGCATTTAGGCCCCGTTTATACTTCCGACGCCAAGCGACGCAACGGCCGGTATGGTGGCCAAATTGATCGATCGCGTTGCTCGATCAATGTGGCCACAGTACGTGGCGTCGCGTCGCTCGGCGTCGAAGTATGAGCGGGCCCTTAGACCTCCAGAAAAGTTACTTGCGCCCTTTTTCCAGCAAAAGCAGCGCAATCGACACAGAAGATGTGTTTAGGAAAGGAAGTGCAAATGTATAAATGTTAAAGAGGACGGGAAAGAAAGTACCACCCTGGGAACTCCACTTAGAATCGTGGACTGGAAAGTGTGTTGTTGACTCAAACGGTCAAAGACCTTCCAGAGATGAACTCCTTTAATAAGGCTTCTATACGCAGATGTATTCCAACCATGACAAGCTCCTGAATTAGCTTGGAATGTGAGAATCTATCATACGCTATGAAAAAGTCGAGACAACACTATCAACACACCACCTTTATCAAGAGGTCCAGTCACTAACAGATTGCCGAATGGCGGTGATTGACGCCTTTTTGAAAACCATGGGTCGGATTCATCAACGACTTACATAACTTCAACAGAGAATTCACAGCAACTAGGATTGCATCCGCGGCTTATCGCTTACCTTGATAACCCGCGGGTGCAATCCTAGTTAGTGGTGGGCACTCTCAAACGGTTTCATATGACTTGAATATGTTCAGTATTGAAATATGTTGAACATTCTCCTTCTTTAGGAAACAACTGCACTAACGAAGTCGTAATAAATCACACAGAAAACGTGAACTACGTTCTGTGAATTTGTGAACTACGATGGGAGGTTTGCAAACGATTAAAGCGTGAAGTACACTGCCGGTGTCTTGGCCCACTTTTATTTTATTTTACTGATGTTGTCTGTTTTAGCTGCTTGAAGATGATCCGCACTCTTTGCAAATCTAGTAAGAAGTCCTCCTTTACTAGAATTGTACCGAGAATGGTCCTTTTTAGGTTGCCCTCTCCCGACTAGGAACTCGGAGATTACTCTATTTAGGCAACAGATGGCGTAGTTGGCGTAGTTTACCTATTTTTACATGTTGTTGCCCATTTATTGTTTCTCGTTGTGTCGAGAAACGCTTAAGAGTGGCCACCGCCAACTAGGATTGCTCCAAGCCGCGTTATCAGGGATTTCGGCTATAATTTTCTCTATCAAATTGCTGTAAGTCGTTGATGAATCTGGCCCTATGTTGGAGAGCAAATATTACTGACTGATTCAGGATGAACTTCCTTAGAATCTTCTCGAAAAGACGGGCAAACACTGGAGCAATATTTGTTGGTCTATGAATATTAGCTGATGACAAAAGGGCCTTTTTAAGAACCAAGGGACAGTCTCCACCTTTTATGGGTCTCATCTCTCATAATGCTCAAGTTGAGGATGTGCTTCAGAGTGCTAGATATAATATGAGCCTTTTCAAGTAAAATGAAGGAAAGGAAAAATCCGTGTCAAAGAATAGGACGACGGCTATCTTGAAACCACAAATTTCCTCAAATTTCTTCTACGTGGAACCAAGCTGAATCAGACACCGTAGAAAACGTTGTTGTTCCCTTGTGACAACAGGTTCAAAATCAGTTGAGAAGACAGTGCAAATGTATCAGCCCTGGGGGTAGTCGAGGTTGCTGAACACGAATCTGAAGTTCGTTTTTGAAGTATAGATCGCCGTCAATCGATATAAATCAAGTTATCGATTTTCTGTAGATGACGTTCAAACGGTCCGAAACTTCAGCCCTGGGGGTAATAGAGGTCGCTGGACACGAATATATTTTCGATTTGAATTATCGATCGCCATCAATCGATACTGGTCAAATTATCTATTTTCAGTAGATGACGTTCATTTTTTCTTCGAACTTTCTTCTAACTCGCCCCAATCGACGTAGTTAAGATGCTCTTCTGAGGAAACCATGACACAGGTGGCAGCTACAATTGATGATGAGAAGTTATTACCAGGGCGAAGCCGAGAGGCCGCTCTGACGGCTGGTCTACTAATAATTCAGTTCTACCACAATCGGTTCTAATTCGCTTCCGTCCTCGGCCAGGAGTGTAGTTAAGGCAGACTGGAACGCATGGCGTTCAGCAGCTTATAAAAAGCAAACTTGGCTTTTGAATGAATTGCTTTGCCCTCAACGGCGCAACTATATTTCCGCAGTCTGAGTAAGAAATTGCGGTTGTTTGTAGATCAACCACTGCTCATCGGTTCCATATTTCATTGCCATATTCCACGCTATCGCCTTCCTGTAAGGAAATGTGGGCAAGTGTGGCGGTTCTGTAGAGTAGGTTAATGAGAGAAGGGTATCCAGCTGCAACTGCTTGGAGCCAGTCAGATCACCTGAATACAATGTGCTTTTTGATTGAACACGCTCATTTTCAGTACGTTCTCCACCTCTTCGGTTCATCCATCGTGCGGTCGACGATGTCAAGGCTAGCCTTTGGAATAACTGCTTCTTGTACTGTGGTCTATCTCTCTGAACAGTTTTTAGGAGATCATTGATCCTGACTGCGATCCTTACAACCCGAAAACGCTCGACTTCGATCGGATTGTTGCTGCACGTGAGAACATAAAGGTGATTTTTAGAGGAGAGAAATGTGTTGCAATGACCGGTTCTTATAAAGGAGTGGGCCCGTGCGCATACAAAGAACTCCAAGACGTGGCCCTTCTGTCATACCTGTGTCAAAGTTGACCAGATGCTGGATTCCTTCCGTTGCTGAGTGTATATCTCGATTCACAGAACCCAGCCGAAATCTCTCATTTTTCGCGCACGGGTCCGCTTCCCTATGAGTAGCGGACGATCAATTAATTGTTCAAAGTAAATGGTTGCCTGAGATTCATTCTAGCAGTTCGCGATTGGAATGCTGCTAGCATGAGGCCCGATGTCGATGGTTGTTGACGTTTTGGGCAGAAGCTCTTCCTTAGGTCTAGCTATGATGCCATGCAGCACATCAACAAAACGACAATAAATAGGGAATTCGGACCCAAGGAGGTGGTTAGCAATGAGGTTAAAGTCTTCTTGACAGAAGTCTGCTATTAATGAAGTGCAGTGACTTCTGAACTCTTTCTATACCATTTTCACGCCAAATGGGCCAATCTTCAAACCAAATTGCACACGTTCCACGACGCTTTTCTAAACAAACTTGATGCCTCCAGAAATCTTAGTGGACGTCTTGCAAATCGAAACGAGCTTCTTACAGGTTAAATTACGGACTCTTAAAAATGGTTAGAACTTCTTCTTTTCTCCAAGGAAATCTGGTATAACGTTCTTTGAAATTCTCTAGTTCGGCTACCCGAATAAGGGTAGTAATTTTATAATTTTTTTAGTTTCTTTGACAAAAATAATAAATAAAAATTTGTTTTAAGGCGCAGTGAGGTAGAAAATTATTGCATTAGAATACAAGATCGCGCCACACACTCGAAAAGTGGTGCTTACATTAAGTATAAAAGTGAGGACATGCGTATTCTTTACAATTGTTTCTGTTTTGGACGAAGGCATGGCGCAGGCTTTTTATAACCGAAAATAGCTGCTTTTTTCTCTTTATAGGAAGCTTTAAATCATGGCTTTCACTCGAAGAATAAGAATTTCATAAAAATTAAAAAAATGTGTTCACTTATTGGGTGACTGAATTATAATTTCAAAGAAAGTTATGCTAAAATTTTCCTTGATCTAAAATTATTTCTTACCTTTTTGGAAAGCCTAGTTTAATAAAGGAATGAGCTCTTTTTGATTTTGATGATGTTCAGTTCGAGTTCAAAAGTGTTAGGTTTGTTTAGAAGGGTGTACAATTTGACATGAAATGTCCAATTCGATTTGAAATGTTCAATTTGGCGTGAAAATGGCGTATGTGCGCACGTGCCGTGATTGACCATTTACATTTCACAAAACTCTCTAACGGCCAGCTTCTTTAGAGTGATAAGCCTCATTGTATTAACTAAAACCGTTGATCGGCCTGTTGGCCGCCAAACGTCTGGTCGGGGGCTTGGCCCCAAACCCGGAGAATAGAACTATAGCCATTAGAACTAACCACTTGCTCCGCTGGCAATATGCCAGCTCCTGCTGGAGTACCACGCAAACTTGCACATCAATCCGTGCCGAGACTGCTTTCGTCGCTGAGGGGGACATCGGAGATGGGTTGTGTGCTCTTCGAGCGCACAACTCGGCTAGGGAAGGGACTCCGGGGTGTGGGCCATCCAGGCGGCTCGTGCCAAGAATGCTTTCGTCGCTGAGGGGGACATCGGAGATGGGTTGTGCGCTCTTCGAGCGCACAACTCAGCTAGGGAAAGGACTCCAGGGTGTAGTGCGTCCAAGGTGCTCGTGCAGGAACTGCTTCCGTCTCCCAATGCTCTCCTGTAGCGGCGGTGGAAGAGCCGCGATTCGCCACCGACCGCTCAACGACCCTCCTCCATGTCGACTGACCATGGTGTCGGTGGATATCGAAAATGGCCACGTCGATATGACGCGACATCAGGAGAATCTGGTTAGATCTAAGTAAGACCGAATAGAACACCCCGACCGTCTTTTTGTCCTCTTGAGGACTTCTCTCATTCATTACAGTAAAAGAAACAGGTTTTGCTATATAGAATGGTATAGCGGAATACGGTAGGGCAAAATCTTCAAAACTGCTCTTATGGGGCCTCATCCTGTATTGCACGATCTTCTGAACCCAGGCACCTGATGAACGACGTCGGTGACACGCTTCTCAGTCCGGACGTGCTTTGAGCGACAGCGTTGACACGTCGTGTGAATTCGGAAATCCTGGCACGACATCGGTGACACGTCGTCTGAATCCGAACAACCCTTGCGCGACATCGGTGAACCGTGAACCTCCTCTCAATCCGGTCTTCCTTTGCGCCACATTGGTGACATGTCTTCTGAACTCAGACGCCTATTGAACGACGACGGTGACACCTCTTCCGAACTCGGACGCTCGCTTTCGCGACGTCGATGACATATGTTAGGAACTTGGACGCCCTTTGCTTGACATTGGCGACACGTCTTCTGACCCCTCTCAACACAACGTAGGAACACGATGTAGGTAACACCACACAACTACAATCACCCCCCCCCCCCCCCCATCCCTACACTTCCCCTCGACACACTCCTCCAGCACTCCTGTGCACACAAACAAACAGACAAACGACCGTTCTTGCTTATTTATAGTAGAATTTTTTCCTAGTTGGGAGGGAGCAGCGCTAAATTGATAGTTCCTCCAGAATCCTACGACACTAAACCATGTTCTTTGGGTTCGCATTAGTGTCGTCGTATCATCTATCAGTAGCTGAAGCTCTGGGACCAGTTCAAAGGAGGGGATGTAGAGGTAAAACACCGCATGCCCCCTCCCTGCCACTAGAATATGTAGATCCTTAACTTCCTCGTTGTTGTTAACGACGACACGACGCTCAGGCCTATGTCATATCACCGCTCACCCCGAGCGAAGCTTAATCATAAGTTCACTAGTGCTCCGAGTGTCTCGCACTTGCGCGCTTCGCGCGACTGTGTAGAATCACTGACCTATGAAAAGTAGTTTTTGTCAAACATAAAATTCGCTAGCATCTAGGATTTGGTGCGTAGTTTATTGGCATCAAGCCCTTCACCATTTCGGTACCTTCATCATAGACATTCTTCCCTCACCGGCCAGTAATGTCATTGGTTTGTGCTGCTCAGTACTTCTATCCCTCAGGTTGTTTCTCCGTAATCGTTCTCATGCTCAGCAGCTACCGTTTCTAGTTGTCGTTGACATGTCTTCCGAAGCCAAGTTCCCCTCTCTCGTTTCTTCTTACTGGATCTAATTGCCGGCCCGCCTTTACTGGTGTTCTCTCCTCCCCTTTAGTCCGCCACCTTCCTGGTCCCAACTACTGGCCCACTTCTTTGTTTCCACTATTGACACCTACTGGTCTCTTCTTGCTGATTTCCCCGTCCTGGCACCTCCTCCAGATTATTCCTTTCCTTCCTGGTCGCTCTCCTGGTCCACCATAGAGGTCCTCTTTCCGCGCTTCTCTACCACCCCCCTAGTGGTCCTCTCACGCTCACGGCACGGTCGGTGATACGTATTCAGAATCAGGATGCTTGCTGCGCGACGTAGGAGACCCGTTTTCTGGATCAAGAAGCTCAGAAGCGCGCACAGTCGCCGCTGTGTCGAGCATGAAGAGGCTATGCATATGACAGATTCCTTGTTCTCCGTATGAATTCCCTCACGGCTCCCTTCTTGTTGATTCCCCGTCCTGGTCCCGCCTCCAGGTCCCTTCTTCCAGGTAAATTCCTCCCCTCCTCCCCCTCGGGATACTCCTTCGCGACGACGGCGAGCGAACGCCCATGGTGTGACATCGGTGTCACATCCTCTAAATCCGGTCTCTCTTAATGGTAATGGATCCCCTTGCTGATCCTCCTTAACGCCCTCCTTTCTCTGATTGGTAACTCCCTCATGATCCCTACATATTGCCTAAAATCTTCTTGGTGCCACCTCCTGGCCTACTTCCTTGTTCCCCCCATCGACCATCCCGATGCTCCTCCTGGTCGCAGCCTCCTGACCGCCGTCGGTTCTCCACCCTCAAAGTCCCCTTCTACCCTTACCCCTTTAGTAGTATTCTCATGCTAATGGCACGAAGTCGGCTTCTGAATCTGGACGCTCAGAAACGCGCGTAGGTGCTGTTGTGTTAAGCAGTAAAGGGCTGCGTTTCCCCTGCTGCAGCAACATACCACGTTCAATAGAAAATTTTGCCCGCGCTGTAGATGATGAGGCTCACCTCATTCAGGTTAGATCATTCGACCGCTCTTGCTGTGGTGATGTCGTGTACCTCACTTACCTTAGATCACTCGACGGACAAACTCTTTTACATATAGGTGGTGATGATGATGGTGATGGTGATAGGTGCTGATATCTCACATAGGTTAGATCATTCGATCGCTCTCACTGTGGGGATGCGTCGTACCTCACTTCCGTTAGATCACTCGACCGCTTTTGCTGTGGATGATGCGGCGTACCTCACTTAGGTTAGATCACTCCACCGCTCTCGCTGTGGATGATGCGGCGTACCTCACTTAGGTTAGATCGCTCGACGGACAAACTCTTTTATATAAAGGTGGTGATGGTGATAAACGTCATTGATGTATATCCATCCTAAGCATCCAGGTTCGTATTTACCAGGTATGTGCGGAATCTCCGTTCCAATTGCTGACAAGCTACGTGAAGCTCGCCTATGTAGTATGGCCATGTTCTTCGTGCGGACGACGACACCGTTCGGAAGATTGGCCTCAACATAGATGTGCCCGGAAAACGGCCTAACGGATGGCCTAGGCAACGCTGGCTTGATACGTTGCACATGGACTTAAAGGAAGCTGGTATCCACCCCGATCAAGCGTTTGATCATGCGAAGTGGCGCCATCATACCAGAAGAGCGGACCCCGCTGCTAAGCGGGACAAACGCTGAAGAAGAAGAGTGCGGAATTTCCGTCTCCGTGATCCGAATTTGTGTTTCCGGTCTTTTTGAGCTCTTCCGTTCCGTGTTCTGTCTGCTCTTCGACTGGAAGGCGGAAACGGAAACGGGGACTGTTTAATACTAGTTTTCTATTGAACACAATCAGCCCAGTTGAAAAAAGCTCTCCTTCATATAGCTGAGAGAAATTTTGACAAGTGAACAGCTCTAGCATTGTTGTTACAGGATGTTTTGTTGCGATCAAATCTCTTGCGCTATATGTTGTTATCACGGGTGGGTGCTGACAGACCTGGAGGATATCGCGGATGTTACGTGCGGTCAAACAGCGCCTGTGGTGTAAGGCGAACATCGCTACCCGGAAAGCAGAAGATGCGGGTTCGAGTCCCGCCTGGCGCAAGAGTTTCGATCGCAACAAAATATCCTGTAACAACATATAGCCTCTCTACCAGCCGCTCTAGGCTTAAGAAAATGTATTATAACAAGCGCTAGCATTAATATTCTTGATATTGTTAAATTAACAAAAAACATTAAAAAATGGCAGCGGCTGAGCGTAATGCGAAATTAGTGTGCCAGCAGTGGATACGTATGCATTTGTGCTAAAAAAATGGACTCAAGATCTGAATGACCATGAAATTCTTGTTCCACTAGTGCAAGTAGCTACAAAAGCGTTGTAAGCAAATAGCGTAGTACCATGAAGCAAAGGGTTCAGTGAAGATTGCGTCATGCGCTCGTCTGCTCCAGATTACATAGTTGTTTCTGATCGAAGGTGTAAATTTCATCCATATAGAGTTATCCGACTTAAACCTGATGGACTACTCTGTCTGGAGCTACTTACCAGGGAATGCCGTCAGCTTCCCATGGAACTTCGGATAGAGACCTATATCACGTGAAAGAGCTCGAGACGCTGATCACAGATATGTAGACCAAATTTGCTAAATGGATCTTCTAAGCGAGTTATGGCCGGCGGAAGCCGCGATGTCTTCCATGTGTTAGGCGCGCTCAATCAGCGTTGGGCGAAGTATTGCGTGGTAATCACCGGTTCGGCTATCAGCGCCGTCAGCAGCGGCGGCGGCGCAGTGGTAGAGTGCTCGCTCCAAAGGATTGGGTTCGTTGGTTCGGTTCCCTCCGCTAACGGCTTTTTTGCATTTTGTGACCTATCTTCGACGAGGACCTATAATTTCATTTTTTGCACATTCTTGAGCGAACGGCTAATGACGACTTGCATTTACGTCTATTTGAAGACGTAGACGTGTTTCAGGCAAAATGTTATATTCATGACGTGAAGCAAGTCAGAAATTCCAATCAAAACAAAATAAAAAGTAAAAGCAAAATCAAAAATCAACAAAACTTAATAAACACAATAAATAAAAAGTAAAGGCACTGGTTAAAAGTTCCGACTCCACCGACACGACTTCGGTCGAAATTTTTTTCTTCTCGTCTAGCAGGGTTATTTGAGGTGCTGATCACGAATCTGACATCCGTTTTTCACGATTCGGTCGGAGACCACCCATACCGTTGCTACAACCGTTCGACCGAAGTCGTGTCGGTGGAGTCGGAACTTCTAACTAGTGCCCTTACTTTTTATTTATTGTGTTTATTAAGTTTTGTTGATTTTTGATTTTGCTTTTACTTTTTATTTTGTTTTGATTGGAATTTCTGACTTGCTTCACGTCATGAATAAAACATTGGACCTGAAACATGTCTATGTCTTCAAATAGACGTAAATGCAAGTCGCCATTAGCCGTTCGCTCAAAAATGTGCTAAAAATGAGATTATAGGTCCTCGTCGAAGATAGGTCACAAAAGGCAAAAAAGCCGTTAGCGGCGGGAAACGAACCAACGAACCCAATCCTTTGGAGCGAGCATTCCACCACTGCGCCGCCGCCGCTGCTGACGGCGCTGATAGCCGAGCAGCTGATTACCGCGCAATACTGCGTCCAACGCTGATTGAGCGCGCCTAACACATGGAAGACATCGCGGCTTCCGTCGGCCATAACTCGCTTAGGAGATCCATCTAACAAATTTGGTCTACATATCTGTGATCAGCGTCTCGAGCTCTTTCACGTGATATAGGTCTCTATCCAAAGTTCCATGGGAAGCTGACGGCATTCCCTGGTTAGTGCAGAAGATCTCAAAACAACAAAACCACTAAGAGCTGTCCAGCCCACCTTCATATCAGGGAACTTCTACACTTGTAGAGGCTGAATATTCTTGGAGTAGTGTAGACCTACCATGACGTTTCCTGAGGCCGGATTTTCATAGACTTACAGCAATTTAACAGAGAAAATACAGCCGAAACCCCTGATAGCGCGGCGAAATGTTTCACCATATCGCTTGATAAGCCGCGCTATCAGGGGTTTCGGCTGTATTTTCTCTGTTAAATTGCTGTAATTTGTTGATGAATCCGGCTCCTTCTGGGAAAATGATCTAGGTGGCTGCTCCAGTTTCATCCTCTACCCGAGTCAGTTTTTTTAAACGTGGCTCTGCAAGTAATCTCGAATGGTTAAGTCTACTTTTCAAAACATTGCAGCAGCAAAAAAGTCAGCGAAAAGTCTGTAATTGGAGCTAGAAATGAAAACAGCGCAGAGACTGCATGCTGAAATAGTGACAAATACTGAAATAAGACCATGAATTTGTATTGGTTTATTGCGCTAACCGTAGCGAAAATGATACCACGACAATATTATGGATTAATGCTCCGTTATATTACCTTATGATGAGGATGCGTATTAATCTGTGCCAGATTCTGCTGCTCAAAAAGTTGTGCGCAAGAAAAAGTGCAGTAAAATCAGCTTCTGACGCCGTTTCAGATGCACTTTTGAAGAAATGGCGAGTATGCGCCATCTCCTTTCCCATGTTTCGTATTCCGGTTTCCGGCCATTTTTGAGCGCTTCGGTTTCGTTTCGTCTTCCACTTCTTCCAAAAAAAAAATTTTTTTTTCGCACATCCCTAGTATTTACTATCGTTGGTACATGTCGCGTAGGTGAGCAGCATTGGCAGATGGGAGCGTGCCAGCCAATAATAACCAAACAGAGCACGGCTCGAACACATGCCAGCCCATTAGGCTACCGACTGAATCTATCTGAACAACATGCCATTCAATGTGGTCTGATTGCTTTAGGCGTTCCCACCTACTAATGCTACTCACCTACGCGACATGTGTCTTATCGTTTTATTGCATAAGCTGCATGGCATTGTAGACCTGAAGATGTTCCGATGCCTGAAGCGTTGCCAATAAACATTGACAGCGAATTTTATGCCAAGCTACTAATCGAGTAATCGATCCACACATTGTTAAGCCGTGGGAGGTCAGAATTTAGCAGAAAACTTTTCAGGGCTCCATCTTTCATATTAGTTGCGAAAGGTCACGATTTCTCTCCCAGGTCGCTAAGTGCGATGTCTTTCTCAAGATGGAAAACCGTCAGGTACTTCATCCGCACAGTGTTACTGACTGAGCACTTTAACTGCGATTTGCTGGCTCATACGCGGTGCAGCACAAGATATTCCAAAGAAGAACTACGCCGTCATCGTAATGAGAACTGGTGAACGTAAACGTTGATTTGATGAATGATGGCAAACCTAGGTGCAATTGGCCGTTCAAGCGGAAGGTTCCGAACTCATGGTGGCGAGATGTATGGCCCTGTGAGCGAAGTCCAGAACCACAGTCAGTTTTCGCTGAACGCTTTTTTAAAGACTGAAAAAGAGGTGTGAAGGCGTGTGCGCAACACTCATCAACCTCTACGACACCCAACGATATCTGCCTCGGCGGCGGTAGCGGTGCCGCCTCATGGGAGCACATCGGCGGGCTTTTCAGTTCGAGTCTGAGTGCTGCCAGTATTTTTGCGCGTATTAGTTTGTTGTTACTGCGCTTTCTCATGATCAAAGGAAGCAATTTTAGACCATCAATGCTTACAACGAACCAAGGCTGTTTATTTGCGCCTTCATATGTGCTAGTCTTTCAACTATTCGTATCTATACCACCACCATATCATACCGTATCACCAATGATGCCGTAATTGCACACAAATACGCTTATCTTACGGTTGAATAGTATGAACCTGGACTATATTGGTATATAAGGGCACTAAAAACGTTCTCACCTGAACGTGTTGTCGGCCGACTACTTTCCATCCGGAGTATGTTACATGCAGCCGAGGTGGTACATTGAAAATAGGAAATTGGGATAAAATATTGTACAAAAAGGGTACAACCCGTGACTTTTCTTTCGACTGCAGATTATAAACCAGACCTACCAACAGGAAAATAATAATTATACGACTTTTATTTTAATATTTTTAATATTTCTATCCACAGAAAAATGATATGGTGCAGATATGAATAGTTGAAAGTCTAGCACATATGAGGGCGCAAATAGACAGCCTTGGTTCGCTGTAAGCACTGATGGTCTAAAATTGCCTCCTGTAATCATGAGAAAGCGTAATAACAACAAACTAACACGTGCAAAAGTATTGGCAGCACTCGGACTCGAACTGAAAAGCCCGCAGATGTGCTCCTACGAGGCGGCACTCCTACCGCCTGCGCCGCTGAGGCACATCTTGTGGGGTGTCGTAGAGGTTGATGAGTGTTGCGCAGACGCGTTCACACCTCTTTCAGGTTTTTAAAAAAGCGTTCAGCAAAAACTAACTGTGGTTCTGGACTACGCTCATAGGGCCCTACATCCTGTCAAAATAATACCATCGCAAAAGCTCAGCATGAGTTGAGAACCTTTCCTTGTTACAAAGCAAGAGCTTGAGCTCCCCGAGGTTTCCGTAAATGGGGACACCTGACCTCAATTTTGCAAACTGCTCGAAATGTTACAGCAAACCGGAACGTTCAAAGATCGAGGAGCGCGGAATGCTTTGATGTGTCTAAACGAGGAAGAACGAAAGAAGGGGGTTCGTTGGCTTCAATTTCATTAAAAGATACCAACAGAACAGGCCCTTTAGGTCTATGTCGCGTCCACTGGCAGTTTTGGTCGCGCCGTCGCTTACCACGGTAAGGAGCTCGGTATACCAGTAACGGTCGTCCTGACGCGTTTTGCATCGATGACCACACTTACCCACTGTCTGAACTATGGAGCGCAGGTTGTAGTAGAAGTCAGTGCGAACGATTCTTCTTTGAAGGAGTGTTGTAGTCGATACGAATGCGCGCCTCTGTCTCAGGGCATTAGCCACGTCGAGTCGTCCGAGGCTGCCCTCCGGCTGGCACTGAACAACGGAGGGAAGTTCATCAACGGTCACGATAATCTGGATTCCATGGCAGGAGCGGGAACGGTGGCTGTGGAGATCCTTGAGGAAGTAGGCATGTTTAAACACTGGAAAGCTATAGCGTAAAAGATCTATAACGACTGGGAAACGGGAGGACTACAATACAACCTAAAAAGGCAATACAACTCCTCAATTCTGTAGATGACATCGTTCAGCTGTTGATCAAGATTGTCACCAACTTCGTTAAGGCTGATGTTTCGACGACGTCGCCTTCTTTAGAGCCTGGAAAAGTCGGATTCACTTTTGGAACTGTTCCTTCAAAAACTTTTTCTGTCTACAGAATGCTCTTTCTAAGGAAAATAGAGGAAGAATCTAATATTCGAGGTAATCTCGGGTATCGGATCCTACCTCTATTTCCATTGGGAAGAGTATTCTTCTATAAGAAGAATGGTGTTTGTGGAAATAGTTCCACAGGTGTCTCTGATATTTGCAGGTTCTGAAGAAGACGACAACACCGAAACGTCAACCGTAATGAAGTTGATGACAATCTGGGTCAACAGCTGAATGTCATCTATAGATTGACTACCTTACGTCATGATTTCTTGAAAACCGAATTTGGACTACATTCAGGTGCCTGACCTCGACGCGATCTTTGTGCCTGTCGGAGGAGCCGGACTTTTCGCGGCCACCGTGGTAGCGGTGAAGGCGATGTCACCGAAGACCAAAGTTATTGGCTTAGAAGCTCAAACATGTCCGGCATTAATGGCTAGTTGATTAGTCGTTGCAGTTAGTCCTTGCAATACAGTTAATATTTTAATATTAGGTTGTTGCAGAAGTTCTCGCCATTTTGAAGACACCACATTTTTTTAGTTTTACAAGAAAAGCGAAACCCATTAAGAAACGAAGTAACCGCCACCATGTTCTATCACTCTTCTCCACCTTTCAGATAGACTCCCGATCCCGTCAGCGTAGAACTTTTCTGGATTTAAGCTGTCACAACGATGTTTTATTGCGATCAAGACTTCTAGCGCCAGGCGGGATTCGAACCCGCACCTCCCTCTGATCGGGCGGGAATGCTCTACGCCTTTACACCACCGGCGCCGTTTGATCGAACGCAACATCCACACCTCGTGGGACCGATCAGCACCCACCCGTATCCGGGATGAGCTGGCCGCTGATATCAGCACTGATCCAGTTAAGCTGATGGTCTTTGTTAGAAACAATTCAAATCAGTTTCTTTAAGCCTCAGTTCGAGGATGTAAGCTGTCAGCTTACATCCTCGACACCAGCCAACTGAGGCTTAAAGAAACCTGTTTGAATTTTTCTAGATTTGATTCGAAAAAGCCAGCCAGCCAGTGTTCCATGTCGTCCTCGTCGTCGAACGTTTTTCATTGGATGGAATTGGAGAGAGACAGGAAAAGGTGGTAGTCTGTTGATGCTATAGTTCTGCTCTCCAAAAAATTTCGGATAACCGGATATATTCGAATAGCGACGATTTTCGAATATTCGAATATTGCGTTTTTTCGAGCATTCGAATTCGAACAAATTCGAAAATCGCGTTTTTTCGAACGTTCGAATACGAATAATCGATTTCGAATAGAATTATTCGAATTCGAATGTTCGAATATTCATTCGGGCACAACTATAGTTGGCGCAATATCTGGGCTGTACGGTGGATGAGGCAGGTGGACTTCCCATCCAAGGTCGAGAATCTTGGCGAGTCCTTCTTGCAAGGTGTGGTCGGGCATTCTCGTGCAAGAATCCGATTGTGCCATGATTCGGACGCTTTTCTGCGATCTTTCAGTCTATTCAGCTGCTGACAATACAAGTTCGCTGTTAGAGATTCGTTGCGGGCCAGCAGCTCGTAGTAGATGACACCTTTGTAATTCCACCAAACAGAAAGCATGATCTTCGACGGGTGAGGACCGTCCTTTGGCTGTGGCTCAGGCTGCTCACCCTTGTCAACCCAGTGTCTGCTCCTCTTGATGTTGACGTACAGACACCACTTCTCATCTCCTGTATGATGGAATTCAGCCAACTCTCTGTGCGCTTGTGCGAGAGCAATTGAGCGGCCATCTCAGCTCGTCGCTGGAGGTCATGGGGAACTCACTGTGCCAATTGGGTATCTCACCCAGTTGATGTAGGTGCCTGGCGATGGTAGTGTAGTGCACATCCAAGTCCTGCGCAAGTGCAGGAATAGTCCTCCGTGGGTCCGATTCCACCAGCTGTTGCAATCGGCCGTTGTCGACATCGGGTTCACGTCCTGACCTGAACGAATCTTGAAGGTTAAGCTCACCTTTGCGAAAGCGTTCTCGTGCAGTGCGATCGGACACTGTGCCCTTCCCGAATTGATGCGACGACACGAATCGGCTGCTGACTCACCAAGCTTGATGTCGTACAATAAGAGACCTCGGATGTACTTCTTTGAAAGCTCCATTTGTCTAGAAGGAGTTACGCGGGAGTGAGTAGCTAGCAATAATAGTAAACTTATACATACCTGATCTCTTCAAGTGAGCAAAAGATAGGTTGCTATAAGGTAGCGTTAGTGAGAAAAAAGCAAATTCAAAAAATGGCGGGAACTTTCACAACAGCCTAATAGCAAGACTCGGATTGGTAGAAATACTTCCCGCCACTCTGTTTTGCACCTTGCTTATTTTTTTTTCAGAATTCGTTTGGAACATTCCGTTCGGAATGTTTATAAAGGCTGGCCAGTAGTCTGATCATTTTTTTGGTATTTCCAATGCGAATATAGCTGAAAGAATCGCCCTTGACTCCATGCAAGATTCACTGCTCCAGCTTTACAAATTCAGGAAGCACTGCAACGCAAGCGATGTTTTACCTTATGGAGCTGGTTGAACAGATTCCTCGGCGCGACACTCATGAGCTGGCAGAGAAACTCCAGTGTCACCGTGGTTCAGTATCTGGCCATCTGCATCACCTTACAAAAGGAAAATACAGTGGATAGTTCTTGATCTTAGCGGTCACCAGCTTTAAGAGCGGAGAGACGCATGCATACATAATACTTTTTGAATTTCCAGTGGAATTCCGCATGGTTCGAAAAGCTGGTTCTTCGTAGCGACGACTGGATTCTTTACGAAAATCATACACAAATGCGCCTAAGACCTTTGTTATACCATCGCTCGCCCCGATCGATATCTAGCGATAAGCTCCCATATCGATTAATCGTGCCGTGCGATCGATATGGGAGATCATCATTAGGCTTCGCACGGTGCGAGCGATGGCGAAACAGGCCTAAGTCTCGGAAGTGAGAAATCTGAGGTAGTAACGCCAAATCCGGAACTTCATACTCAGAAAACAATGCCTAAAGTTCGGTCGAACTGCTGAGGAACCATTCACTGCGAGTAGCTTCCTACAAACTCTAGTGTTACCGCCAAAATCTACCGCGGGCAAATGGATCGCTTCGCTGGCTGCACATGAAAACAGGGACCGGATTCATCAAGGACTTACAGCATAACGGAGAAAATACAGCCGAAATCCCTGATCGCGTTGTGAAATGTTTCACCATATCGCTTGAACAGACTTTCAACGACCTGCCGGCCGCCAAACGTCTAGTTGGGAGCTTCGCCCCAAACCCGGAGAATAGAACACCCCGACCGTCTTCTTGTCCTTTTCACTACAGTGAAAAACTGGTTTTACCACGTACGCGATTCATTCTCTGAAGTACTCGTTCTTCACATGGCGAGGAACAGATAGAGAGAGTCTTAAGCCCCACAGAGTTCTGCGGCAAAGCCGCTCGCCGCTATGGTTAAGGATAGGGCAGGTACGCCGCCGGCGGCGAGCTCTGCGTCTCTGCCCTATGGTTAAGGATAGGGCCGCGGCGCTACCGCATAACTCTGTGGGGGCCTTTAAGGGCTGGGCACACTCCTGCTGCTTGACGCAGCTCCAACGATGAAGGATAGGGCAGAGCACGTGTCTCTACGTCGGAGGCGGCGGCGCGCTTATGGCACACTTCGCTTCAGCGTTGGCGCCCGGCGTCAGCGCGCGTTAGGCCGGGGGCATACTACCATCGCCGCGATGCCATCGCGGCGCTAAATTGATGGCCATTCCGCCGCACGCGGTTGAATAACTAAAGGAAACTTCGCCGCGGCCGCCGCAACAGTGGCGATCGGCATGCGCGATGGCTTCCCGCGCCCATCGCGGGCATGGCATACTTTTTCGCGCCGCGCGCGTTGTTTAACGTTGGTCCTGGAGGGATCGTCGTCGCGCTTCCTTGCAGAGCGATGAGCGATGCGACGAGCACAGAGAAGTTCAAATTGTTTCGCGTCGCTCTGCAAAACTCATCGCCGCGATTCCATCGCAGAGCGACGCGGAAGTATGCACGAGGCCTTAGGCCTATGGTATACTCCCGCGTCGCTCCAGCGACAGGCGCGGGGCAACTGTCAACGGCGCGCCTTCGCTGCAGTGGCGGACGGCGCAGTGGGGCGCAGTCGTCAGTTGACGCGCCATCGCTCCCGCGATGCGTCGCAGAGGGGTGTTATACCTCCGGTCGCGGGAGTGAAACATACTCCCGTGCGACGGCCGTTGCAGCCCATCGCTCGTCGCAGTGCAGTGCTAGTTTTTTAGGAGACTTTGACTAGGCCATATTTTACCACATTTGTGCCGATCCTAGCATTTTTTCGCCTCTGAACTTACTTGCCGGCACCGAAATCTACATTTCTGTGCCGCACAAATCACAGGGAGGCCACACCGGCGCAGAAGTGTGCCAATTGAACGCCGATTTTTTCGAAGTCATGTTTTTCTAGCGGGGTTTTTTTCCGCGTCTTCGCTGACTGCAGTATTTCTTTTGATTCTCAGGTTCCACATAGGCACGAAGACGCACAGTTTTGCGCTTGTCAGGTCATTAGAGGGTTATCGTGACGCGTTGATCACAAAAATCTGCCATTTCAGCTTCATGTTTTTAAGAATAATGTTTTTGAACTCGGTTTTGCGCGTCCGCGCTGTGTTCGGCATTTCCAAGAGTACTGCGTTTCATTTCGCTCCAAACAAGAGTACTGCGTTTAATTTAGCTCCAACAGTTAAGACTTATGAGAAGTGCGCGTCCACACTTCTATATGAAAAGGGACCAAAGTCGTAGGTTCTGTAAAAGTCTCCGTCTGCAGAACTGCGCGAACTATGTCAGCCTCAGCGATGGCGACGGCTCGCGACGCGCATCGCGAGCCGTCGCATCGCTGTGCACTACCGCGTCGCTCCAGCGGACGGGAGTATACCATAGGCCTTAGCGCTGGCAGCGTCAGCTTCACGGAATTAGCTCGGTCATTCCGTGAAGCTGACGCTCTGGCGTCAGACGGCCGCCCCTCCTATCCATCGTTTCTTTCTATTTTTTGTCATGTTCCACTCCTTCTGGAAAGATTTGTTTTTAAGTAAGATAGGAAAGCCTTTTCCTCAACCAAACCTGCTATCGCTCCCGCGGTCATCTGAGCGATGGTTGGCAGTGGTCCATTGTCGACAGCAGGGAAAGAGAGAACGAGCGCCCATCACCGCAAACATGTCCTAAGCCTGAGAGTGACGCTCCGCCCGTTTTTGACGCACTGAAGCCGCTTCCGAGTGTGCCCAACCCTCTAGTCCGAAGTGCTTTATTTGCGGAAACGGAAATGAAATCAATTGTTATTAGTAGACCGCTCGATACCGTTCACGTTCGACGGGAATAACACTACTCCGATTCTTTTACTCATTCTCCCTAGTCATCAAAAGTCATCCGAAAATTTCACGGATGCTGTGGAGAGTCTTATCTGTAGCACGTTTTCTGGAACCACATGCATATGGATAATGTCTGTGACACATTTGCTGAGTCCCGACGCACGTGTCACGACGTTTACGACACGTCTTTTGCACCCCGACACACGTGGCACGACGTCTGTAGCACGTCGTGTGACGCCACTTTGGACGACACTTAGAGGAAATACTGGTTCCTTCATTGGTCCTTTCACTGGTCCCCTTCACTAGTCCCCTTTACTGGTGCCCCTTTAATGGTTCTATTACTGGACCCTTTACTGATCTCCCTTAAATGGTCTACCCTTTATTGGCTCCCTTACTGGTCCCCCCCCCCCTGACTGGTCCTTCACTGGTACCCCCATTTATTGGTCCTCTTTACTGGACCCCACTCCCCTTCACAGCTCCCTATTACTGGTCCCACCTTCACTGGTTCCCCTTTATTGGTGAACCCTTTACAGATCTCCCCTGCCCCACCTTGAGTGGACCCCCGCTCCCCCCCCCCCTCGTCCCACCCTCCTCACTGGTCCCCCCTTTACTGGTCTCTCTTCAGTGGTCCACCCTTTATTGTCAACCCTTTTCCGGTTCACTCTTCACTGCCCCCCCCCCCCCCGCCCTGCTCTTCGTCGGCCCCTAGTACTGTTCTCTCCTTAACTGGACCTCGATTTAGTTCCCCTCTTCACCGGTTCCCATACCCTTCACCGGTCGATATTACTGGATTCATCCTCACCGGTTTACCCTTCACTGGACCTCTCTCTTCACTGGCCCCCATTCACTCTTCACTGTGTTCTCAACCCGAACGTGCTTTGCGCGACATCGGTGACACGTCGTCTGAATCTGGAAGGCCTTCCGCGACATTGGTGACTCTTCTGAACCCAGGCACCTGATGAACCACTTCGGTGACCTGTCTTCTCAAGCTGGACGTGCTTTGCGTGATATAGTTGACACGTCGTGTGAATTCGGAACCCCTGGCACGACATCGGTAACACGTCGTCCGAATCCGGACAGGCCTTTCGCGACATTGGTAACACCTCTTCTCAACCCGGACGCCTATTGAACGACGTCGGCGATACCTCTTCTGAACTCGGACGCTCGCATTCACGACGTCGATGACACATGTTCGGGACTCGGGCGCCCTTTGCGTGACATTGGCGGCACGTCTTCTGACCCCTCTCAACACGATGTGGGTGACACCACACAACTACAACCCCCCCCCCCATCCCCACACTTCCCCAACACACTCCTCCAGAGTCGTAATCATCAGCGACTTACATAACTTTAACAGAGAATTCACAGCGGAAAACTCAGATAGCGCGGCTTATTGCTGACCATACCGCTTGATAAGCCGCGCTATCAGGGATTGTAATTCTCTGTAATTAATTTTCTCGCGCTGTTTAGCTGTAATTTCTCCGTTAAATTGCTATAAGACGTTGATGATTCTGGCCCCAGCACTCCTGTGCAAACATACAAACAGACAGACAAGTGATAGTTCTCGCTTATATATAGCCCCAGCAGGATAGGATAAGCCGTGCTATCAGGGATTTGGGCTGTATTTTCTCTATTAAATTACCGTAAGTTGTTGATGAATCCGGCTCCAGGACAATGCCTTTTTTCCATGACAACACTCGTTCAAGTAAGAGACACAGAAAAACTCCTAACTCTAGGATGGTATGTACTGGCCCACCCACCTTACTCGCCAGAGATGAAGAAATTGGCTGACAGATGGCAATGTGTTGTCGACAGCGATAGTTGGATCTATCCTAGTCCGGGGGCGGGGGCACATAACTAAAAAATAGGTAACAAAATAAATTGAAACTTACCGAGCGGCTCCTAGAGGACGAAATGGAACCTAAAAGGGACTAAAAAGCGAACGAATAAACATAAAAATAAAAAATCGCCCCGGCTTACAACCGTCTCGGGGGGCAAAGAGCGACGGAATGGAGGCATGCCGCGTGCTGACCGCCGGCTGACATGTTATAACCAGGGTCTACCATGGTGAGGAGGGCGCATGAAGCCGCATGACGCGTGCTGACCGCCGCCTGACATGTTATAACCAGGATCTAACATGGTAAGGAGGGCACACAACTTTGCCTGCTTGCAACCGCAACAAATGGGTTTTCGTTTTTTTCTTTGCGACTTTTCTTGTTTAGGTTTAGATGTTGTTCTGTAGGATCCGCTCGGTAAGTCTCAAATGGATTCGTTACATATAATACTTTTTATTTATGTGGCCCTCCCCCGGACTAGGATAGATCCCGATAGTTCCTATATGTACTTGTTAATTGTTGATTATACTGTTGAAGATGAATAAATTGAAAAAATGAAAGAGTGGCGGGAAACCTTTCCGACAACCTAAAAGGTAATCGTCGCAATAGTAGTTGGAATGTCGTCTTATGGTAATACAATAACTATGAAAACGAGACAAACGGAATGAATCGCTAACGGCAAAAACCACAAACAGCAACACAAAACTGAAGTGAACACAAAGCGGATTTGAAATTGAAATGAGGAGACTCGAGTGCATTAAGGTGCACCGTATGAAAGCTACGCATCGTGTCCTGGCGTCTCGTTCTGCTAGGATTACTTGATGTCCCTCCCTCAAGGCTGCAGCTTCCAATAGCCCTAATGATTAGCTAATTTATCGAGTTAACGGTATCAACTTGCAGAGGGCATTGAAAGAAGGTCGACCCATTGTTACGCAGAATTATCCGTCTTGCGCCG
Organism: Heligmosomoides polygyrus bakeri; assembly: GCA_947359475.1. Classification (NCBI taxonomy): domain Eukaryota; kingdom Metazoa; phylum Nematoda; class Chromadorea; order Rhabditida; family Heligmosomidae; genus Heligmosomoides; species Heligmosomoides polygyrus. The sequence goes on from OX375868.1 coordinate 12,295,884, forward strand.
ATGCCTTAGCTGTTAGGAAGGTCGGATGCAACGCTTTTTACACAGTGAAAGGTACTGATGGTTTGCGATTTACTAACGAAGGCGTTTCTAATTGAAGGACAATGAAAATGCTTCTGGTCATAAATGGTATGGAGACACAATTCATCCTCTTTTGAAATAAATCTTACGTTGCCTTAGGAGCCGTTCAGAGCAGCACCGCGGTGCGAAGCGACGAAATGACAAGTATCTATATCGATAAGGCAGCGCTAATAGTCTATAGCCGCATGCAGAGTCGGCAGCGGCGGCAGCCGTGATCAAGCATAGGGCATCGATTCCCGCCAAATCGATGCTCCTATGCTTAAGGTCCCCAAACACTTCTGCAGGAACGCCGCGGCCTATGCCTAAGGCCCCGTTTATACTTCGTCGCGGCGGAACGCGACGCGACGCATAGTAGCCATATTGATTGTGCGACGCGATCGATCAATTTGGCCTCATTGCGTGGCCATTGCGTCGCGCCGCGACGAAGTATAAACGGGGCCTAAAGCCCCTTTCATACTCGTCCGAGGGGCGGCGGCGGCGGCGGCCGCCGCTTCAGCGGCAGGTGGAGGGGCGGTGTCCGTTCTCGCCGCCTAGGGGTGCCTGACGTGGAGGCTGAGCGTTGTCCGCAGCGCGCACACAGGACAGCACACTCCACGTCTCGATGTGCCGCCGCTCTCGCTGCCCCTCGTGGCCGCCGCCCGAAATGGCCCCAGCCATCTCGAGCAGCGGCCCCGGCGGCGGCGCCGCCAGGGGCGTGGCGGGGCGTGGCCGCGGCGACGTCGCCGCTGCCAGTATGAAAACCCCTCCACCGCCGTGGCCGCCGCTCGGGCACGTCATCGCCGCCGCCTTCCTATGCTAAACCATTGGGCCGCCGCCGCCGCCGCCGCCTCTGGGACGAGTATGAAAGGGGCTTAAGGCGCCTTTTATACTCCCGCCGCGGAGCGGCGCGTCTGGCCGCGCCGCTACGCGATTGCAGTTAGAAAGGGGACCGGCAGCGACGCGAGGCCACGAGCTTCAGCGTACTACGGTCCGTGCGCCATGACGGATGACGTAGGAGACGGTCTATGAGTCAATGGAGGACCAAAACAGAAAGGATTCGTCTGGCTGGTCAGCGGAATACATTTTGCCAATGTTAGTGGTGGGATTCCTGTGGGGAGCGACGAGTCCTCTCTTATGGCTGGGGTCAAAGTCGTCTGCTCAATCTAGTGTAGAAATTGGTGAGTGTGGTATAGAGTTGAATCCCCCAAACTTCGGAAATGGCTACAGATCTCCATTTCCTTCCTAGGCAGCGGTAGGTACAGATGACTAAGGTCATGGTGACGGAAAACACCAAAATGCAAAAACTTCAGCGTTAGACAAAAAATGGATGTTAGATTCGTGATCTGCACCTTAAGTAATCCCCTAGGCGACGTTTGGGCGAAATCGGCGATTATGACCCCGACAGCCTTGGTCACCCGAACCTACCGTAATCAATTTCAAAAATGGATGTCAGAGTCGTGATCAACACCCTAAATAACACCCCCTCCCCCGCCGGGGCGAAGCTTGGTTGAAAACTTTTTTCGACCTTTTCCTACCTCTGTAGTCCCGAAAGTACAATAATGTCATCATTTTGCTACACCCTTTTTGTTCTGTTGATTGGGGAAGCTAAACAGAAAGGGCATAGCAAAATGGTCCATCCCAGTGTGCATTCTTCCACTCCACACCGAGTCTGCCGCAGGTGATCGCGCCGCGTCGCGCCCTTCCCTCCCGTAACCCAAAATTCCGTCAAATGTGGTGTTTCGGGGCGGCGGAGTATGAAAGCGATGCGGCGCCGCCGGGCGGCGCGAAAAATCGATAGCTATGTCGACCATCACGCCGCGCCGCGTGGCGGCACGAGTATAAAAGGCGCCTAAGCATAGGGCAGAGACGCAGAGCTCGCCGCCGGCGGCGTCCCTGCCCTATCCTTAACCATAGCGGCGAGCGGCGTTGCCGCAGAACTCTGTGGGGGCCTTTAGGCCTTGTTTAGAGTGCACACGACGAGTGGCGCGATGCGGCGTAGTGGCCAAATTGATCGAGCGACGTGATTGATCAATTCGGCCACTACATGTACCACCACGTCGCGCGTCGCGCGCCCACTAAACAAGGCCTAGAGGCCTCCACAGAGTTCTGCGGCAACGCCCCTCGCCGCTATGGATAAGGATAGGGCAGGAACGCCGCCGACGGCGAGCTCTGCGTCTCTGCCTATGGTTAAGCATAGGGCCATGGCGCTGCCGCAAACTCTGTGGGGGCCTTTAGACGCCTTTTATACTCGCGCCGCCGCACTGCGCGGCGTGATGGTTTATATGGCTATCGAGTTTTCGCGCCGCCTGGCGGCGCCTCATCGCTTTCATACTCCGCCGCCCCAAAACACCACATTTGACGGGATTTTGGGTTGCGTTATTTGGCGAATCGCGCTACGGGAGGGAAGCGCGCGCGGCGCGATCAGCTGCTGCACACTCGGTGTGGAGTGGGAGATTTCACACCGGGATGGACCATTTTGCTACGGCCTTTTTGTTTAGGTTCTCCAATCAACAGAACAAGAAGGGTGTAGCGAAATGGTGGCACTATAGTGCTTTTAGGACTCCAGAGGAAGAGAGATCGAAAAAAATTTCAACCAAACTTCGCCAAAGGGGAGGGGGGTTGATTAGGGTGTCGATCACGAATCTGACATCCGTTTTTGAAATTTTGGTCATTACGGTATGTTCGGGTGACTAAGGCTGTCGAACCGATTTGCCCAACCTCGCCTAGGGGGGTTATGTGGGATGCTGATCACGAATCTAACATCCATTTTTCGTATTACGCTGCAGTTTAGGCGAAATCGGTGATCATGACCTTAGTCACCCGTACCTTCCGTAACCTAGAAAGGGAATGGAGATCTGTAGACATTCCCGAAGTTTCACCTACTACGATAAAGATAGGTTTAGTGCACAATGATCCCGAAATGGTCATATGAGAGAATTCTGACTGATTATCGACGTTGAATGCCATCCAACAATTTTAGTTTTGGTCCCGCATATTTTGCAAAATAAAAAGGTTGTTTATTGCCACTTGCACTGCAGGGAACTCGAACAATACCACACTCAACAACTTCATACGTAAGTTGAGCGGACGACTTGGACCCCAGCCTTAAGAGAGGATTCGTCATTCCCCACAGGAGCCCCACGACTAACATTGGCAAGATGCATTCCGCTGATCAGCCAGACGAATCCTTTCTATTTTGGTTCTGAATAACTCATGGACCGTCTCCTTCGTCATCCTTGGCTTACGGACCGTAGTAAGCAGAAGCACGTGGACGCTCGTCGCTGACGCTCCCCTTTCTAACTGCAATCGCGCAGCGGCGCGTCAAATTTGGACGCGGCGAGAGTATAAAACGCGCCTTAACCATAGCGACAACGCCGCTCGCCGCTATGGTTAAGCCCCCGCGCAGCGGCCCAAGTATAAATTAGGGCTAAGGCGCGTTTTATACTCTGTCCGTGTGTGGGGGCCTTTAATCACGGCTGCCGCTGCCGCCGCTGCCGAGTGTGCATGCGGGTTATATGGGGGCATACCATTGCGTCGTGTCGCACCGCGATTGTGCTCTGAACGTTCCCTAAGGACATATTGATTCATCACTTCTAGCGAACGATATGGGAGCTTATAATCACATCACGTTGCGCCGCAATATACCTCTGAACGAGGAATTAGAGGAGCGATAAAATGCTCCTTGCTCTTACACAAATGGAGTGAGCCTTGTTCGCAACTACGTAGATCGATCAGCCTTTTTAGAAGCTTGCTGGCTACTGACTCGCTCAACGGAGCCAAGCAATATAGCGGGAGTCACAGTACAGACCAAATAGGGATTTAAGCCTTCCCATGACTACCATTGGATCAGTTCCGTTGTTGTAGTTGCTTCCAAATCCTGAGAGTCTCCACACCTGTATTGTGCTTCACTGTTACATCAGATATGTGCAACTTTTGTCCTAGTCAACATGTACCCTCTCTGCATGTTAATCACGGATTCTCTTGCGTACATAACAGAACACACGTTACTGAAATATAACTACCAGTATGCTGCAATGTATACGAATAGAGAGAATAATGAAGGAATTTTCGAGTTAGATGAACTTCTCCCCACTAGGTATCACCAGAGAAAATTGCTCCTCAAGCCCTGAACATAGTTGCATCGTCTTACATGGAGACCGAATCCACGGCGCAGGAGCACGGTCTCCGTACTTTCCGTTACCTATTTCCTTGCGTTGATGGATGTATTGCTGGTAGCTTTCAGATTCGTCAGCATCTGATCGTCATGTGCACAGCAGCCGCGGTCCACCACCCAGTATAACGTCCCACCTTCTCGGAATTCTTATCATTGTTTGTCATAGACAAGAGACCTACTCTGTATAGGCTATGAGCTTAATAATCATAGGCTCGATTCCGTGCCATAAAATATAGGCATTAGTTGAGGCGCACTAGTAAGCACTGTGGCTTGAGGCGCTTTTAGACCAGTGATGAACGAGGAAGATGGAATAATTATGTCGGTGCTGGCCTCTTCGTGTCTACAATACCCCCCATAAGGATTGGAAAAAGGGCGCGTTTTCCGCGTTCTTTCTGCTCTTTTTCTGTAGCTGCTTTATTCTTCACCCTTTTCGAAAAACTCACATGCCGTTGTGATCTCCTCGACGAGATCTACCCATTGCCACAAAAACATTTTTCGTTACTCCATTTTTGACCGCTATTTTTTCGAAAGCGCCAGGGGATACTCATAAGCGAGGGACGTCTCCACTAATTGCGTCCAAAGGACATTTAAGCGCTCGGATCCAAAGCCGGTGCAATTGACAGTAGCGCATCTTCAGATAACATTCTATGGACTTAAAAGATCATAAGGCCATAGAGAAAATATTCTACTCTATTTATTTATTTATTTTGGTTATTGCATTATGCACAGCACATTTTTCCTTTATTTTCCCTTCACTAGCAAAAAATTGTCTCTATCTGGTCAAATTAAGAGAGGGGATTAAAAATAGGAGAGACGGTGTAGTCAGCTTCAAATTGAGACGCGCCATGCAATCGCAACAGAAGAATTTTCGCTAGTCATAAATCCACTGCGCTCGACTCTCAATAATGAATTCTTCCTGCTTCACACGCGGTATATCTTTGGTGAAAAAGGATACAACCGCCCGACGAATTTCCTATGTACGGTAGTTTGTTACGTCAGCGAATTAGATGGAGGGAGAGATGGAACGACTTGGAGAAGATCAAAAGAGCCATCCAGCGGCCACAAATTAGTGGTGTACCCCCCTCAGCAACGGATTTTCCCGACATTGCACGCTGTGTAACTTTTCGAAGAAGGATGCTAGGGCACTAAGATTTTTTTCTGTGCAAAATACGCTTGAGTGTCTTTGAAACAGAAAAATTGGAAGGAACCAAGTTCAATCGAATCGTCCTTTGTAGACGCCGAAGCTCGGAGAAAATTCACGACATCTTAATTCCACTTTGTTTTCACCACCTAAGTCTCTGGGCCACTCAGTCTATAAAATGCTTAGGGTAGCACAGCTGATCATTGCAAGTGCTTTCTAACAATGTAGTTTTATAAAATTTTTCGAGAATCGACCTTTTGTGCCTTTTCCGCCGAGGTCGACTTCTAGGCAGCGTTCGGTTCGACCTCGGCGCTGCATTCATCACCCGCGTCCTCAGTACGCCTTCCTCGCACCTGGGTGCGAAACCCAGCGGTACTACGCCATTTCTAGGGAGCCGCGCAGCACTGTTACATCAACAGGACTATTGATTTCCCTGTTTGTCGCACGAGCTTGTTTTGAAAATTTTTCATACGCATCATTTAATAGAAATATTTTTATTTTTAAACATACGTGTGGAAGCGATACAAGTTCAATGCCGAACAACGTGTTACTTCCATGAAGTGCCACCTTCCTCACTGTTCATTATGCCTATTCTATCTAGATTTTTTGCTCTATTTGTACGATTCTAATCTCTTTTGCTTTGATTAATAATGTTGTACCACCTTTTCAAAATCAACTAACTTTTCACTGTATTTATTTTTTCCTAACATTTTTGCACCACACTTAAAACCTTTTTGGGATGATATTCTCCTCTATTTTTAAAGATGTCAGGAAACCTGGGGTAGGACACTAGTTGTAGATTTTCGAAATACCTTTCGATAATCACGACTAATCTCATTATTCTTTAATCCTTCTATTCATTGCCCATAAGATTGCGTGATACAGTACCGGACATGCCTTTTGATCATTGGCCGAAAAAGCCGCGCAGGTCAACTTTTTGAATAACTTCTTTAGAAATTAAGTACTTGTGAAAATAAACATATACTTGAACACAGCAGCTCAAGCTTTATCTTTTGGCATATAAATCTCAGTAGAGTTGAGCAATGCATATAGGCCCGACAGAATCAATCGAGTGGGCGCGACAACCTGCAGAGCGAGCGTTTGGGGAGCTTTATCGGAAATTCCCAGCCGTCCTAATCAGAAATTGCTCTAAGAATGTTCAGCTCATCTGGAGTGCGCCGTGAACAATGCATACAGAATCGGACCTATCAATCGAGTGGGCGCGACAGCTCGCAAATTGCACGCGCGTGCGTGTTCGGAGCGCAATAGCTCTGTCGAGATTGAATCGTTCCGGCTGCGGCTCGTGGATTTTGTAGGCACTAAGACGGTCTAGCAGTGCACTAAAGTAGAGTGGCGTAGCTTACGGTTGCATAGTGTTACAGGTGTGCGAAAATTCAGTTGGGGCTTGTGTGACGCATTTTTTCCGATTTCGGTGGACCACTACGGAAAGACGCGGCGAACTAACGGTCTCAAAATGCGTAAGCATAGCGCTTAAGCTACTTTACGATGACTTGCTCAGAACTCTTCAGCTTCCTAAGCTGCCTTAGCCTCAGCTGCCACTTTAAAGCGGCGGAAGATAGCGGTTAGAGTTTCTTGCGCTCTTACTCGCCCTGATTTGAGTGTTCAAGACTCCAATGGTACCGTTCTATGCAGTATGAAACGCGCTATCGAATGGTGCCAATTTCGACCGATTTTTGGAAAAATCAATTTTTTGACAGTTTCGCATCGAGGATGAGGTCGCTCGAGGCCGCGGCAGCCGGACGATGACGTCATCGAAAATCGATGTCTTGGAGTGGGCCATGCTTCATACCATTCGATAGAGCCTTTATGCTAAACTGAGTGGTGTTATTGATAGTAGTGGATACTGTAATGGGCGAGTGAGAGCGAGGAGAACATCGACCGTTGTTGTGACAAATTTCACGCTCGGGCGTGTTCTGAGCGCGATTACTCTCTCACATGTGAACCTTTCCGACTGCAGCTTGTGGATTTTGTAGGCAGTGAATCCCAATGCCTTAATGAACTAGTGGTGAATACTCCTGTGCTGGCGCGTGGTAGCGCAGTCGAAGGAGGTGTTGGCTGTCGCGTGCGCCCAATTCCAGGTTGGGATTTCAGGCCAAGCCAACTAATCGTAAGTCTTCCATCCCTTCGAGCTCAGTGGGTCGGCGTAAATTTTTTCTGTAAAGGAAAGACACTGACTTGTCCATCGCTCGGCCAAGAAAGTCACTGTAAGGGTGAGTGTGTGTTCAAATCGCCTCCACAGCATTCCGTAGAATAGAATGCGCGACGCATCCCAAAGGATTGAGTAAAAAGGGATTCTCCTTTACCTTTTATTTTTATTAGCAGGTCAATTGATGTTACCTGCTTGTTATAAAGTCTATCTACCGGCCAACATATTCGCACGATTCCCTGCTTCAATAGTCATCTCTGAAAATGAGAAGAAATCGACAGTATCGACCGAGTTGTCATGGGGGATACATATAAAAGATAAGGGATAAAGAGCGGCTTTACTCAATTCTTTCTGGGATGCGCCGTGCATTCTACTCCTACAGGACGTCATGGAGGCGATTTGAATGCGTATTTGGCCATACAATGCGGCGGCCAGCCGATGAACAAGCGGTGACTAGTCGACGAAAAAAGAAAAGCTTACGGTGGGCAGCCGATGAACAAAGCAGCGCTTTATCCTTTCCAGACAAGTCTGGTACCAATTCACCGACCCCGGAGGGATGGAAAGTTTGGTTGGCTTGAGCAGGATATCCGAACCTAGAGCCTAATTAGTACAATCGATTACGCAACATTCTTGTCTCAGTACGTAGAGTGCGAAAACTAATTCAGATCAAAACAACACTTAAATTATTATAAAGTTATCAGCATAATATACGAAAGTGAAGACCGAGTCGAGTCAATAGTACCGTTCGCCGAACGGCACTGTGTAGCCCCTATAATTGGCACAGTACCGCTGGGTCTCTCACCGAGGTGCGAGAAGGCCTTGATCGGGCGCGGGCGATGCACACAGGGCCCAGGTCGAGCCGAACGCTGCCCAGAACTCGACCTCGGCAGAAAAGTCGCAAAATGTCGAATCTCTTCGAATTTTATACAACTATGTTGTTAGGAAGCGCTTTCAATGGTGAGGTGTGCTGTCTTAAGCATTTGAGGAACTGACTGACGTGGAGTTCTAAATTATGAAAACAAAATGGGATCAAGAAATTGTATATTTTTTTCGAGTTTAGACACCTGAAAAACTATATTAGAGTGAACTCAGCTCCTCCTACCTTGCCTGTGCCAGAGCCACGCAAACCTGTTTTGCACAGAAAAAATTTCAGCACACTGGCTTCCGTCCTTAGAAAGTTGCAGTACGCAAAACGTTGTGAAAAAACGTTGCAGAAGTTGGTGCGCAGTGGATTTGTGACTAGCAAAAAAATTCTTTTTTTTTTCAAATAAAAAGTGTGCCATTTGCAATTCATTCACGTGCTTTAGTGTTCAGAGCAGTTTTTAACTTTGTAACCTCTTTTTAAAAAAAAGTTACAGCACCTGTTACACAGGAAAAGCTCATTGTTGGTCAAGAATGGAGAACTAGTTGGGGAGGCGAAATCTGGACATTTATCCAGACATGATACCTTTTCCAAGTCGATAGAGCTGCAAAGAAACTTTCAGTAATACAAAAATAGCTATTCCCTGTGCGTGTGGTGGCGCAATTGGAGGATACGCCGGCTGTCGCATGTTAGGGAGTCGAGGTTCTCGGACAGAGCGCCGTCCAGACCATCCAAACCTTCAATCTTTCGGAGTCGGCTAACCAGTATCCTAGCCTTACCTATCAAGGACAAAACACTAACTTATCCATAACCGATATTCATAGTGTGGACCAAGAATAAATTCAAATCTTTTCAACGATATCTCGCAGAAGTAATATGCATGGCGCGTCCCAGTTAGGAATTTTCATCTATTGTGCATCCTTTTCCTTTATTTGGCCAGATAAAGTCAGTTGTCGGCAGTACTCGGTAGATAAAGAAAAAATTTGTTAGCCCTTATTAGATAATCGAAAAAATAAAAAATAATTAATAAATAGTATAGAGAGAATAATATATCTATGGTGTTATAAACTTCTCGGTCTACGGAATTTTTCTTAAGGAGGAGGTACTGTGAACGCGCTGGCATTAGATCCGCGCGCTTAAGTGCCCTTGGGCGCAATTAGTGGAGTCGCCCTCGCTAATGAGTATCCCCTGGCGCTTTCGAAAAAATGGCGGTCAAAAATGGAGTAACGAAAAATGTTTTTGTGGCAATGGGTAGATCTCGTCGAGGAGATCACAATGGTGTGTGAGTTTTTCGAAAAGGGTGAAGAATAAAGCAGCTACAGAAAAAGAACAGAAAGAACGCGGCTACCAACTACCGCGCCCTTTTTCCAATCCTTATGGTGGGTATTGTAGTGGGTTGTGCGATACTGGCGAGGTCTGCAGGCTGACACGGAATCCTATCCTTACGCCCCACGTCCGCCCATCGATCAGTCCGTCTGATGACTCATGACTTACTCCCACTCCGGAGGGACAGTCGCTTCTATCCGAAATGGGAAGGTACCGATCTCGTACCACACCAGGACTCTACGGCTTCACTATATTCTAGTTCAAACCAGCTTACGTACAACGCGCACGCCGCTGTTTAATATAGGATTTATGAAACAAGCGACTAACACTACGGAGCACTTCACACACTCTGACTGCTGGGACTCTACGCCATGCGGTGTCAGACGAGGAGGAAGCACATCTCAGAGCCGCTGCTCTGTTAACCGACGTGCGCTTCCCGTTTTACACAACATTGGTGGGGAGGTTGCCTCTCGGTATTCCCAGATTCCGCTTCGGTCCTTAGACTTAGCCAGAAGTGGGACCCTGCCGGTCCGAGGAATTGCAAGTGGTTAGAAGGACGAATGTGCCGCTCAAGAGAACGCACGACCTCAAAAATGCTGACCCATGTCGATCAGGGGTCGGATTCATCAACGACTTACATAACTTTAACAGAGAATTCACAGCAGAAAACTTGGATAACGCGGGTTATCGCTCACCATATCGCTTGATAAGCCGCGATATCTGATTTTCCTCTGTGAATTCTCTGTAAAAGTTATGTAAGTCGTTGATGAATACGACCCCAAGTTTTACAGGCAGAATGCGCCCGAGCCCCGCCTATTGCTGAGATTGGTTGGCTCGGCGAGCCGCAACTGAACGAGTCCAAAGATTATCGTTCGGATGTGAATGTTGAACAACATTACGCAACATACATAAGACTGCCTAGCCCTAGGTAAGGCCTATGTTATACTTCGGCGAGCACTGCATAGCAGCCCGCGCAACACTGTCACCGACGTCGCCGATAACAGCGTCGCCGAAGTATAACATAGGCCTAACCTAATACCTAACAGTTACTGTAACTGGCAAATCATATGTAATATGCGCTTAATTTTTGCGGTTTCGTACATGTTTGATAATGTTAGGGCTCTGTACGCTCAGTCAGTCTATTACATGGCAAGATTCACTCATGGGTGACCACCATTGAAAGTCCGCTATTATTGGCGCAATTCTATCGGAGAGGAATGCAGTCTTGGTAACGCTTAGTCAAGGCTAAAGCAAACGTGTCAAAGCGTGATTAGGCCTTCCTGTCTTCTCTCATACACCTAGCTGTCGTGCTCTTAGGGCCTATTCATACCTCACAACGGGAGCGATTGGTCGACCAGGCTAGTCATACGTATCAGTTTTTGGTGGGCGATCGCTCGGCAAAATTCGATACGTAGAATTAATTGCCTGGTCCACCAATCGCTCCCGTCGCGAAGTACAAGCACTTCATTAGTCGAGTCCCCGGTGCTGGGGAGCATAGGCCCGTGTTCCACATCCTAGTGCTATGAAGTCCCGAACAGCACCGCAGCGCATAATTATCTCTTGTCCTTCGTATACAGGTCTACATAGCAGGTATAAAAAAGGACAAAAGGTCGACGTTACTCAATTTCTTTTGGGATGTTTTTTCTCCAATATCCCCTTTTGCCCTACGCATCCTACTTCTACTGGATATCGTGGAGGCGATTTGAATGCGTGTCTGGCTATACAATGACTTGTGGTGGCCAGCCAATGGCAAATCAGGGCTCTGTCATTTCCAGACAAGTCTGGATGAATTCAACTATCCCGCAGAAATGAAGAAACCATTGTCGACATTTCGTCGGAATGGCTTAGAGTGAGCTGACTTCTGTCTGTCTTGTACTGTCATTGAAATTGGTAGGTTTATTTTAAACGTACCGTGCCATCTGAATTATTCATTTTATCTCAAATCTTGAGCACGTGTAGCGCAGTCGGAGGAGGTGACGGATGACGCGTGCAATGAGGTCCTCGGTTCGGATCTTCAACCCAGGCCAACCAAGCTTTTCATCCTTCCGGAGTCGGTGAGTTAGTATCAGACTTGTCTGGGAGGGAAAAAGTGCTGAGTTGTTCATCGGCTGGCCACAGCAAGTCCAAATACGCATTCAAACCGCCTCAACGACAACCCGTAGTAGTAGAATGTGTGGGGCATCCCAAGAGGGATTGAATAAAGCCTTCCTTTATCCTTTATCCCTTATTCTTTACATAGAGGGTACTGTGTATTTTTTGTTCTACTTTCTAAAAGTAAACGAGGCCCGAACGGACTTGTTTGATTGCCGTCTCACTGCTTCGAACAAATATGCTGTAGAATCGTGGCAAAGTCAATAATACTAAACAGAGGCAGGGCTTCTTTCGCTCTGCGCGCATCTCAAATATTCCACACTTAGCAACGTTTTCAAAAACGTTTAACTGCATAATTCTTCTCAGATTCCATTGATGGTGTGGTTGCCGTGAGAGAAGGAGGCATTGCGCTGGGAATTCTTAAAATGTTTGAGGAAGAGAAGGTAGAATTCATAACAATTGGTGTACCTGCTGACACTTAATCTTTCCATATTTCCTGAATATCGGTCTTTTTTCAGACGGTTTTGGAAGGAGCGGGAGCGATCGGGCCGGCCGCAATACTCCAGCGAAGTGTTCGTGGGCTTGAAGGAAGACGGATCGCGTGCATACTCACCGGTGGAAACATAGACATCACTGCACTTGGTCGAGCTATTGAAAAAGGTACGAACTTATCCTAACGCCAAGAGCACACTTGCTTTGATGTGGGCTTGGTGATATGTCGTTGGAGACTGTGGAAATTATGTACTTGCTGTTTGCTGAAATAAGCATGCGGGACTTTGTTGTCTTCCAAAAAACTTGGGTAACTAAATATTTATTTTTCTAAGACCACACCCCAAGCATTAGCAGCAAATGGATGAAGGATAAAGCGAGCAATGAAATGCGTCCTGATTTATTTATACGATGCTACTTATATACCATTTTCAGGTCGAATTTGACATTTTTCCCGTCGAATTGGAAACTTTTGACGTCAAATTGGACACTCTTCTAAGCTCGCCTAAGACTTTTGAAATCAAAGAGAACTCTTCCGATTTGAATCAGCCTTCATACAGGTTGAACTACAGACTCAGTAAGATGGTTAGAAAAAATTTTCTTCAAGGAAAATTTAAAATAACTTTTTTTGAATTTTTTACTTTAGCCGCCCAGATGAGTGGAATAATTTTATAAAATTTTTACTTGTGGAGAAAAAAATAAAAAATAAAATTTTGATTTTTAAAGCGCAGCAAGCCAGCAACCATATAGTGCACTAAAAGACCAGATTGCGCCATGCAGTCGTGGAGCTCGTCGCGATTTTTATTTGATTGATAGTATAAATGCTGTTTACATGGAACAACGAGGTATGTGCGTTCTTAACAGTTGTACTTGTTGCATTGTATACAGTAGGTATGTATAAATCAAGATATAAATATAATCAACATTTACATATTATAAAACATATGTAAAACATAAAACATATACATATTAAAATATAATCAACATATACATACACTTGGACGACTGTATGGCGTAATCTCTTCTCTTGACAATAAAAATTTTCGGCTTCTTTAAAACATGCTATAAACATTATTTTTACACGAAAAATTAGAATTTTATATAATTTCAAACAAAGTGCTCACTTATTCGGTAAGTGAATTAAAGGTTTAAAGAAATCATACTGAATTTTCCTCGAACGAAGGAAAAACTGTAGACAATGCAGCAAGTACAATTTTTAGAGCGCACATACCTCGTTGTCCCATGTAAACAGCATTTACACTATCAATCAAATAAAAATCGCGACGAGCTCCACGACTGCATGGCGCAATCTGGTCTTTTAGTGCACTATATGGTTGCCGCTTTGCTACGCTTTAAAACAAAATGTAAGCTGTTATTTTTTATCCTAAAGTGAAAAATTTTATAAAATTATTGCACTCATTATGGGAGCTAAAGTAAAAAAATCGAAAAAAATTATTCTACATTTTCCTTGAACAAAAAAATCTTCTAACCATCTTATTGAGTCTGTAGTTTAACCTGTATGAAAGTTGTTTTAATTCAGAAGAGTTCTCTTTGATTTCAAAAGTCTTAATCGAGCTTACCATTAGAAGAGTGTCCAATTTGGTTTGAAAAGTGTCCAATTCGACCTGAAATGGTATGTACAGAAAATCCGTGCTGTGATGTTGGAACATTAGAACAACATGACATTCCCACGAACAACATGTGAGGGGCAGTTCACAGTTGACCAACGACAAGAATAGAGAAGAAGAAGTAATAGGAGTGCAGAAAGTACAGAAACAGCCTACTTTTTCCCATTTAGGCAGCTGTTCCTTCCACTGTTCGCAGGTTTTGTTTGAGAAAACTGTTATTCTTAGCACTGGCCGTGGCACTGATTTCGATCAGTGGGAATATAATTAGGTTGACCGGAAAGTCCTGTCGGTCTTACGTGGTTCACTTCAAACCAATCATAGCTTTCTTCGTGCTAATCGGATTCAGTCGAAATGAACATCATTCGAAGCAGCACACCCTTGTCAACGGGCCACCAGTCGAGTTACATCATCAGCGAAAAAAAGATGGTCGTGATTCGACAAAATACACGAAAGCTCTTTTGGCATGGTCCTCACTGGTGAAGGTTTTACCAGCGAGAAAGTTCTGAACGTGTTTGAAAAGGTGGTGGTCGGATGGTGAAAGGTCTGGATCTGAAGAATATGGCGGGCGAGGCAGTACTTCAACGCTCAATTCGTTCAATTTTAGAATAGTGATTTGTGAAACATGTGGACTGGCGTTATCGCGCAAAAGAATCGGGCCTCTTCTGTTGACCAATGCTGAGGTTACCGCAATTTTCGGTGCATTTCGTCGTCTCCTTACTGCTGTGATCGTTTAGCCTGGTGCCAGAAAATTGTAATGGATCACACCAGCCGCCGACCACTACACAGTGGCACCTTTTTTGGTGGAGGTTCGCCTTTGGAAAATGCCTAGGGGGCTTGTCGGAGTCCAACCACTGTCCGAAACGTTTCCTGTTTTCGTGCAGAGTCCACTTTTATTATTATTATTATTATTATTTATTACACGAGTATGTTCATGTGGGTTACCACAACAATTTCCATAGAACCATTTGCCGAAAGCCAACTAGATAAACGGAAAACATATAAGTATATAGTTAAGAACTCATGTGATGGCTCAGAAACTTTCTAAAGGAAGAGAAGGAAGAGAGATGTGTGATAATGGTACCATTTTTAAGCTCGTCATATAATGTGTTTGACCTGAGTGTGAAGAAATGAAAAATGCCTCTGGGGTTCGTCGGCGTCGATCCACTGTCCGAAACGTTTCCTGTTGTCATACAGAATCAATTCTTCATCACAAGTGATGATTCGGTCCAAAAAGGGACGAGTGTTGTTGCGTAAAAGTAGAGAAGAACAAATCTCGAAACCTGACAACTTTTGCCGCTCACTCAGCTCGTGGGGCACCCACTCTTCGATCATTTTCACTTTCCCGAGCCGTCTCAAAGCATCCGCAACAGCAGTTTTACTGACGTCTAGCTCTGCCGCGATCCCGCGAACTGTTTGGGATGGTTCAGCTTCCACCAGTTCCTTCCACTCGTCGTCCAGAATTGCTCTAGGTCGACCGCTGCGGGGTCACCTTCGAGGCTGAAATCTCCGGTCCGAAATTTACTGAACCACTGACGCACAGTGCGTTCTCCAACAGCATTAGTTCCCCACACTTGACTGATTTGTCGAGCTGTCTCGCCTAGGGATTGTCCCAATTTGAAGTTAAAACGAAATATCGTTCGGAACTGTTCTTGAGGGGCGTATTCATACTTCTATGTAAGCCCTTCAGAAAAGAAATATAAAACAACGTTGAAACATAAATTGTTTAGTCAGGTAATACGAAAAATTCTGTACAGAAAGTAGCATAATGGGGAATGCAAGTTGAATTTTTACTTAATAATAGATGAATGAAAAGTAGTAACATGAAACGCTGGGAACTTTTCGGATAACCCAAATACCAATTTACGTGAAGCTTTCACGTAGTTCTCAGATTCGATTTCAAGGTTCTGGTTCAAGACATGTTACGCTTCCTGGATAGGATAAACAGCTCAAAGGATGAAGCGAATTGCCTTCCCCTCCTCCACCTTTTTTCCTCGTTTTCCCCGTTCCTTTTTTCAAGCCAGGCGTATTCGCTCCATGATTTCATCAATATCCTTATTCCGTCTGAATGCAACATGTCGGAAACAAGGAAGAAGTATAAAATGAAGGAATCAGTATAAAAATAGCAAATCAGACATACCTAGGATTTAACACATTTGCTTGAGCCTGGAGCGACTGGTAGAGAGGCTATATATTGCTACAGGATGTTTTTTGCGACCAAAACTCTTGCGCCAGGCGGGACTCGAACCCGAATCTTCTGCATTCCGGGCAGCGAAGCAGAAGATGCGGGTTCGAGTCCCGCCTGGAGCAAGAGTTTTGATCGCAACAGAACATCCTGTAACAACATATACCTTATTGTCGTAGCGAGATTTCAGCATGTTGCGAAGCTACACACATCGCACTATTCCCCATGTTGTTGTCTGAAATGCGACAGGATTGCCAACGGTCGAAGAAACATTTTACTTTCCATTTTCGGTTGTTTTAAGTTGCTGTAGGTGCGTGTAGAGCAGTCGGAGGAGGTGCTGGCTGTGGCATACATCCGATACCAGGTTCTTGGTTCGGATCTCCCGCTCAGGCCAACCAAACCTGCCCTCCCTCCGGGGTCGGTGAATTGATACATGACTTGTCTGGGAAGGATAAAGCGCTGACTTTTTCATCGGTTGTCTATTGTATGAGCAAATACGCACTCAAATCGCCTCCACGACATCCCGTAGAAGCAGAATGCGTGGCGCGTCCTAAGAGGAATTGAGTAAAGCCGTCCTTTATCCTTATTCTATGTTGCTATGGACTGTTCTTTGGTGTAAACCTGGTTGAATGTAGCAACCTCTACGGAGTTATTGTGATCTGCTTTGGGTGTTAGGCTGGAGAAGGAGCTCGAGCAGGTAACGATCTTAGCACGAGTGAGCTATTTGAACCACATTTTGAGTTTCCTCTCTTGTCCACTTCTGCGCACTCTACTGCTGACGCGCTGCTGAAGGGCAGTGGAGGAAACACCATGACTCGGCCCCTAATTCTATTTATTCAACTCACGTGTTACGGTGTTGCCACGACGTTTATGACACTCCTTCCGCACCCCGACACGCGTGCCACGACCTTCAGAAACCTGACGCACAGTGGACGATATTGAGGAGAAATAATGGTTCCCCTAATTCCCCTCTGTAGTTGTCCCCCTTAGCTGATCCCTTCTTCTTTACTGGTTACCTCCTTCTGATCCCCTTACTCGGGATGCCTACGCAAGTTGGACGTCTGTGGCACGTCTTCTGAATCCTGGCGCACGCTGGACGACGTCTGAATCACGATGCACGTTGGACGTCTTTGATCCGTCTTCTAAATCACAGCGCACGTTGGACGATGTCATCAGCACGTCTTCTGAATCCCTATGCACGCTGAACGACGTCTAAGGCATGTCTTCTAGATCTCTACGCTCTGCACTTGATCCCCATCCATACTCTGACACATAGTCCGCTGAGTATATCGTGAACTTGGTTGATCCGTCGCTAAGGATATAGTTCACCAGAAATCGCCCATGGTTAAGCTCAAAAAACCCGGGTGGCATACGTAGCACTGTCGTAGGCATTTCTTGACGTCATTCCCCTCCCCGTGACGCGTCGGACACGTGACATTTGTCGATTACATATATACGCATATATATATATATATATATATTTATTTATTTATGACATAGATCGAGGTCTAGAACCAACAATAATAGAAAGAACGAACCGCAAAAGCATTTCTACAAATCATAAAAATCACTGCTGAACGATGCATGAGTGGTAGCATATCTTCGAGCACTTACGTTATTCAACATCTAGTAGGTCTTTTACACAGTTGCACGAACAGGCTCGCCAAATCCTCGCACTTGCCTAGCAGCAAATTGAATTCCTTGAGAATACTGTAGGGTGGGAAATCTGACCAGCAAACGACACCCAAAGTTTAAGCCTTCCTGGAAGGATTTTCTGCATCGTGATAATATCGGCAGTTTTCCTTCCGTTCTTTAATGATGGATGGACAAAAAAACTCACCATCAGACGGTTGCGAACCATTTGGAATCAAACTATAATCCATCGAAAAACGTCTTGTCATGGACTTCCCCGGCTGCATGGCGTCCACCCCTAGGGTGTGTTACGCCGTCTTTTTAATATCGTGTTTCGGGAACTTTATTTATAGGACTGGCACTCGACGTTCGGCTCACACAGGTGAAAACGATAATCGACGACAAACCTGGTGCATTTGCTGAATATTTTGGAGTATTTCGGGACAACGAATCAAACCTAGTAGATGCCGTAACGGTAGTCGTTCACGTCGCATTTTCTACATTGCCATCTGATACTCTTTCGTTTAGGAGACCATCTTCCATCGGCTGGATGCGCAGACAGGTCGCTGCAAGGTGATCGCTGACATAGCGGGAGAAGATCACATGATCCAAGTGAACGAGGCGGTCGTTGCGAAGTGAGTTTCGAGGTCTCGACTGTCGACCCGTGAAGAGCGGAATTGCTAAGACCACTGGAACCAAGTCGGAATAGATGCATGACATAAGAGCGCGCAATTGGAGCTGGAACGCACTTGCTCGACGCGCCACACACGTGGGCTGGCTCGACGTTCACGTGGAGATTCGATCGATGCGCATCGGTCTATTGTATGCCCACGGTGGCGCTACCGGCAGGCGGATCGTGGCATAGTGGATGGTAACGTTGCATCGTGCGAAAGTTGTCGGGGGTTCAGTTATCCTGCGTGGCAGAACTTTTGCATCTCAACTGACTGGTTGAGATTTGAGGGGTTTTGACGTCTACACAATTTGCTGTCGTTTTCTGTGCATTTTTTCAATTGTGTGCGCTTCTGAGGGATCCAGCTGCGAACTTCTCATGGGCGACGAAAACAGTTTCCACACGAGCTGCTTGGATGAACCACATCGCGGAGTCCCCTAACTAGCCTGGCACTTCCCTGCCCTGCTAAGCAGTTTTAGTGAGCTCAGAGTCATCAAATGGAGATATGCGTCTCTCAGCATCAAGCACTCGCGCGGGGGAAACCATGCTCCAATCAAGGGGCCGGATTCACCAACGACTTACAGCAATTTAACAGAGAAACAGTTACAGCCGAAATCCCTGATAGCGCGGTTTATCAAGCGATGTGGTGAGCGATAAGCCGCGTTATCTGAGTTTCCCGCTGGGAATTCTCTGTTAAAGTTATGTAAGTCGTTGATGAATCCGACCCCAGGTTTCGCGCTCAAGATCTATTCCGAATTGGGGGGGGGGAGTCACTCGTAAAAAGTGTGCCTAACACGAGGAAAAGAAACGATGACACACAGATAGTAAAGGAAATAAACAAACACTGCTATAGTTCTGTTCTGCGCCCTCCTCCGCGACAGCGGGGGAAGGGGCTCCAGGGTGTGGCTCAAGTGACGCATCCGTGTTAAGATCGCCTACATCCTGGAGTTTCCTCCCTTGACCAATTCGGAAGTAGATAAAACACGGATCTGTAATCGAAACCAGGGGCCGGATTCATGAACGCGGCCGGAGGTAAATTCTACCCCCACTTACCTCGACGGCCATTTACCCGCCACTTTCCCCGAACTTACCTCCGTTTTCTGATTCATGACGGCCAAGGCGAGGGTTTTGCTCCGCTGCCAATTTCTGACCCAATGTGCATGCCTCCGCTGGCCCGCTTGCATCAGCTAACAGCGAAACCAAGCAGTCACACTTGCTGCTGGGACGTCGCTGGCACCGACACTAGCAGCATCGTATTTAGGGGAAATGAAATGTGAAGTGTGGGGTTGGGCGAGGGGGGGGGGGAGGGAGGGAGGGAGAGTAGCATAGCAGGAAGTACAGAAACAATAGTAAATGTAAGCCTACTTGACTAGTAATGGGTGCCATCCAGTAGCCTCCATAGACAACATATGCCAAGGAGGGCTAAGGTGGTGGACGGGCATAGTCCACACACGCAAATCGTAAATTACGATTTGCGTGATGGGCTAGGCTCATGGTGACCCAAGCCGACCCACAATGCCATTAAAGGAAGTAATTCACTTGAAAATACGTGGCATTGTGGGCCGCCATGGTCCACAGAGCCCAAATATCATCGAATGCAAGCCTAATAGAGAAAAACAAAAGGTAAAACAACTCACCGAAGTGCGGCGAAGGACGTGCGCATGGCGACGGCAACCAGGCGCCTCTGCCAGGCATTGAATTTGCGGCTGGCGGCCAGCTCAGAGCTGGCTAAGGGCCAGCGGAGGCATGCATTGGGTCAGAAGTTGGCCGCGGAGCAAAACCCTCGCCTTGGAGGTAAATGTTCCCCGACGCGATGACGGGGTAGCATTTACCTCGACACTTACCTCGGATTTTTCCCGCCGCGCGTTCATGAATCGCGCGTAAGTGGGGAGTGGGGGTAAATTTTGCACTTACCCGCCGGTAAATCGTTCATGAATCCGGGTCCAGGAGATAAGAGTGTACTAACATTAGTTGTAGGCAGAGACGTACAACGGGTATGCGCCACGGCGCGGCATGATGACCCCTTCCCCCTAGCCGCTTCGCGCCCGATTTAGTTTTAGTGGCCATAGATCCATTCCGTGAAGAGGCCTCTATTTCAGATATGGCAGACGTTGCTGTTTCACAATGAATCATAGAGTTCCGAGGATTAATGTTTGATGGTTCTCTTGATGGCAGCACCAATATATACGAGGATTCGATCAGTTTTTGTTCTATTAATAAATCGTTAAATTGTTATGACAGGCTGTTATATTCTGTGCCGGGCTAGGTTAATAGGAAGACCAGGGCCAGATTCATCAACCGCTTACCAGCCGGTACCACCTCACGGCGGATTCACCATATTGCCCTACGTAGTAAGTGATACAGAGAGATACAGAGATATGACACGATTAACCGATATACCGTTGCCGGTCGGTAAGCGGTTGCTGAATCTGGCTCCAGTTTGTTGAGCGGTCTAAAGCATTCCACATACCTTTGCGACAAAACGGCAGCCTATCCTTAACCATAGGGCAGGGACACAGATTATGCTACCGGCTGCAAGAGGTGCTGCTCCGCACCTTCACACTTTGTTTACGAACCGGTAGCAAAGCGACAACGGCGGAAAAGTCAAATTCCTCCCGGCAAAAATTATTCGAACAATTTTTGCTGCAGGTGCCTCTTCGCCTAAAAGTTCTATCTACGCTTAGCCACCCCACAGAATTAGGGTGCGTTTAGTGCGCACGTGACGAGCGATGCGATGCAACGGTAAGCTCCCATATCGACGATGCGTATGCAAAAAAGATGCAAAAAATGGAAATGCATGCAAAAGGTAGTCTTTGGAGGTGTATTCCAAGGTTGGCTGTCGTTTAATCTTGGTACGAATATATCTGTAGTAGTGTTCGAGCTGTGGAGCCAGGATTGTTATCCACACTTTATTCGGTTGACGCTTTGGCGTAATAGCCTTTTTCAGATCCTACAAAAGTCAAGCGATGTTTGAAAGGTTACTCATCCAAGAACTATTTCAAGTCACGTGGTTTCCGGAATTAATAGGAAAAGGAGACGAAAATGGAAGTGAGACAGCCCAACTATGCAGCTAACTTCAAAGGGCTATCGTTAGACAGCCCAACTATACAACTAACTTCAAAGGATTATCGGTATTATCCAGAAGTGGTTTTCAGAATAGCAGCTACCACTTTCGGTGGAAAAGTGTAAAGTGCTTCATCTAGGGGCTGGAGGTCAATTACACCAATACACTATCTGACTCAGCACTCAGTTGTGGAGACGAGGTTAACGACTTAGGATTCCTAATCACGAGTAATCTAGATTTTTACAAACACTGCACACTGGTTTCCAACAAAGCCACAAGAGCAATGTACAACGTGTTCAGAGCTATCACCACCTATATATAAAAGAGTTTGTCCGTCGAGTGATCTAACCTAATTGAGATACGCCGCATCATCCACAGCTAGGGCGGCCGAATCATCTAACCTTTGTGAGATATCACCACCTATCACCATCACCATCACCATCACCACCTATTTATAAAAGAGTTTATCCGTCGAGTGATCTAACCTAAGTGAGATACGCCGCATCATCCACATCGCGGGACGGCGAGTTATCTAACCTGAGTGAGATACGCCTCATCATTTACAGCGCGGGCAACATTTGCTATTGAGCGTGGGATGTTTCTGCAGCAGGTGAAGCACAGCCTTTTACAGCTTAAGGCCTATGGTATACTCCCGTCCGCTGCTGCGACGCGGGAGTGCACAGCGACGCGACGGCTCGCGATGCGCGTCGCAAGCCATCGCCATCGCTGAGGCTGACATAGTTCACGCAGTTCTGCAGACGGAGACTTCTGCAGAATTTTAACGAATCAGCTGATCCAGTGCATCTTTTTCTTGTATTCTTTGTTTTGTCGATCGTTACGTTCGTGATTTCGCGTTTTTCCTGTTTTATCGCCATCTGATACGTAAACCCTTGTAGGATTGTGGTTTTCAACGGTATTTCGTCGATGTCATGTTTAGCTAGGGGGGGGGGGGGGTTCCGCCACTCATGCATTTCTTTCGTTTTTCATTCCACCCGCAGGCACTGAAACCCACGTTTCTGTGCTCAACACGACACGAGAGGTTTCTCGTGACGTGCCTAGCACGGAAACGTCCCAGTTGTGGCCCAATTTCCGTAAAGTGATGTTTATCCAGGAGGGTTTCGGCACAAAAGTGAGAAAAATCGGCCTCAAAAAACACCTCCTCAAAAAACGAGTCATTCAGTTGGCACATTTCTGTGCCGGACATGTCAGAAGAAACTCCCTGTGACTTGTCCGGCACAGAAATGTAGATTTCGGTGCCGGCGAGGAAATTCAGAGGCGAAACAAATGCGACTATCGGCACAAAAGTGAGAAAATCCGCCATTCAGAAGCCGTGCAGCCGATTTCGTGCTATTGGCATAGTAGGACTAGTAAGGGGGTTGGAGTAGAAAGGGAACTTCGACAGCGACCAGGAAGGAGCGAGGCAGGAGGAGGAGGCATTGGGATGGGGTTCGATAGGGGAACAATGAAGCAGGCCAGGAGATGGTACTAAGAACGGTTTAGGCAATAAGGAGGAACCAGTAGGTAGCTACCAATAAGGGGGCAGTAAGGAGGACCAGCAAGGGTATTCATTACGAGGGGACCAGTAAGGGAGACCGGATTAGAAGACGTGACACCGATGTCGCGCAATTGGCGTTTGCTCGCCGTCGTCATGCCATGAGCGTGCGAGGGTTACTTAATTGGGGTAGAGTAATAAGGACGACCATAAGGGGTGGGGGGAGGGATCGACAGGAAGAAGGGACCTGGAGCGGAACTAGGACAGGGAACCAGCAAGAAGGGAGCCGTAAGGTAATTCATACGGGGAGCAAGGAATCTACCATCTGTGCAACCTCTTCAAGCTCAACACACCTGCAACTGGCGCGCTTCTGAGCTTCTGGATTCGGAAGACCGGTCTGCTGAGCTTCTGGTTTCAGAAGGAGGTTCTCTACGTCCCGCTACAAGCATCTAGGTAATGAAAATGTGTCTCCGACGTCGTGCGGCGAGCGTAGAATTCAGAATTCAACATGGGATGCTGGTGCTGCAGAGGAAGTGCAGCCTCCTCCTACTTCACACAGCGGCAACTGCACGCCTTTCTGAGCGTCTGGCTTAGAAGACGGCTCCTCTACGCCTTGCTAGAAGCATCTAGATTAAGAAGATGTATCATCGGCATCATGCGACGAGCAGCCGCTTTCAGAATTCAACGTGGGACTCTTCTGCAGTAAAGGAAAAGCAGCCTCTTCCTGCTTGACACAGCGGCAACTGCTCGCGTTTGTTAGCTTCTGGATTCAGAATAAGTGTTCGCTACTACTGTGCTCGTTTCTGAGCGTCTTGATTCAAAACCCGTGTCGCCAACTTCGTGCCATGAACATGGGAGGACCACTAAAGAGGTAAGAGCAGTAAGGGGACTTCGAGGGTGAGGCCAGGAGAGCGACCAGCATAAAGGAGGGATCGGGATGGGACACAATAGTCAAAAAGAGGGACACATACAACAATGAAGCAGACCAGGAGGTGGCACCAAGAAGGGTGGAGGCAATAAGGGGGACCATTGGGGAGTTACAAATAAGTGGGAGCAGCAAGGAGGACCAGCTTGGGGATCCATTACGAGTGGACCAGTAAGGGAAACAAAGCGTGCAGGTTTAGGAGATGTGACAGATATCGCGCTGTGGGCGTCCGCTCACCGTCGTCGTGCCATGAGCGTGGGAGTGCAACTTTGTGAGATAGAGAAGGAAGGGGACCACAACGGGGAGAGGACCCGGAGAGCGACAGGAAGGAGGGAGCTGGAGGTGGAACCAGGGGTCGGATTCGTCAACGACTTACATAACATTAACAGAGAATTCACTGCGGAAAAATTAGATAACGCGGCTTATCGCTCACCTTATCGCTTGATAAGACGCGGTATCAGGGGTTTTGGCTGCAATTTTCTCTGTTAAATTACTGTAATTCGTTAATGAATCTGTCCCCAGGGGGAATCAGCAAGAAGGAAGCTGTAAGGGGAATTAATACAGAGAACAAGAAATACACCATCTGCGCAGCCTCTTCCTGCTTGACGCAGCGGCAAATGCGCGCTTCTGAGCTTCCGGATTCAGTGGAAGTGTCCCCTACGTCGTGTAAGATGAATATGTATAGGCTTACAAGATGGGTCGTCTGGTCACGTAACAAGGGTCTGAATTCATGGGAACGGCTGCAGAGGAGCAACCTGAGGGATAGAAGTACTGAGCAGCACAAACCAATGACGTTACTAGAACGTCGGTGAGGATTCCTATAGAGTAGTGAACGGCTTCACGCCGATAGTGTACGCAGCAAAACCTAGATGTTAGCGAATTTTATGTTTTACAGTTATTGCTTTTCGTAGGTCAGTACAAGGCCGCGCAAGTGCGAAACACGCCGTTAGGAGGAGCACTTGTATCATCTAGTGATAGTAGCTTACTTCTCCAAATATATAAAACATTTATCAGACCAATTCTTGAATACGGTATCCCAGTTTGCAATTCTTAGACGCGTAAGGGTATCACAACGTTAGAAAGCGTGCAGAACAGCTTTACAAGGAAGCTCATGACACGTACGCTGGGACCTCATTACGATCAAATACCCTCAAGCAATGTGCTAAATAAGAGTTTTGGATTGACGTCACTTGCTCTTAGAAGGAAGCGAAATGATCTTTTACTGTTTCACAAACTTGCACATCAGCAAATTGGAATCGAAATTAGATATCTAGTGTCGATAAGAGCATCTAACGCCCGTGTTGGTGTCGTTAAGTATGACACTGATACTGCCAAGTAACTGTCGCCGTTTCTTCTTCACACATACAGGGTGCGCATTAATTATGGGTCTCGACGAAAATTTGCGGATTTGAATCGCGAGCGAGATTTTTTTTTCTGGAAATCCGAGTGCTAATATTTTGTGTTTTGTTTGTATTATGCAACACGGAAAGTTTTATCTACGTTCTTCGCATTCTAGACTATGGTTAAAGCTCATCCGAAGCGAGCCGCCATCATCGATGTGGACCACGAAGGCCATGAGCCGAAGAAAATTGCTCATCTTCCATCTGTTCTCCAGCGATTGGTTCGAAAAACGATTAAACGGTTTAACGAGCTTAAAAGCACATCCGGCAAAGAAGGACGAGGTAGAAAGGTTTCTGCTGCAACGTCTCATACCATAAAAAGTATTCGTGGGTGAATTCCACGTCGCTCAGTGAGGAAGATCTCGAAAGAGGAAGGCATCAGCGCTGAGAAACATTCTCAGAGGGAAGCTAGGACTGCGCACTTACTGATAACAGACGGCACATTTTCTCTCGGGCCAAATGAAGAAGGTCCGGCTGAAGAGTTGCAGGAGATCTCCGGAGCGCTCCGCAGGTGGCACGCACCGGGGCATCGTTTGAAGTGACGAGAAAATTTTTACAGTAGAACATATTTTGAATCCATAAAACAATCAGATTCTTACAACAGGTAAGAAGCAAGTTATTTCTAGAGGAAAAGTCATCGGGAAAACTGCACATTCGAGCTCTGTTATTGTTTGAGCGCGGTAACCTTAGATGGGAAGCGCCGCTGATGTTCGTCGATGCTGGAGTGAAGATCAGTAAGGAAATATATTTGAAGTCAGCCCTGAAGATCGTTTTGAAGCCGTTTTCCATTTCTCACTGAGACAAGCCATGGTGCTTTCAGCAAGACTCGGCTCCAGCAGACGAGTCGAGTGTCGCTCAGCAGTCGTGTTTGCAGATTTCATCGCCTATGAAAAATGGTCGTCAAATTCACCAGATCTGAACCCATTTGACTTTTTGATCTGGTCAATTTTAAAGCATAAGATCTCAGCTACAAGCTAAAACAACTCTGGTTTGCTCAAAGCTGCACCTACGAAAGCGTGGAATGATCTCGATGAGGACTACCTGCGTGCCACCTGCGGTGCCTTCGTGACTCGTCTGAGAACCTGTATACGCTAATGAGAAGGGCATTTCGAGTGAAGATTGTCGATTGTTCTCAATTTTCGATTGTTGAGGAATCAATTTTCGATTGTTGAGGACCTTGGCAAAGACTGCCAAGTGTTTTTCTCGCTTTTGAATTGCTTGCTTTACTGTGGCACTTCGATTTTTTGAGGCCCATAATTAAGGCGCCCCCTGTAGAACCCTCTCGTTATATGAGAAGCTTCGCAAAAAGCATTTCTTGCCATCAAACTACAACGATTTCAAAAAAGTTTTTCTGCGAGCATATACGTTCCTGGAGTAAAATACTTCAGATGTTGCGAACACATTATTGACGGTGTGTGTTAATTGTGTTGTATTTCTGGTGTAATTTTAGCACACGAACATAGTCGTGTAATAAATAAAGAAATAAAGTAAATTAACTTTATGGGAGCGGCCGAGAGGAATGGATAATGTACGACAACAGGCGACGATCGGCACAGTGGGTGGACAGCGATGAGAGCCCCAAGGTTTTTGCGAAGCCGGAATTGCACCAAAAGAAAGTAATGGTGACAGTCTGGTGGTGTTCGCTGGGAATTATTCACCACAGCTTCCTCCCTCCCGGTGAATCCATCACGGCAGAGAAGTACTGCATTGGAATTGAAGAAATGATGAAAAAGTTGAAGGATATCCGGCCGGCCTTGGTAAACCGAAGGCGAGTTCTCCTGCACGACAATGCTCGCCCCATGTAGCACGAATGACGTTGCAGAAATTGAATGAGCTGAGCATTGAAACTCTACCACATCCTCCGTTTTCTCCCAACCTCTCCCCAACAGACTACCATTTCTTCAAGCATCTTGGCGACTTCTTGGTAGGGAAAATATTCAAATACCAACAGGATGCCGAAAGTGCCTTCGAAGATTTCGTCAATTCCAGAACTTCTGATTTTTATGCTACTGGGATAAAAAAGCTTGTGTCACGTTGGCAAAGATGTGTATGTAGAATCAGAAGGTTTTTATTTCGATTAATAAACTTGCCTAAAAGCCGAGATATTAACTGTTTAAATTTACAGTGGTTCAGTGCCATTTATTTCGTTACAACCTAATAGTTCCAATGCGACATATAACAATTAGTAGATAAAGTGTTAGAAACCCTGAAATCTATATGGTTTACAAATAACAAATACAACAACGATTTTTCAACGAAATACGCCCATTTTAACCCTGGGCATGGTTCCTTGGTAAAGTTCCTTAAAGGGTGTACTTGAAAGAAATATGCATTCCCTGTTGCTCTAAAGAAGCAGAATGCGCTAACTATTCCAGATGGACCGCTTCCCTCTATCAGAGCTGGGACCGTTTTCATCCGAGAAGTGTGCAAACTCCAGGCGGTATGCGCTACCCGCATTCCATATCGTCAGATCTGCGGAGCAGAGGACGTCCGCTGAGGTGAACTTCATTTCCCAGGAGATAGCTTCGACGATGGAAGAAGCGGAGATAATTGGTTGGGGGAGGCTGCAGGGGAAGATGACGTGTGGTACGAAGAGGACAGCCTCAAAGAATCTCTAATGTGCCCCTATTATATGGAGAAGTAATGCAACATTTTGAATGCAGTCTTCTGAATGTTCTCTGCTCTGCCGGGTACGCCATTAACTACCAATGTAATTCAGCTAAAGAATTCAGGAAGATGTGCATGGTAACGCAGTCGGAGGAGGCGGCGGCTGTCGCGCGCACACGATTCTAGTTACTTGGCTTGGATTTTCTGCCAAAGCCAACAAAGCTTTTCCATTCCTCTGGGCTAGGTGTATATGTAGCAGACTCGTATAGGAAGCACACTGAAGTATACCGTTTTTACGTCAAATTGGGCAGTTTTCAAATCAAATTAGACACTCTTCTAATTAGGGAAGGGTTTCGACCTCACATGGAACTTCAAGTTGAGACCAGGATCATTAGAAAGGGCTCGGAATGCTGATTATGAATATGGGTGTCAAAATTGCAAAATGAAACTCCTGAGGGAGTTATTGCCTGCCGAAACTGGGGGCCTCACCACAGGTTGGCTGTGCGACGCACCGGGCGCGAGAGTGGTGAGTCATCGGTGCTCCGTAAGAAGGGCCTGCCAGCTGCGGCGGTGGCGCAGGGGTAGTGCTCACGTCCGTCGGGTGCGACGTCCGTGGTTCGGTTTGCATTGCTGCCGGTCTTTTTGCAAATCATAATTTATCTTCGAAATGTCCTTTTGTTCTAAATTATGACACGTGTCTGATGAAATAGCCGGGAAAACTACCATACACGTTTGTAAAAATGCTTAAAGGCAAAAACTGCTATAGTGACATTTTTATTTACTCTGGCACCCCAAATTCAGCGAGAAAAATGGACACCACCTTTGCTGGTGAAAAGGACATAGTGAGTAATGAAAAAGCAGTAGATCAACGACATTTTGTTCTTCCTCATCATACATTCTACTCACCTTTCTACTTCACACATTTTTTTTTGCTTTGTTCCATGAATGCCAAGGTTGTTAGAAACAAAACTAGTTATTCAATATACGATTTGGACTCTATTTGTGCAAAATAGTAAATAAAAAATGTCACCATAGCAGTTTTCTGCCTACAAGCATTTTTATAAACCTGTATGATAATTTTCCGAGCTATTTAATCAGACACGTGTCATAAGGATAAGGATAAAGGACGGCGTTAGTCAATCCCTTCTGGGATGCGCCAGCGCATTCTACTTCTACGGGATGTCGTGGAGGCGAGATGAATGCGTATTTGGCCATACAATGACTTGCGGTGGCCAGCCGATGAACAAGTCAGCGCTTTATCCTTCCCAGACAAGTCTGGTACCAATTCACCGACCCCGGAGGGATGGAAGGCTTGGTTGGCCTGGGCGGGAAATCCGAACCAGGAACCTGGTATCGGGTGCACGCGACAGTCGCGCCTCCTCCGACTGCGCTACACGCGCCCTTATACACGTGTCATAATTTAGAATAATAGGTCATTTCGAAGATAAATTATGATTTGCAAAAAGGCGGGCAGCAATGCGAACCGAACCACGGACGTCGCACCCGACGGGCGTGAGCACTACCCCTGCGTCATCGCCGCAGCTGGTCGGCTCCTCTTACGGAGCCCCGATGACTCACCACTCTCGCGCCCGGTGCGTCGCACAGCCAACCTGAGGTGAGGCCTCCGATTTCGGTAGGCCATAACTCGCTCGGGAATTTCATTTTGCAATTATGACACCCATATTCGTAATCAGCATTCCGACCTCTTTCTAATGATCCTGGTCTCAACTTGAAGTTCCATGGGAGGTCGAAACCCCTACTTCTTGGTGCTCTGAACCAAGAGCTGCATCATCGAAATCAAAATGGGAGTCTTCCAAATTAAACACATTTGCAATTTTTCAAAGAAAAAAATGAGAAAGAGGTGGTTTCAAGCTTATTCTAGAGTACAGAGAGCAGCAGAGCTATAGCATGTTAATAGAAGTGAGCACGGCATATTCTCGTCTAGCTCCTTGCACTTGTAGTTTGACTGATAGTACAAATGCAAATTAATCATAGTAGTGTAATTATTTTCTACAATTGTTATGGCCCAGTGTGTAATTTCACGCGAACGGAACGTTTGCTATTAAATAAAAATCCCGACGGTCTGGACCGCTGCATTGCGCAGTCTCTTCTTTTAGCACTCAGATTTCTGCCTCCTTGCACCTCAAAGCAGCAATTTTTAAACCATTGCTTTCTTAAAAAATAAGAATTTACACAAAATTTCAAGCAGCGTGCTCAATTAATGGGACAGGTTAGTTCAAGAATTCCAAAAAACAGAATCAGGTCTAGGTCGTTGCGTAAAAATTATTTAAAATTCCTTAGTTCTTCAATAACTTCAAACAAAGTCATACTGACTTTTCTTTAGTCAAAAAAAATTATTCTAATCTTCTCAGAGAGTTCCAGTTAAATTTACAAGGACTCATTGCTTTGACTTCTAAAACGACAAGTTGGATCTCAAAAGCGTCAAGCTTGCTTAGAAAAGTGTTCAATTTTATTCTAAATCGATATACCAAATTTAGTTAAAATAGGGTGCCTATGCAGTCTTTATACTCCTTCAAAAACGTTGTGAAATACCTGAGCCAGCAACGTTGAGCTTGTTAATTGCTTCAGATGCTTTATAACGTTACGCTCCTTTTAGTATTTCGTTCGTCGCTTCTGGTTTTGATGTTCCGTACAGGTAGAAAGCTTCTTAGCTAACATGAGCTACCGTTTAATGAATGTAAAAATGTAACGAATCGTCTACGACATCCCTCGAAACAGAATGCGTGACGCATCTCGAAGAGGGACTGACTTATGTTGTCCTTTGTCCTTTATCTCTTAACCGAGGTACCACTGTGAATAGAATTTGCTAGTTTGCTTTGAACAGTTGGCAGTCGCTAGAACTCTAGTCATGTGCCCAAGGTACTTCCTTCTCGATGGCGTCGCTCTGAAGAACTGCTTAGATGGCTGAATACTAATACTAATACTTTATCGGTAACGAGAACACAACAACCATGAGGAAGAAGACAAAACAGAACAGAATCAAAACCGACATAAGAAGAGGCGAAAATTCAAACACAAAACGAACTAAGAACAAAAGGAACGCTAAGAACAAACTGAAATATAAGTGCCAGCATCGGTCCAGGCTATACTGAGTCCTAATAATAATCTCATAGTACAAACATGGGAGTGTATGGAGAGAAACAGAATTTGGGGAGAACCAGAAAAACGATATATTAGAGGAAGCAGGTTGCAGGACTAAGCGGTACTAAGAGCGAGCTAACATTTAATATGGGACTTAAGAGAAAGAAGAAGAAGCGCATGTGCAAACGCATGCAAGCGTTAGATAACTAAACAGCTAAAGCAAGCGAACGACATGCCAAGGAGAAGAGGGAGTATGCAGAAGAAAAGGTAGTGGGAAAAAAACATGAAGAGGCAGCCGTAGTTGAGAGGGGGTATGTAATGACCGAGGCATGAGAAACAGGTGAACCACTGAGCTAGAAGGGCAGTGCCCCGCCAACACTGCGAGGTTCAGCAGCTGAAAACTCCGGATAAGGAACCACCTACATAACCAAGGTGTCCAGCTGTTCCTCTGAGCCATACGAGCAGGGCAAGGGAGATGAAAAATAGTTGCAAATTAACTATAAGAAGCGCATGTGAAACCGCATGCTATAGTTAGACGCACAGAAAGTAAGCAAGCAAGACAACGAGTCAGGAGAGGGAGTATGTAATGAACGAGGCATGAGAAACAGGTGAACCACTGAGCTAGAAGGGCAGTGCCCCGCCAACACTGCGAGTTTAACAGCTGAAAACTCCGGATAAGGAACCACCTACATAACCAAGGTGTCCAGCTGTTCCTCTGAGCCATACGAGCAGGGCAAGGAAGTTGAAAAATAGTTGCAAATTAACTATAAGAAGCGCATGTGAAACCGCATGCTATAGTTAGACGCACAGAAAGTAAGCAAGCAAGACAACGAGTCAGGAGAGGGAGTATGTAATGAACGAGGCATGAGAAACAGGTGAACCACTAAGCTAGAAGGGCAGTGCCCCGCCAACACTGCGAGTTTCAGCAGTTGAAACTCCGGATCAAATAGAGATCCACCTACATAACCAAGGTGTCCAGCTGTTCCTATGAGCCATACGAGCAGGGCAAGGAAGATGAAAAATAATTGAATTCACTATGAGAAGCGCACGTGAAACCGCATGCTATAGCTAGACGGCAGACAGTTTAAGCAAGCAAGACAACGAGTCAGGAGAGGGAGTATGTAAAAAGCCGAGGCATGAAAAACAGGTGAATAACTAAGCTAGAAGAGCAGTGCCCCAACAAAACTGCGAGTTTTAGCTGCTGAAAACTATGGAACCAAAAAAAGAGATACACTACATCAAAGAGTCCAGTTGTTCGTCTGACATATGCAGAGAAGGCAACGCAAAACGTAAAACAATAGCAATGTGCTATAAGAAGAGAATACAAGAGAATCAAAGGGGAATTAGGAGAAGGGAGGGACGCCAGGGTGTCGGATGATGTAAAACTAGGGAACAAAACATTTAGAAACAAGGCTCAGAACTATCGCTAGATTTTTTAGGATGCGATTCAGCAGCTACAAGCGCCAGTAGAAGGAGCAGCAAGGCACTCACCAGTGACCGAACTTGGACAGACCGCTACTGTGTACCTGCAAGGACAGAGAAAGAAAAAAAGACACTGGAAGAAAAAGAGTGATAAAAAACATCAAACATTACCTGAAAGGAATTCAGTAGAGAAGATAAGAACTGACAACAGTTGATTGCAATTTGAAGCAAACGAGGGAGAACCCAACCAATCTCAGCCTGCCAATGATTGCCTCAGTAAATAAAGAGAGAGAGCGGACTGGAAACCTGAAGCCTTCTTATAGACGAAAAGTGACGGGCTCAGATTATTCTAACGAGGTACAACTCGGTTAAGGAAGGACCCGCGCAAAGCTTGGCTACGACTAATAGGGGAACAGAGCCTAAACGGCTGACCTCTCACCACGCTACCGCGTGGAGTGACTCGAAAAAGATCACAGAGTTTAATGTCAATTTCATCGGTAGTCATTTTATACATAAGAGTAAGATCGGAAACAACCCTTCGGTCTTTAAGAGTTAAGGAATTTAGAAGTCGCAATCTTGCTCCATATGGAACTCTAGGCTTACCAGCCCTCAAGAAAATGCGGTAGGTGAAAGACTTCTGAACTTGCTCGATCTTATCCTTAAGAGAAAATTTGTATGGCGACCATAATGGAGAGCCGTACTCAAGAATAGGTCGGACGTAAGTAGTAAAGGCACGAAAAAGGAGGCGAATGTTCCTAGAAAGGAACGCCCTTAGGATGAAATTTGCACGGCATTTAGCTCTGTAAACGATGTCGTCAATATGCTCTTCAAAATCAAGGTGGTCATCATAGCGAATACCAAGATCCTTGAAACTCTTAACTTGCCTAAGAGAATGATTTCCAGTGGAAAAATCGACTTTGGGATGGTTGCTTCCAATGTGAAGAACAACTGTTTTGTCCATTGAGATATCAAGTTCCCACTTTCTTGCCCAATCATAAACTGCTCAGAGTGCGTCTTGGAGCAATTTCGGATTGTTGACAGTCGACAGTTTCACATCATCAGCATACAACAAACAATCAACGCCTGCCGGTAAGGAGGAAGGGAGATCGTTTATGAAAATAAGAAACAACAAGGGACCAACACAGCTTCCCTGCGGCACCCCACTGGTGGAGAAATAGGGCCGAGAAACAGCATCATTAACAATTACATTCTGATGTCGATTAGACAGGAAGGAGAGAAGGAAACGGAGGAGGCATGAAGAGTGGCTCCAGGGAGGTTATCCACGTAGGCTAGTCAGGGTGGTCCGTGTCTGATCAGCAATCGAAATGTCGATAACCGCCCGATGAACACTGCCATTGACCTGACCACACGGACTCCCTTTCCTCTTATTCCAGCCTATTTTCGAAGCCAACCTTTCCCGAAACCCTGATTGCGATACTGTATTATTCGTTACGGTAATTGGCTAGCTTGTGAGCTCCTCAGGAGTTCATAGAACTCGGCGAGGGAAGAAATTCCAGCATGCGAGTGATTCAACATAGCCATACCAACATGATGCCTCGCCGTTTCGATTCGTTCTGCAGGCCAGCCAAGTAGCTCTTCTACTCTTCATTGAGCTGCTGCATGATAAGTTCTGGAACGTCGTGCGTGCGCAACTTTGAAATCTTTGAAAAATTCGCCTAGTTTGCCACCAAATTTGTGTCCTTAACCTCATGTGTGAGTCACCTACCCTGTCTTCCTTATTAGAGCCGCCATTAATTTCTGCGGAGCACTTTACTACTCTCATTTCTTTGCTCTGAGTTGCTGTTTCTCATGTTAGAAGCTCCGAAATATTTTTGAACCTAATTTTTAAAATTTCTGATTAATGGAATTGTAGTAGCTGGCATTGTACCCTACATGAGCACGCGGGAACGCGCCAGCCATTCGGTACATCCCACCTAAGTGTTACCCCCGTCCGGCGGGGTCGGCGCGTACCGTTTCCTTGCGCAGGCTACATTGACGACCAGCACCCCTAGTAATTTTTCCATCTGCCTGACTTGTTTTTATCTTACGGAAGGTGGACATTGTCCTAGCCCTTGGTTCGACTCGCCTCTGATGATATCATGGATTCCTTTCGGAAAAAGTGAGTGCTTAAAATTATTATTCAAGCATGTGCAGCGAATTTGTTTATGCCGCGTTCGCTTTAGGCTATGCAATTTTCACTTTGAATCGGACTCTTTTTAATTTTGAGAGAGACGCTTTCAAAAATAAAGTAGGCATTTTATAAACCGAGTTAGGTATGTTTTAGCTGTTTAAACCTTTTTAATGCTCAAAATTATCCGGCATAGATAGACTTCATTAGCGATAAATACAGTGCAAGCACATGGTCCAAATATACACCTACACCTAAAGTAGATTTTAAATCTAACTCACTTGTTGCAGTTGTACTGCGCTTCATCTGATAGCGTGTAGCAACGTTTCCAAGGACTTATTTTCAAAAGATAATGAGCATCGTGTACATCAAAATCCATCTATTCGATTAGTAAAGCATTCAGATTACAAAGAATGTCGAAGTGCAGTTGTATATGGACCTTCTACTCCGTCCTCCTCATTTCAGCTGTCGTACATCTCTATGAGACACTTTATTGTTCTTCTTTCTTCGCGCTGATCGTTTCTTCTCTCCATTGCTTTTTATCGTGGAAGCTCTAAAAATGTTTTTGAGCATAAATTTTGAAATTTCTGGATATTCACGAAACTGTGATGGGCTTGCAACTTAGAATATACATCGTGAGATTAGATCTGTTACAGGGCTCTAGCTCATTATTTTTCGACTGTTTATCAGATATCCTATGAAATATACAAATTCAGATTACGATGAGCCCTGTTCCGTAGACTTTCTCGGGGCCTCGCCTTACCTGGGGCTTGGGAGCAGCCAAGACTCGGGAGAATACGAGCCACGCGCTTCGTCTCATTTATATTCAACGCCGTCGGCGAGCTTCTTGCCGTCAGTCCCGCTCAGCTCACTCTTCCCGTTTTTTCGTCACGATTAAGGGACTAAAGTGGTCGTTGCTCAGCTATTATCCTCAGTCTCACCTCTTCATGCTGCTACGAAGCAGGTTCTGCAGCTCGCCTCATGGACTATTCAACCGTCCATTCTTTTTGCTTTGCTCTTCCCCTTTTGGCTTGGTGGTCAATGACCTGGTCTGCATCGTCATTTCACCTCACGCCAGGTCTTTTGATACGAGTGCGTCGGGGAAAACATGGCGGCTTCTGTAGGAAGCCCGACGTGTACTGTATCGAGGCCGGATCCACCAATCTGGGAGTAAAGCTAAAGAAATCCTGGTGGATATGCGGAGATACCCATGCGGATCGGCAGCAGGGATGTGCAGCAATGCGGTCTCAAAATCCGACTTTCGGCCGTTTTGAGCTCTTCCGCTCCGTCTGTTCCGCCTCTTTTGGGACCGGAACGCTGAAACGGGAGGACACTGTTCAACAACGGTTCTCTATTGAACACAATCACCTCATTAATTATAAAGAGTTGCCTTCCCCTGAGAGAATTGGTGTTTGACAGTTGTAGTATTAATATTCTTGCCATTGTTTAGATTACTTAAGAAGCTGCTCAAAAATGGCAACGGCTGAGCGCAAGGCCAGATGCCTAATGTGCCAGCAAAGGGGTCAGTGAAGGTCGTGAAATCGTCTGCTTCAGCATTTCATCGGTGTTCCTGATTGAAGGTATAAATTCCATCCACATGGAGTTATGCAATTAATTTTTTTAATAAGGCATTACAACTATCCAATTTGAGCTGTTATTTTGATGGGCTAGTTTTGTTTTCCAAATTCTGAAACAAAACTCTGTTTCTTCGAGAACCATCTAGGAACTGTCCAGCTACGCCACCTTCATATCGAAGAGCTTCTAGTGTGCTACAGACTGAGTATTCTTGTGAGGGTGTAGACGCACCGTGACTAATCAGTCATCCAATTATCATCTTAGATCCCAGACTGAAATCTGAGCACTAGTTTTGGTCATTGAAATGTAACTGCTAATGCTGAGTAGGCAGATATCTGTGCAATGGCCACGTCGTCCATGATGCCACAGGTTCGTAGAAATGTTGAAACCATTCAAGCCAGGATTCTCTTTGCTGGTCGGTGAATGATCTAGGTTTCTCCTCCAATTTTAGCCTTCACCAGTCCCAGCTTTTTATTTACCTCCAAGTATGTTCTCAAGTGGTTAAGTCTACTGTTCGAAAAATTGCAGCAACAGGAAAGTCAGCGAAAACATGTAGTCAAAACTAGATGTGGAAACAGTGGAGAAACTTCATTCTGAAATAGTGAGAAATACTGAAATAAGACCCTGGATTTGTTTTGGTCTATAACGCTAACCGTAGCGAAAATGATACCACAACAATACTATGAATTCGTGCTTCGTTATTCAATGCCATGATGAGGATGTGTATCAATCTGTGGAAGACTCTGCTGCTCGGAAAGTTCTGCACGATAAAAAGTGCAATAAAAGCATCTTCTGACGCCATTTCGAATGCACTTTTGAACAAATGGTGAATGTATGTCATTTCCGTTTCCGTGCTTCGTATTCCGGTTTCCGGCCATTTTTGAGCACATCCCTTCCGTCTTTCGTCTTCCGCTTTTTCCGAAAAATTTCTCACATTTCCGATTAGTGAGTATCCCCCATCTGGTAGTATTCCAGCGAATGGATGGGTAAGGTGTACCATGGTGCCACGTGGTGGGTTAAACAGACCATTTACTTCATATAACCCTTCATTGGGCGCGTATGGGGCAGTTGGAGGAATCACCGACCTCGAATCCATTCATGGTTCGGTGGTTTTCGCCCGCACTCCATCCCTTCGGGGTCGGTTGATTGCTACCAAGATTCTCTGGGAAGGATAAAGCGCTGACTCGATCATGGCTGGCCACCGCAAGTCATTGTGTAGGCCAAAAACGCATTCAAATTGCCCTCTCGACATCCCGTAGAAGTAGAATGCGTGGCGCATCGTTAAGGAAGTTCTATTGCCTTCATTAATTCCTTGTCCTTTATCGGTGCATTCATAACTTCTCTTGCAAGGTGTTCACAGTGGTTTTTCCTGCGCAGATGTTGAATGCGTGGCGCAATCTGAAAGATATACAGTGGATCCTTTCTTCACCATGTTCTCGTAGCCTTCTGCTCAGACACTCGGGAACTGCTAGCGTTGCAGCATGAAGCGAACGAACGGTCGATGGTGGTACTAATAAAACCCATGTGATGGGCTGTTTCTGCGAACTCGAAGCCCTTTCCCTCTGGCCGTTAGTCCGCATTCCCATGTGTTTCCGCCGGCTTCGTTTCGATTTTGCCTCTGCTTGTTCGCCGTTATTCGTGTTCACGGTGTTTTGGTGTCTCCTAGGAGCAGATGCGATTTCATTTAGGCTGGAATCCCTACGTCAACTAGGCTCTCCCATCTTTCTCCCTGTGCTAGTCGTATTCTGTGTAGTATATCTAGTATATCTCTACATAGGAGTGTAGCGCAGCCGGAGAAGGCGCCGGACCAGGTTCCTGGTTCGGATTTCCAGCCCAGGCCAACCAAGCCTTCCATCGCTCCGGGTTCGGTGAATTGATACCATACTTGTCTGGAAAGGATAGAGCGCTGACTTTTTCACCGGCTGGCCATAGCAGGTCATTGTATGGCCAAATACGCACTCAAATCGCCTCCGCGACATCCCGTAGAAGCCGAGTGCGTGGCGCATCCCAAGGGGGACTAAGTAACGCCGTCCTTTATCCTTTTATATCTCTATATACTATGTGCAATATTAGTGTCTCGGCAGTCTAGCGAGCTAATTTAGGTTCCATTCTGCTTCCAAATAATCGTTTTTGCCCTGTATGGTTGAATCGGTAGCGAGTCTGTTTAGGAGCGATCACAAGTTGTCATCGCTGTTAGCCAACCTTGGAAAGGTTTCCTCTTCGTAAAAGCAGATTTTTTAAGTATATGGCGCATCCCGAGCGAAATGACTACCAATCGCTGCAGCAGTTCATCAAACCCGTAGGGATGTAAGGCTTGGCGATCTAATGTGAGTCTTCAGTCCTCATGTAGGACGATGGAGCATGACTTGAAACTCCTAGCAGTCAACGACGGGTGAATTCCGATGATGATTTAGGACTGCGGCGTAAGGTGACTGGTAGCTTGTGTGGTTGCGTATAAAGCGTTTCGTTCTAACCGCTACGATTCTATCATATTTCG
Organism: Heligmosomoides polygyrus bakeri; assembly: GCA_947359475.1. NCBI lineage: Eukaryota > Metazoa > Nematoda > Chromadorea > Rhabditida > Heligmosomidae > Heligmosomoides > Heligmosomoides polygyrus. The sequence goes on from OX375868.1 coordinate 12,334,515, forward strand.
TTGGACTTCTGGACGAACCTCGGACACCAGTGGGCGAAAATCCCCGCACCCGTCGATGAATTTCACCCGACGAGGGGTTATTCTACCATTTTAGCACAAGTTGACATGCAGCTGACCCCTTGGGATTTCACGATAGAAATGAACTTCCCGTGATGATTGTCAAAGTGTCTTTTTCAGAGTTGTAGATCATTGTTTGAGAAAACTGTAGTGATTTCACAATTTTCTGCGAGCATTTGGGCAGGTAGGTCAAAATTGTGATAAACTGTAGCAGTTTGGCATGGGCTGGTATTGCTTAAAACTGCTTCGTCTCAACTTTGAAAGCCATTGCGCTCAACGCCGGTGAACTTGCGGCGAAATATGGCGGTGACAGGTTTTTCTCCCACTGGTGATCGACATTTCTCCGGCAGTTCAACAGCAGTATTATTGGTTTGCTTTGGTGTAACCGATTGTAATGTGACGCTTTTACGCAACAACACATATTTGCACTTCACGCCACAGTCCTAAATCATCTCAGACATCTGCAGCAGTCAAGGGCAACTATAGATCACCAGTAGGTGAACGGAGTTTCATCAGCAACTAGTCACCTGGAGCGGAAGTTTTCGACGGGCTAAAACTTGGCAAAAATACGTTCCAAACTCGCCCCAAAGAAATTTCGTTGAGTTTTCAGAGAAATGCTGTTCGAATACGATTCAATTTCTTCGATGAACTATTATTAGCCTTTCGATTGACCTCTGCGATTATCTGACCAGGGAAGGGTCTCAGGCGTAGGTCTGAATGGTGGAAATGGATAGTACTGCGAGAATCTCCACCTTTCATGTAGTAAAAAAAAATGTTTAGTTTTTGCTGAGTCCTTGAACCCAAAGAGCTACGGACCCTCGAAATTGGGGGTACAGTATTGCACCGTCACCCGTACCCACCATAACCTACCGTAACCGACCGAAGTTTGAAAAACGGATGTCATATTCGTGATCAGCACCTCAAATAACCTCTCCGGACGAGGTTTAGGCAAAAAAAAATTTCGACCTGTCCTCACCTTTGGAGTCGTGAAAGTAGTGTCGTGAAAGTCGGCACGACATGGCAGTCCAAATCAGCTTACTTCCTACACATCTTCTACACATTTATTTCACTCTAAATTGCATAATAAAGGTTTCTGTGAGCTGTGCTTCACTCACTTTTTTTAGTTTCTGAATTATACAATGTTTTGTGTTCTTCAGCGAATGTTAAACAATGACCTTACAACAGGTGCGGATTACAGCAGGTACGGGTGACTAGGGCTGTCCAGGTCATAATTGTAAGATCCCAAACTCGCTCGGTCCAGCTGCACCGCGTGTGTTGTGTGAATGCACACAAACACCGCATTTGACGACACCGCCCTAGAAATGCACCTCAGCGGCCACGGTGGCAGCTCTTCTTCCTCCACCAAGCCGCGTGCGTCGCGTCGTGTCGACGTGGCAATTTTCGATATCCACCGACACCACGGTCAGTCGATATGGAGGAGGATCGTTGATCGGTCGATGGCGGATCGCGGCTCTTCCACCGCCGCTACAGGAGAACCCTGGGAGACGGGAGCAGTTCTCGCACGAGCAGCTTGAATGCGCCACAACATGGAGTCCCTTCCCAGCCTGTCTCTGCGCTCGAAGAGCGACTCCCTGAGCGACGAAAGCAGTTTCCACACGAGCAGCTTTGGTGGCACACACCCTGGGGCCAGATTCATCAAAGTTACTGCAGTAACTTTAACGGAGAATTGTAAGCGAAAGCTCAGATAACGCGGTCTATCAAGCGATATGGTGAGCAATAAGCCGCGTTATATGAGTTTTCGCTTACAATTCTCCGTTAAAGTTACTGCAGTAACTTTGATGAATCCAGCCCCTGGAGACCCTTCCCGAGCTTAGTTCTGCTCTCGAAGAGGGCAGAAGCCAGCTGCGGACTTTCCCTGATCGAGGAATGCAGTTGGAGGGCGATTTTTGGACGACGCCGTAGAATTCAGTGTGTTGTGTGCATTCACACAACACACGCAGTGCAGCTGGACCGAGCGAGCTTGGGACCGTGGTGGCCATAATCACCGATTTTGCTCAAACTTCTCCCAAGGGGATTGTTTGGGGTGCTGATTACGATCTGACATTCGTTTTTCAATTTCCGGCCGATTACGGTAGGTCGAAGTCATAATCACCCATTTTTCCCAAACTTCTCCCGGGGGGGGGGGGGGTATTTGGATTTGGGATGGTGATCACGAATCTGACATCCGTTTTCTGTATTACCCTGAAGGGTGTTAAAGGACAGTAGGTAAATGTGATTAATGGTAAGGTCATGGTACCCGTTCTTGTACAAACTTCGCAACTTGAGTACTAATTTGATCCTTGTTTGACAGAGAGTGAAATAAATATGTAGGAGATGTGTAGGAAACAAATTGGTAAAGAAGGATGCAATCATGAAAAATGCAAAAACACTACTGCATGGCACGGGAGTCGAACATCTGACCTAACACCTGCGAAGTAGTCACGCTCCCTGCTGAGCCACCGAGTCGCTTGCCGCACAGCCTTTCGCCTCTTCCCTTACAACAGCGCGCTCACGCATGCACGTGGGCACGTGCTGACGGTGCGCTTGTATTGTACCCCCCCCCCCCCCTTCGAGGGCCCGTAGCTCTTTTAATTCAAGGACTCAGCAAAAACTAAACATTTTTTTTACTACAAGAAAGGTGGAGATTCTCGCAGTACTATCCATTTCCCCTGTTCGGGCCTACGCCTGAGACGCTTCCCTGGTGAGGTTGAGCTTATCCTTTTCACCGTTCAACAGACCGCAGGCAGTTAGGTTCAGACGTTCGCGTTCGCGTTTGCTGTGCTCCATCGTCCTTCATAAGTGCCCAAATCTTACTATATATAATTCGCTTAATCCGTCGGTCACGTTGTCAGTCACGGGGAGGGGGACTGAAGCCAAGATATGCCTAGGACAGTGCGGCGTATGCCAGCCGGGTTTTCTTTCAGCTTAACAATGGGCGATTGCCAGCGAACTGAAACCCCGGCGGCGGATCACCCAAGTTTACGATGTATGCAGCGAACAACGCGTCAGGGTAAGAATGGGGATCAAGTGCAGAGCTTAGGGATTCAGAATACGTGCCGAAGACGTCGTTCAACGTGCGTCGGGATTCAGAACACGTGCCGAAGACGTCGTCCAACGTGCGTCGGGATTCAGAACACGTGCCGAACACGTCGGCAACCGTGCATGGCGAGCCGTAGACGTCCGAACACGTCGGCAACCGTGCATGGCGAGCCGTAGACGTGCTGAACACGTCGGCAGCCGTGCATGGCGAGCCGTAGACGTGCTGAACACGTCGGCAACCGTGCCTGTCGAGCCGTAGACGTGCCGAACACGTCGGCAACCGTGCCTGGCGAGCCGTAGACGTGCCGAACACGTCCGCAACCGTGCATGGCGAGCCGTAGACGTGCTGAACACGTCGGCAACCGTGCATGGCGAGCCGTAGACGTGCCGAACACGTCGGCGGTACAAACTTCAGGCCTGGGGGTAATCGAGGTCGCTGAACACGAATCTGAAGTCGGATCAATCGATATCGATCGATATTATCGATTTTTCGAGGATGACGTTCGAGCGGCACGAAACTTCGGTCCTGGGGGTAATCGAGGTCGCTGATCACGAATCTGAAGTCGACCAATCGATATCGAACGATATTATCGATTTTTTGAGGATGACGTTCAAGAGGCACGAAACTTCGGCCTTGGGGGCAATCGAGGTCGCTGAACACGAATCTGAAGTCGACCAATCGATATCGATCGATATTATCGATTTTTTGAGGATGGCGTTCAAGTGGCGCGAAACTTCGGCCCTGGGGGTAATCGAGGTCGCTGAACACGAATCTGAAGTCGACCAATCGATATCGATTAATATTATCGATTTTTTGGGGATCACGTTGAGGAAGATCAGCCGATCCATCTCGATTAACATAATGGTTAGAAGGCCTAGGGAAGAATAGGAAACCCGTAGCGGCCATGGCGTCCTATTCTCGGGGTTTGGGGGCGAAGCCCCCAACCAGTCGCAGGCGTCCGCTAGGCCGCCGAACGACTGGTTTCTCTATAAATGACATAATTCCAACTTTTTTATATACATATTCCGCAACGACAACCTCACCTGTATCAACTCTCCCCGCTGACAACATGGTTGTCCGAGCGTGCGCCAGCAACATGTCTGTTCGTCCGTCTCGCGTGCCAGAGTGCTCCAGTGGATCCTACTCACTCGCGTGACACGAGGAGCGTCATACCATTCGTTCAGGACCTTCACGAAGAAGTCCGACCAATGCGTTAGTCGGCGTCTTGGTGTTGCCTTGACATTACAGTTGTGTTCGAATGACCTACTCTAGTAGGTATTCGAATGACTTTCATTCGAATTCTAATATTAAAAAAAATTGAATTGTAATATTTAAAAAATCTTTTTTTTTGATTGTACTCGAATTCGAATATTAAAAAATCATGTTTTTTGAGTGGAATCGATTTCGAATATTCAAAAAATCGCGTTTTTTTAATGAATTCGAATTCAAATATTCAAAAATCGCGCCTTTCGAATGTACTCGAATTCAATATTAATCGTGTTTTCGAAAGTATTCGAATTCGATTATTCGAACAAACCTTTTCGAATATATTCGAAATTGAATATTCGAAATTTCGAGGCATTCGAAACCATTTGTATATTCGAAAAAAAATTTCGAGGCCATAACTATACTTAACATTAAAAGGAGGCCAGTCGGTGACTGATCTCGTTCAGCGAGTGTCCACGCAACGCAGTGCGTGGTTGCTCACCTAATTTTCGACGTCTTGGCCGACATCGTCTCTGATCCTCGAACGTCGACGAAGCTAGGAGCGATAGCATATGATGAACAAACACCAGCTGTCACCGCCTTCATGTCGTCTAACCATAAGAGTTGTTGGGTGCAGTGCATCTTCTAGAGTACCTTATTCACAACCACAAGTGTCACACTTTGGGCAGTAATGTCTCCCCGAAATTGCCCCGTAACACAAGGCATGGCGCATCCTACAAGGACGGACTGGCACCGAGTTTTAGCCGTTCAACTTCCCTGGTTATCTTGCTCCGGGAAGTTTAGCACGGCTATCATATTCCACATGAGGACCACCTCCATAATGCTCTGTTTTTTGCACTCCGGGTGTACGACGGGAAGGTAATAATAGATGCCGCGGCTAGTGGGTGCTTCGTGGTGTGGCCATGTGTTATTGTGCGGCCCGAACGAACGACTCTGTCGCTGTCTGCTGGGTGGTGTATTCGTATATGTGCGCTCATTTGGCTTATTATTGCCCTGGCTTCTTCTTCGTTCACTTCTTATACTGTTCTCCTCCCCCACAGATGTAACTAATTACGAAGAGAGCTTCTGCTACTGCCGCTACTCTGCAGATTTTGTATCGCTGTTATTCTTCCTGGAGAACCATCGCCCAGATCTCGTCGTTAAATTTATAGGTTTCTCTTAACGTTCTGTACGGTCTGAGTTACTCATTTTATCTCAAAAATTTGAGCGCGTGTAGCGCAACGGAAGAGATGCTGGCTGTCGCATGCATCCGAAGCCAGGTTCCTAGTTCGGTGGTTTTCGCTCAGTCCAACTAGTCTTTCATTCCTTTGGGTTGGTGAATTGGTATCAAACTTGCCTGGGAAGGATAAGGCTCATGTTGTACTTCGGCGACGCTGTTGTCAGCGACGTCGTGTCCTACGCAGTGCGTAGCAGCTCGCGCAACACTGTCGCCGACGTCGCCGACAACAGCGTCGCCGAAGTATAACATAGGCCTAAAGCGCTGACTTGTTCATCGGCTGACCAGCAGAAGTCGTCATTGCGTGGCCAAATACGCTTTCAAGTTGCTTCCACGACATCCCGCAGAAGTAGAATGCGTGGCGCATCCCAAAACAGACTGAGTAACGCCGTCCCCTTTCCTTTCTCAAAACTTTATCCAACGAGCCTCATCTCTTTGCTGAACTGCGATGAAGATGACCATAAAGCTCGGCGTTGTTCAATCGCGTCGCGGAATGCGCCACGCATCCTACTTCCACGGGATAACGTGGTGGCAATTTGAATGCTGATTTAGCCTACTCAACGACTCTCTGTAGCCAGCCGATGAAAGCATCAGTGTTTGATCTTTCCCAGAGAAGTCTGGTACCGACTCACATATTCCGGAGCGGTGGAAGGTTTAGTTAGTCTGAGCAGGACCCGAACCAACAACCTCTAACAGCGGCACTCACAACAGCCGTCATCTCATCCGATTGTGCCACCAACCGCCACAGCTGTCGGATTTTGCTATCCTCTCATACACAATGAGATTTTTGGGATCTGACTTAATCGGAGAGGGGGGTTTTGAACATTTGGTGGTTGAAGCATCCATTCCCAAGCTTGAGTTTCTAAGAGAACTTCGGCTGCTGTCTCATGATGCCTTTCATTCAAGTTCAGGAGATGCGGTTGTGTAGCATGGGACGACGTACGCAATTGGTATGTTACGGTTACCCCCTCCCACTAGGATAGATCCGATTTTTCGTCTGGAACCTTTTCGTGAAATGCAAAAAACAGCTGTGAAAGCAAAGTATGTTCAAAGCAATTGAAATTCAGTATGATTTTCAAATTCAAATCAATCTCTTCTTGGGAGGGATACAACGAAGAAGTTTCCGGCTAAGTAGGACGAGTTTCTCGACTTTGGTAGAAGCAAATGGCGGCGGGCAGAGTTGACCAATTTACGACTAGTGGTTGTTAAAAGGTTTGGTTAGCTTGAACGAGATCCGAACTGAATGTCCTGTATAGAGGTACACACGACAGGCGGCGCCACTTCCGACTGCGCTTTCGCGCGTGCTACGTTCCTTTCCTTTCCACCTATCCTTTCCGTACTAGTCCCAGAATACAAATTTATCCACCCTGGAGAGATGAAAGGCTTCCTTAGCCTGGCTAGGAAATCTGAACCAAAAGCTTGGAAACAGATTCACGTGACAGCAGACGCCTCCAGCGACTGCGCTGGCACGCGTCCCTAGGCGAAGTACCCACTCAGTAGAATCACCCACACGATTTTCTGTGCAAGTGGAACGCATGGCGCATCCTGCGAGAGGGTCGAACAATGCCGATCTTTGTCCTTCAAACTGCTTCATGGACAGGTTGATTCTCCAGACCTTCCGGCTAAGGCGAGCGCCTCTAACTCTCTCCATCACCAACGCTGCTAGAAGAATTTAGCCCTCTTTGTTCTCAAGAATTTAATTACTTTTCTTCTCAGTCTTCACTAGTATTCCAAGCCTCATTTTTCCTTGCCCCTCCCCGATTGGACTGCAGCTGAAAAACTAATGAAATCAGCAAGAATTAAGCAGACACACTCCGATCTGTCACAGCTTTGAATAGCGGCAGGATATCGCGCTCCAGCTCCAATCTATTTGAGTTTGACTTAAAGGCTTGCTCTACGCTGCTCTTCTTGGACATTAAATTTGTACTAATGGTCTTTGAATGGCATTGTTGTCAGTTGTTTTGGCTGGTCCCCCCATCGAGGTCGCACAACAGTAGAAAAAAAAGTAGAAAAAGTGGGACAGCCACATGAAGCGGTTCCGCACATAGGAAAGGGAGGAAATTTCGGGGTTTGGCTGTTCGAATTTACGTTTTAAGATGCTCGGCCAATATACTGCCGCCATCAACCAATGAAGTACCATTTTCTTCAATGAGAATTCCGTACGTGCTCTTATTCCCTTCTATAAAGATAATTTTTTGCTGAATGCTGGTTTATTTGCCCGTCCACTCTTTGTTTGTAGGGAATTCTTTATGTTATATTGTAGCATGGAAAGCTGTGTTCGTTAGTTGTTGGTTTGTTGGAGTTGGAGCATAAAACGTTTCTCTTGATTTTTGATTTGAAATAACACCTCGCCGCGAAATATATTTTTGACAAAGTCTAATGATTTATTGAAGATTTAACAAAAATCCGTTCAAACAATTTTAAAAAATTTAACGTCCAGAACTTTGTGTGGATCTTTGGTGGGTACCAGGGGTGCACATTTAACGGTTAACGATTTAACGAATTTAACGAATTAACGGTATTTTTGTTAAAATCTGGCTTAACGAGTTGACGGAAATTTTTAGAAATTTAACGGAATTTTTAACGGACTTTTTCTCAGGAGTTTATCGTATTTACCCTTAGTCTTCGCTAACATTGCGGGTCTCATCCTTTCAGTTAAGATTGTTCCTAAAAAATATTGAAATCAGTAAGATTATTTTAACGTTTTCATGATTTTTGAATTTAAAAAAATGCATTTCGGAGCTAGAAATTTCTTCAGAGCCTCCAGGTACGTCAACGAAATCACAAAGATACTGGTCTAACCTCCTCGTAAGATATACCTATCTTCACCTGGCGCTGCTTATCCCAGAATACTTTTGCTCACTACCTTGAACAGGTCGAGGGAATGTTTTCGACCGCTAGACGTATTTTAAACGATTTTAGAAAAACGTTAATAACAAAAATTAGGGAAGCTACTTTTCTGAACGTTAACACATTGACGACACACCTTTTCGGCAGTATAAGGCGGTGTGACACGGTGTCGTGTCACGGTCCCGACGTTGCAAAAAACTGGATTGTTCCCACATACCAGGCACTCGAAAATCGTGCGTTCGACAACGTGTTAACATTCCACTGATAGGCTTTTAATTGTATATTCATTCAATTCTTTCTAAAAATCTTTCTGTACTTAATGGGCTGATGCCCGCGTCGAGATTATATGTGCTCGTAGAACAGTCACACAAGACAGTTTCGCAAAGAACTAGGAAAGAGAAGAACTCCGGATACTGCCTGATCGCACATTTCAAGATGCCTTGTCGGTGATCATTTTGCATGATAATTCCACACCTCTTTTATTCCACACCATGTAGATAATTTGTTGTAAAGGCTTGCTTGCTTTTCTAAGTTTGTTGATGTTCAAATGTTTGTTTTAGATTGCAGTGTTACAGTCCTTTCTTAAGCTTTAGATGTTGATCCCTTGAACTTGAAACGTTCAAAGTTTTCCTTTATTCTTTTTTACTTGAAATAACGGTTTGCAGATAACTGTATTTTTAATATAATTCAACGATTTACCGGAGATTTAGCGAAAATTTTCCGTTAAAAAACTCGTTAAAATGTTTTTTGAACGAGCTTTTAACGGAAAACACCCCTGGTGGATATGACGGCACAAGTGGCTGTTGATAGCTGCGGTGAAATCGGCAGGGAGCACAGAGCCTGTGCCGGTCGCCTCATATGATTAGCTCCGCGCGATTTATTTTCGTCCGCCATCCGCTTGTATTCAGGAGAAAATATCACCATCCAGCTATGGTTTCGCGGCAGATTAACGTCTTCATTTGTACACGGCATTGCTTCCATTTCCTGACTCAGTGACTCACTCAGCTGCTATGGAAAGTAACCTTGAGTGGGTGGAGGTTAGTGCTCCACTGGATACACCTGTATGAAATTAGTATCAGTAAATACTTCTTCTTTGAAGGGAGCTTCACCTAGCTTCATTCCAAGAAACAGAACAAAGGAAGATCGCAACAGCGATCCAGCTCTAGTAGTAAGCAGTCAGTCAGTCGTCGTCATTCTGCCTATGTCCTCTAAGAGGAGTCGGTGGGCTACATTGGCACGGTAGACGGACGAAGTCGACACCTTCAGCTCGACCACCTTGAAGCGAGTGTTGCTGTAAAGACTGACACTAGAATGGATTAGTGTCTACTGGAGCGTGAATCTGAATGTAAAGCACTCTTTTGGACTCGAGTTTTCTTCAATGTTATTGAGAAGTTCTCTAAACCGATGAACCTATCCCTATGTCTATAACCTCGATTGTCCTGCCTTATACAAGAGATCCCGTTCGTTCGTTCGTTTCTCTGTCAATCCTCCTCGCAAAATTACTGGCCCTTCGAAGAATGCCACAAGTTGTGCAAAAGTGCAATTAGAACGCAAATCCGAACATAGAGCAATCCTTCTTCCGTTACATTTTTCTCAATGTTCCTGAGAAACTCTGTGAACCGATTAACCTATCCGTATGTCTGCACATTCAGCTGCCCTGATATATTTGGAAAAGAGCTAATCTGTTCGTCTCTAGGTACATCCGTCCGCGCAAAATTGCTGGCAACTCGACGGGCTCCACAAAATTACTAAAAATGTAATTGGAGCGTAAGTCCGAAGCTGGAACAGTTTTTATTCTGATCAGCGTTTTTTTCAGTGTTAATTAAAAGTTCTGTCAAAGATCAGTTAATCCCTATGTCTATACATACATTTGCTTATCCTTTTATATATAAAGTGGAAAGATAATCCGTCTGTCTGTCTGTCCGTCCCCGCGAAGTTACAGCCCGTGGCGGGCACCACCACATGCGAAAATTCAAAGAACCGACCGTTATCATTGCTGGTTATGGTGCGATTGAAACGAGTATGAAGGTCGCTGGACAGGAGATCTCCCATCTTAATCTCTAAGTATCAGCCAATCAATAACGATCGACATTATAAACTGAGTGATCGTACTGGTCGTTAAGGTGGCCTACATGGGTAGAATGAAACACGTCAGCCAATCACAATCAATCTGACCGACCGACCGAATACGCCCGTTGGATGCCGCAGGATTGGTCTGTGCGTCCCACTCCAATCCCTATGTAGACACATTAACTACTAGTACTGATTTCGGCTTAAATTTGATAGTTTGAAATGGGGCTGATGTCAATTCATTAACTGCTGAACGGAGTTCACAAAAAATATCGATTACTCCTCAATTACAGGGGGAAGGCCAGTCAGACTGGTCGTTTTGCCGGCTGATTGATGAAGGTCTGTTTCGGATTGCTTTTCGGATGGAAGAAAGCACGCTCCAATGCCAGATCTTGCGCTCCAGTTAAACCTAATCCGTTGCTAGAATAGTCGTCTTAGTGGAATCAAAGGCATTTCTCGCTCGGATCCTATCTCTGTCGCCGCAGCGGTTTTTTCGCGGGCATCATCCTCGAAGAGGCCTTCGTTCGTCGTCATTATCGCAAGCAGTGCGCGGAGATTCGATTTACTCAAATTGAATTCCGACGACGGTCTTCTCGACGAGAACCTCCGAACGTTCGTAGCTTTGGACTCGCTTCCTCTTCATTCAGAACTACTGCTCCTTAGGAAATAACCATGTACTTTGGCAATTGCAAAGGCGCTTATCATCCCGAATTCCTTTTCCCAAAATCTGGAGTGGATCCTCTAGGAGCTGCCTGGGTATAGGCGAAATGGAATATATTTCATATGGAGCATAATGGCAACGTAATACTAAAAGGCATACAGTTATACAATTCTTAAAAGTCTGAAACCGTCTGTTGGTGCGTACACGCGTTTGCGCAAAATTAATTGCCGTACGTTAGACCGGCTTCAACCCTCACCCAGAATCTATAATTATTTGGGTTAAGCGCTCATCTCCAGAATTACGCGATAGTGATGGGCGATGGGCAGACTATGAAATTGGTTGGCAATATCGATCGTCATTCTCTATTGATTTTACCGATCTTATTCAGAGGCGAGTGAAGTGGGAGTGATGCGAATAGTTGGCCGATGAACTGGTCGAGTTTTTGACGCCAGCATTGCGACATAGGCTTGATTCTTTTCCATACAACTCCAGTGAGGCAGTCTACTCAACCACTGAGTTTCTGAGGGGGTGCAGCTTTTTTAAAGGGTTTTTTCTGTTATGGCTGGACCCCCAACCCGGAAGTCCCTTTCATCGATCGATACTATGAATCGATGTTGTTTATTTGGCGTGAAGCAGGTCAGTTGGTCAACATAATCGTCTGAGCCTATTTCAAATCGTCACTTTCAAAGAAAAAACGACATTACCTTATTGATCGATATTGATTGGGCAATCGCTCCACTCACTTGTTGTAAGACCTGTCTACCATGTTCTATAATATCGATCGGCATTAATCGGCCACTGATATTGTTTACCTATCTTGAAGCCTTTGCATCGGCAGACATATTCGCGTGCTCAAACGACCATTTCTGTGCAATAAGCGATAGCATTGATTGATATTGATTATCACGTTTGTACTGAGTAGTTCTGAATCCCTGCATCAACTAGCGCAATCAATGATATCGCTCGTTTGTCTTATTTCTTGTGAACAGACTGACCAACAAGAAGCATTGACGAGTGGTTATTCAGTATCAATCGATATTATCGATTCTTATCGTAGTTAACGATTTGAAGTGGAATTCACGTATTTATTATATACGCACCGATAAAGAGGCTTGTAATGAAATGGACAGTGTTGATGAATCAATCAATAAATATCGGCTTTGAATCTCCTGCAACAACTAGCATATCAATTATTCCTATCGATTATGATATTGATGCAGAAGACTCAAAAGTTCTGTTTATCGATTAATATCGATTCTTTATTTGACTCAAAAATAATGTTTATCAAATAATATCGATTGTTTAATTCCTTTGAAGCCTATTCCCCAGTCAACTATTTATGCAATTCCCAATTCAAATTCAAACCACGACGATAATCCTTAATATTGATCGATACTGATTGATTGATCGACATTGTTTACTTATTGTGAAGTCTGCTAACCTGTTTGCATATCAGCATGATTCCTATCTCAAAAGGTAAACTCGAAGCCTGCAGTTAATAACATCGATTCAGTTGTTGTGGAAGCAGGTCAGGCTGAATAATTTTTGCGCGGTCGCAAGCACAGAGGCACAGACTGATAGATAGGCCATATCTTGCCCTATACTAGTTTTCATGTGACGATCTGTCTCCGGTTTATGAGAGGAAATCTCTCAATTTGCAGATCGGCAACTGCATTTAAGCTCTTTGTTGTTTCGGTTTCCTGACCAAGGCTTGTCATCTTATCTGCTTGACCTCCATTGTTGTCTGCTTGTTTGCAGTTCTTCTTATTCATAAGGCTTAACCTAACTCTCATTTCCCTAAAAATCGTTTGGTTTCCATTTTCTTGTGGATTAAGTAAGTGCCACGTGTTGCACGATAGGAAAGTGGCACCGTTCACCCTAAATCGGTCAATGGTTCGGCTCCTATTCAGGCCATTTCTCTAGCGTCGCTAAACTGATAGAGAGAACAGAATGACTTCTTCGAGTATTCAGAAGGCCTTACGATGGACGGTAATCTCTTATAGAATACCACTCTTTGTCCTCCCATGAAGGTACACTCCACTGGTGCTCATCTTCATTGCACTTCTGCTGCGATTTTCCTTCACTTCCAACACTTCGGCAGGCCATTCTTCTGCCACGACCACCACCCATCCATGCAGAACCTTGCTTGGCCTCCTGAAGTCAATAACCCACTTGCACTGCTGATAACGTTGCTTTTTAGGCATTTGTTATTGCCTTCCTTCGCTGTTGTCGTGTACTTGTCCACTCAGCCATTTGCTTTGATTCTATACTAAGCGACTTGTCGATTCTATGTGGTCAAACCTGTCCACCGGCCACTAATTTTGCGCAGACGTACGTACGGACAGACGGGTTCATAGCCGAAGCAACGCGCGGTGTAAGATTTGCATAGAAAATTGATTCTTTTCTCTGTTGTTTCTTCAACATGGAATTCTTATTTTTCTCGATTTTTCTTCAATATTGGGTTTCATATTTTACGAAAACTCGACAAAGCTAACTGCATAAGTATAGAGGTTAAAATGCGATAGAATATAATATCGTATAAAGCCTCGTCTATATAAATTCACTAACTCGTTTGTTGCTGCATCGCGCTACGTCAATAGCTCCTGGACGGTACTCTATTCTTTTATTTATGTTTTTTAAGATAAATTTTTTATTGATTTTTAATTGTTGAAACTTTTAATTAAATGATCGATATTGATCTATATTGATCAATTTTATTATTTCCGTAAAGCTTCTGTTAGTGTCCTTCATAGACAAACAATCAAATGCTCGTTAGAACAAATCTCTTCAATCGATACCGATCAGTTGATTGGCTTTCTCTATGTGTTGTGAAGCCTTTCTAACGACTAAAATTTTTGCGACGTTCGTACTCCATGATCAACTGTAGCTGGAAAACAATAACTTGCCGTGATCTTTACTCCCTACTCGGCTGCCGCTTATTTTGTGCGGACGCACGAACGGAGAAACAGAGAGCGAATAAGAGTTTTGCATGTTTCAGTACTTCAGTATTTCACCTATATTTTTTATAGAAATGATTAAATTCGTTTTCATTAGTTCTTAAGCGATTGGTGTCAAGGTTGTAAGCACTCATAACAATGTTTTGTTGCCATCAAAACTTTAGCTCCAGGCGGGACTCGAACCGGCACCCTCTGTTGACCGGGCGGGAATGCTCTACGCCATTACACCACCGACGCTGTTTGACCAAACGCGACATAGTTCTATTTGTATACTTATGTTTAGATGAGCAGCAACGAAATGTAATAAAAGTAAACAATACAAGTATGGAGGTTAAAATTGATAAGTATATTAGACGTGGAAATATGAAGTTCAAAAATTCGTAAATATCATACTGTATAATAACGCGCTAAGCGCTAAGTCGTACTATCGATCGGCCGCAGAAATTAGCCATAAAATAGGGAAAATAGGGGGGAAATTCAGGGGGGGGGGTGGAGAAATTACGGCACGAAAATAGCGAAAATACCCAGACGTCTTCTTCCTGCCTGGGAACTTCAGCCCTGGGGCAATCGTGGTCGCTGAGCACGAATCTGAAGTTTGTTTTTGAAGTATCGATCGCCATCAATCGGTATTGATCAAATTACGGTGCGCGAAAATAGCGGAAAACACCCTGACGTCTTCTACCTGCCTGGAAACTTCAGCCCTGGGGTAGTCATTGCCGCTGAACACAAATCTAAAGTTTGTTTTTGCAGTATCGATCACCGTCAATCGATACTGATCAAATTACGTGGCGCGAAAATGGCGGAAAATACCCAGACGTCTTCTACGAGCCAGGGGATTAGGAAGACGTGCGGGATACGTCGCATGGCGTGCCTGGGACTCAGAAGACGTACCAAAGACGTCGCTCAACGTGTTTAGGGATTCAGGTACATAGACGTGCCGAAGACGTCGTCCAATGTGCCTGGGGATTCAGATGGCGTGCCGAAGACGTTGTCCGCTAAGGGTGGATCATTGAGGGGGACCAGTACCAGTAATGGGGGACCGTTTCACTAAGGGAGGACCAGTAGTGAGGAACCAATAGATCGTCCTACCATACTATATACTGTACGTACTGCGAGGCTTTTGTACTCCTAGGTGGCGAAAAAGCTGTACAATTAAGGCAGCTAGCTCGATGTGATTGTCCTTAGCTTAGTGACACGCGCGAAGCGTGCACTTGTTTATAATAAACGTGACAAATATTTAAGAGGAGCATGATAGTGCAGTCGGCAGAGCGAAACTCTTACGTGTGGCCGATTCAATGTTGTTGGTTTGAGTCCCGCCTAAGCCTATCCCAATGAGAATGATGAATTGGTACTAGGCGTGAATGAGAGGGAAAACGCGCTGATTTGTACATCGCCTGGTCAGCGCAAATTATTGTGTGGGCCAAATACGCCTTCAAATGCCGTCCAAGATATCCAGCAGAAGTCGAATGCATGGCACGTTCCACGAAAGGGTTGATTAGTGCCGTACTTTATCCTTCATCCTTTTGTAGACCAAGTACTCTAAGAAAAATAACGATTTTTTGCTGCAATCAACACTCCTGCGCCAGACTGGACTCGAACCCGCACCTCCTGCTGACCGGGCGGGAATGCTGTACGCCGTTACACCACCGGCACTGTTTGAACGAACGAAACATCTACTCCTCGTGGAACCCGTAAGCCCTCAACCGTATGTCGGGATGGTGTAATGGCGTAGAGCATTCCGTCCGGTCAACACGAGGTGCGGGTTCGAGTTCAGCTTGACGCTAGAGTTTTGATCGTTGCAAAATCTCAATCGCAATTGTTATGAGAGCGTAAAACCTCAACACCAGCCACTCAAGGCTTAAAGAATATGAATTGATTCGTTTTCAAGAAGATTAAATTAGTGATCTGCGCTGAATTTTTCCGCTAAAATATCCACATTTTTCCAGCCCCTTCACTGTCTGGTTGATCTGTCGCTGCCATGGAATTCCTTTGCCGATAACGAATGCGCTGCACAGGCGGTTTATGAGGAAATAAGTCAGGTTATCACTGATGCAGATATGATGCTCGCGATGAACCAGATCACAAACCCGCGAACCACCGGCACCACATAAGATAACCCGCACCGTGACCAAGGACCACACCGTCGGGCCGTGCTTTAAGGGCTGGATGTTGGTCGAAGATCGGCAAAGATTCGTTCTGACGAGACAACGTATTTTTTAAGAACAGTTCAGCTTCTCCGTTTCGGAGTTTGAATGCAGAAGTGCAGAGCATGTATTATTTTTACCCAGCCTTCTTTTCCAGCAATAAGCCGAGTATCGGTCATTAATTTTGTGCGGACGCAAAGGTAGACCAAGCGATGGGCTTAACCCTTTGCATGTAGTCTCGTGCATATATGTTAAGGCAGCAGTCAGGTGGACCTACCCGCCTATTGTGAACCCCATCTAACGGCTATGATATTCAGATGATTTCCATGTCAAACAACCATTTTAGTTTTAAAAAATTAAAGAAAATAGGTCGATACTAGTGAGTAGTTTGACATGATACTGCCTTCAGGGAAGTAAGCTGATCAATAGGTGTTGTTAACCGGCTGTGGAACATGTCCTCTATCGGCCAACATATTCGCATGATTCCCACTTCAAATGTTATTTTCTAGACAAGTTTTATAAAATTGATCGATAATGGCCGGGCGATCGATGTTGGCTACCGACTGTATGGCTTGCGCAGCGCTTAATTCTCACATTAAGCTTTTAATTTAACTGAGTGTAAATTCAAAATTAGATGTGAATGTTGCGTGCGGCCATTAATTTTGCGCGGGCCAACTGACTAGCTCAGCCTTTACATGTAGTCGGTATGTTATAGCGGCGGTCAACCAGGCCATTTGTGAAGTCCATCTAGCGGCTATTATAGTTGCGATTCCCACTTCAGACAACCAAATCTGATTTAAAATCGATAAATCAATCGATAGCTGTGTGAAGATCGACATTGCCTTCATGATTACTGCTGGGCAACCGGTATTGATAGCCTGTTGAGGAACTGTTCATCAGCCAACATATTGACATCATTCCCGTTGTAAATGTTGTGTTCTGGACAAGTTCGATAATATCGATCAACAATAGCTGGGCGATCGATATTGCCAACCCATTGTATAGTCTATTCATCGCTCATCACGTACTTGTTTAAATTTCACTTTAAGCTTTTAATTAACAGAGCACAGATTCTGAATGATAATGGGTTGGTTATGTGTGCGGCCATTAGTTTTGCGCGGACGCAAGAACGGACCAAGTGTAGGTTTCGGTCTTTACACATCGTATACATCATAGGAGAACGTTTTTTAGCACTATGTTGCTAGTTTGACTTATAGTAGGGTGCCATTTTTGTGGCTACACGTAATCCGGTTTTATTCTAGCTCTTGAATTGATTCATATTGTCTGGTGCTGTGCATGTGAATTTGATCGACGTCAAGTCTCACAAGATGTAGGGAATTCAGTCCGTCTGTGCATATATCCGTCCGTGCTTCCCATCTCTCCTAGTCTAACCGGCTGCACCTCTAGATCTCTGCTCATGGTTAGCCGATTGGTGCACTGCCTTCACTACAGGTGAACCGCATCGATCGGGCAGCTAATATCCATCGAAAATATCGCATTTTTTCGACAAAATGTCTACAACGACCGAGTTGTTGCAAAGCCGCCATTAATTCTGCGACGGAGAAGAACGGACGGAATAGCTCCTCTGAACCTGAAAGTTAACCATATTCGTGTAATTGGCTCTTCAAACGATCTTGCCCCAGGTCGAAATTCGATGCCGACAGAGATGCTTTAAAACCTATTAGGCGGCCAACAATTTTGCGTGGATGAACGAAAAATTTGACAGACGGATTAGTTCTTTTATATTTAATAGGATAAGGCACATGTAGCGCAGTCGGAGGCGCCGGCTGTCGCTTGCACCCGATACCAGGTTCCTGGTTCGGATTTCCCGCCCATGCCAACCAAGACTTCCATTCCTTCGGAGTCTGTGGATTGGTACCAGACATGTCTGGTTAGGATAGAGCGCTGGATTATTCAGCGGTCGGCCACCGTAGGTCATTGTATGGCGAAATATGCATCCAGATCGCCTTCACGATATCCCGTAGAAGTAGAATGCGTGGCGCATCCCAAAAAGATGGAGTAACGACGTTCTTTATCCCTTATATGATAGCTTAAAGTAGGATAGTAAATGCATTGGAAAAAGAAAATCCCTGAAAAAAATTGATTTTTTAGGTGCTTGAGATAGTTGGACAGAATGTTTTGGTGAATGGACTCGTCCCACAAGCCACAAGCAATGTCGACCGAATAGCCAGCATCGATCGAAAATATTGATTTCTGACCAGATCTGATCGTTTTAGGAGGGGACCACGTAAACGTTCGCAACCTAGGCGAAGCCCCAGCCAGAGGTCAGACCACCGCCGACTGCAATTTTTATAAGTTGCCCTTAGTCGCTTACTTAGCCAATGCCAGTGTTTCATGCTGGATGTTTTAGTATCAGGCCCGCAACCTGGACCTGAAAACACGAGTCGCTTCTGAAGCGTATTGCTCTTTATTCAAGGATTTGCTAGTCCTAACACTTCTGTTGGTAATTCTTCCCTTCCTTCATATTTCTTTAACTTTGATCGTGACCTGTGAGCCTCTGGCTACGTGTTTGTAGTGCGATTCCGAGCAGCAGCTGTTGCATGTGGCTAGAAGATCGTCATCGCCACCGCATTCTTACGACGATGACTCGAAGCGCTCAGTCATGCCTGTTGACGCTGACCTCGTGGTAATTGCGTCGTTTGAATTGAACTGAGTCGACTGAATTGCTTCGATAAATTTAGCTGAAAGTGTGAGGAACAGGTCTCTCTGCACGTTCATTCGGTGGACTAGTCGGTTTTGTCGTCATCTGAGAGAATTTCCGTTCCTGAACACCGAGCCTTGGCCACCATCTGGCGCTCAGACGACGCCTCAGACAAAGCCTCGTAGCCCCTAATATGCTCTACGAGATGGTCCACATGAAGTGTTGCACAGAAAACTGTATACAACTTTGCAAAAGCCAAATCAAATAAGAAAGATGTACAATCATCCGAAAGGCAAGAAAATTCCACATAGATCGCATTCAAAATGAGCACCTTTGGCTTCAATGCAAGCGTCGTTTCCTTCGGAAATTCTTGAGGATGCTCGCGATCATTTCCGGTGAAATTTCGTCCCATCCAGAGCTCTTTTCAGCAAATCCAGTGAGCTGCATCTGAAAAAACAGGGTTTTTGCTCCAGGACTGACCAGATGGCGAAATCCATAGGGTTGAGATTGGCGAGTTTGAAGGCCAAGCATCCTTCGTCCACAATTCCGTAAGATTGATCTCACACCATTCCAGAGTCTTCTTGGTACCGTGAGCTGGTGCCCAAACTTGCTCGAAGGTCCAGTCGAGGTGTTTAGCATTTTCTTGTGCCCAAGTTACCACTACGTCCTCCAGGATTTGCATCCGATAGATTTCAACATTGACCTTAACCTATTTTTGAATAGAAGCAAGCTTGTTCATGTCCAGGCCTGAGATTCCAACCCATATTATCAAACACTGTGGAAAATCAGCTCCTTCGACGTTGACGGCTCTTGGAGATCCTTCTGGCAGCAGTCTCCGTTGATTCTGCGCATTTTGGAGTGTTTCGACGGTAAATATTATATCTTCTCGTCTGTGAAGAGAATCCGGTCGAGGTTGTCACCGCGCATAAGCGCGTTCATCGTTCTGCATTCTTCCAATCTTGAGGCCCTCATTTCCTCAGTGAGGTGCTGTCCTTTAGCGAATTTGTAGGGATACAATCTCAGATCATCACCGATCAGATGTGAACGACTTACGTTGTGCTCCTTAGCTAGTTTCCTGATGCTTCCTGCAGGATTTCGGTGAAGTTTGTCTTTGACGGCCTTTCGAAGGGCAAAATTCCCTGCAGCTCGCCGTGGTCTTCCCCTCGGACGATTTTCGGTCTCCCACAGTCTCTTCAAAACGTTCGATTACATGGTGTACTTGCATCCGATGCAGTTTGAGCATCTTTGAAATCGTTGAAACAGACGACCCGCGTTTGAACATAGCGACTACTGCTGGACGACCCTTAAGCGAAACCATGTTTACCTAGAAACGGAGAATACGACTGGCCATAGGTGGACGAAAAGATACGGAGAAAACGAATAACACCACTGCAATGTTTGTTGATAAGGATTAGCCACACGAGATCGAGAAATCCGTTCATTGGCCGACGTTTCGGCGAAATCGCCTTCTTCAAGGGCCTAAATGAGACAAAACATTCACAAAGTTGAACGACCAAATCCCTCGACAAAGCCTTACAGTAAAGTTGATGAAGTACTACTCAGCGAACCAAAGAGAAACCGACCTTAGGTGGATCCAAAGAAGTGGATGGTTGAGAGACCACAAGCAAGGCAGTCGGTATTTTAGGTCGTATCTGTGTTTTGGAGGTATTGGATTATATAGGGCAGTGACTGCCCTCGCACTGACCTAGGCCAGACCGCGGCCCAGACCTAGGTCAGCCCCAAAGCCCCAAAAATGGGGAAAGTTCGCTGGTGATAGCGAGACACTCCTCTTTCCGGTTAATTTTTGGGTTTTTAATATGGATCCAAAAGGCCTCCAGTGTCTTTCGCGCAGTGATGTCGGATTCCAGGCCCAGAATTTTGACCGAAATTTCGAAATCTTCCCCTGCATGCCTCTCAACCCGATGGGTGCCCAGTGGGAGACCACTGCAATGCACAAAAAAGCGAGAAGTTTCCGAAAATGGACTTTCTGTAGCCCCTAACACTTCACGTCGATCACCCTATATATTTGGTCTTGCCGTACCCACTTAGCGCTGTCGTTTCTTTCCCACTGCATTCACAGGAAATTATCACCGGCTCCGGGTGATCAGTCTGCAATAGACAGCAGCTTTTGAAGCGGAAATGAAGTTTCTCTCTCTAACCGGTTGACGACGTTAGTCTGCCTTCATTTCCCTTTCAGAACGCTCATCGACAGCAGTCATCTGATCTGCACAGCGCTAACCAGCTTGCCGCTACCGCTTGTTCTTCCCTTTCACTAGTTCTTTCACTCAACGACTTTATCGCCCAAAGGCTGGCAGCCTTCACTGTGGTCACCAGGAGCTGCTGATCAGAAACTGCTTTCACACCGTAGTGTTGTCTCAGACTGTAACTGTGCCATCTGTGCTGGAATCCTACATGTAGTGGTCACTCAAGCGGCACTTCAGGTGGCTTCAAGCGACGGCAATGAGATTGTTGTACTCGAATCCGTTATTTTTTTCAAACCCAGTTGAATTTGGATTATGCGAATAATGGTATCTTTGAAAAGCCCGGCTTGAGGTGATTCAGATAAGAGTAGCTTTGACAAGAAGGATTTTATTATGGTCCAGATGACTGATTTTTCTTTGGATCTTACTTCGCGTAGTGGGATCGGATAAAACATCAGATTTCTGATCAAAGTCAGTCATCTGTAACAAAAAATGACAGACCCAAATTATTCGAATTATCGTCAGATCCAGAAAATCAGCAAGGCGGAGCGAATGCTGGCCGACTTCGACAGTGTATGTGGGAACACTGAACTGCAGCTGAATCTTACGAAGACGATGTTCATGAGGAACGGACGAGTTTCTGATGTCCCATTCTCGCTCAACGGAACGAACATCTCCGAATGCTCCAGCTATGTGTATCTGGGTCGCGAAGTCAACATGGCCAACGACCTAGCACCAGAGCTGAGCAGGAGGAAACGAGCGGCTTGGGGAGCTTTCAAGAGCGTCGAAGAAGTCGCGAAGAAGTCGAAGAACGTCCGACTCCGTGCCCACCTGTTCGACTCCACTGTTCTTCCTTCCCTAACCTACGCCTCAGAGACCTGGTCTATA
This sequence comes from Heligmosomoides polygyrus bakeri, assembly GCA_947359475.1. Classification (NCBI taxonomy): domain Eukaryota; kingdom Metazoa; phylum Nematoda; class Chromadorea; order Rhabditida; family Heligmosomidae; genus Heligmosomoides; species Heligmosomoides polygyrus. The sequence goes on from OX375868.1 coordinate 12,356,488, forward strand.
GGAAAGCAGGATGAACACGCGATCCACATCGCGCAGGGTGGAATCGAGTGGACGATGCTCGAAGGCTCAGCAGTGGGAGAACTTCTCCGGAGTTCTGAGCTTCGCCGACCTTCGAAGATCGGAGATGCTGTCGCATGGGCCAAGTCGTCGAAAATTGGGTGGGTCGACCATGTAATGCACTTCGCAGAAACGCGCTGGGCAAGAGCCGTCACCAACTGGATTCTCCGCGGGATGTCAAGAGAACACCAGAACGGCCACCAATGCGTTGGTCGGACCTCTTCGTAAAAGCCCTGAACGACCGATATGACGCTTTTCGTGTCCCTCGAGCGAGGAGGATCCACTGGAGCACTTTGGCACGCGACAGAAACGGATGGGGACGCTATTGGCTCGAGCAAGCCGTTGATCAACGGGACGACAGGTGATACAGGCGTCGGATCCAATATCTACTACACAGGTCGAGGAAAGATCGAAAAATAATTTTTCCTCAAAACTTCGCTCAGAGGGGTTGTTTGGGGTACTGAATCTGACATCCGTTTTTGGTATTATGTCGGAGTACGGTAGGTGACGGTAGCTATGGGTGACTAAGGCTGTCTAGATCATAATCACTGATTTCGCCTAAATTTCACTAATTTTCACCAATTTTTTTTTGCTGAATACGAACTACGGATTAATTGGGGTGCTGAATACGAATGAATCTGACATCCGTTGTTACACGGGGGTATGGTAGGAAACGGTAGGTACTGGTGACTAACGTCATAGTCACAGATTTTGCCCAAACTTTGTCTAGTTATCTGGGCTGTTGACCACGAATTCCGTTTTTGGTATTACGCCAAAGCACGGTAGGTTACGATGGTACCGGCAAGGAACGCTTCAGAATGGATTCATGGAGGTGCACTAGAAAAACTGAAGAAGTATCTTACTCTTCTACAACAGTTGTAGCGGCATCAGATCGTTCGACTTCTTTTCTTCTTTTCTTTTCTCTTCCATCTTCTCAAAGGTGTGAAGGCGCTTCATTGCGGTAGCGAACCGATACCGACATACTGGCATCCATGGGCACTCACTGCTCGTCCCCAAATCACCTCAGCTCTCTGCCGAATCGGTCGTTCTGTGGTCGATGCGCTTTGTTATTGATACGCTTCGCTACGGTAGTGCTCGTGTTCACCACACAGACACAGAAGACGACAACTCGTTTCTCTGTGCGGGGCGATATCCGGTGTCTATTTTTACGCGGTCGTCGACACCTCGCTGTCGACCCATCCGTCATCGCACATTGCGGAAACCGAACGAGAACGAGCCACCTTTTTGGGTATGTTTGACGACGATGAGAACGAGGGCATTTTTTCCTCGGCAACTGATCGCTGCACCATTCCCTGAGTTCTACTTGACCGGTTAATTTCGGTCTGCAACCCAACCGTATGCTACAGTTCTTCTGACCTACGAGGTGCTTCAGAAGAGCTAGAAAGCAGAGGAGAAGGTGGAATTACATAGCTCACTGCCAGTCATGTGCAAGGAGTTAAGCCTGGTTATAAATTTACTCAAGTACAAGTACAAGTACTCAAGTAAATTCAAGAGGCTTTTAGACAGACATTTCCGAAACGCTAAATTTGCTCACCTTCCCATGAGTGTAGGAATCTTTCAAAATACATTTACTCGATATTAGTTCTGTTCATTACGTTCTCCTTATGAGATAACTTCTTTTGCTGACATTTTTTAGTGTCGTTCACGAACTGTTTTTGCTTGGCGTGAATTTCAGGTATAAACAAATGAACAAAATTCGATGAAGAAGCGAACCAAGGGCTGAAATCTGATTGTTCATTGATGAACTAAGAAACAGCGATAGAAGTCGTTAATGTGACCAACATGACTATGTGAGGAGGTACGAACGTTTCTGACCAATCAGATGCCGAATTCATCGACTTGCGTAACTTTAAAGGAGAATTGTAAGCGAAAAGCTCAGATGGCGCAGCTTATCAAGCGATATGGTGAGCGATAAGCCGCGTTATCTGAGCTTTTCGCTTACAATTCTCCGTTAAAGTTACGTAAGTTGTTGATCATTTGGCCCTGAACATTTGGCGCGAACTCCATTAGTGCTCTGCTTGATTGTGATTGGCTGATTCGTTACCTTTTTTAAATGTAGGTCACATTGACGACTAGTGGGAAACTACGTAATGAAGAGGTCATGATTGCCGGTGCGGGCAGAATTTGAACCTTTACCCTTTTTGGTTTTTCTTGCTACAGTTTCTTCATTTCCATACTCTTTATAATATTGTTAAAAACAATATTGTATAAGAAATATAGTCAAAACTTTATATCTTGCAAAGCACACACTGGACCATCTATAGCTGATCTCGATGGTGCTAAGCATCAGAATTTCATATTTTTGTTGTTGCCTATTCTTTATGGATCTCGCAAAGTATTCTGCATCTGCAGTGTTTAGTGTTTAAGACTATTATAACGTTCGTACGATAAGCAATTCAGGGCCTTTCTACGTTAAACCGTTCCGTTAATTTATAATGTCGCTAGACAGGGTTGCCTTACATTAGTTTAGAGGTGTTAGTCGGTAATATGATCTAAAACAGGGGTGTGTGTTAAATTTTTTTCGGTAAATTTTTAACGGCCGCCTTTAAACGAAAAATTTTTGCGTTAAAAACGGTAAATTCGGTAAATTCGTTAAATAAAATGTCTCTTAGCTGCATTCAGTGTGGCTGCATATTAGCATGTAAAAAGACAGACCTTTTTTTCCTTATTGAATTTTTTTTAACTCCATCTGCATGGTAATTATATAACTATGCCTTCATCTTCGCAGCAAATAACAAAAGTCCATCAATCATCAACAAAATTGCTAAGAGAGAGAAATCATGAAAATTTTGAAACCAAACAGTAACAAGACTTCTAAAATAGGAAATTTCTTACTATGCCTAGTTCCTTTAGCTGGTAGAAAGCCGTCCAGCTTCTGGGAAGATCCAAGGTGCATCGTATCGCAGGTCAACGTTTTTGAGCTTTTCTTTTCTTCTTGACGAAATTTTTTCTACAAAACCTGACCCACTGAGCAGACTTTTGCGGCCCATCTGATGAACGCTATTAAAGTAAATTCACATATTAGGCCCCGTTTATATTTCGTCGCGGCGCGATGCGATGGCCACGCGAATGACGCCAAATTGATCGATCGCGTCGCACAATCAATATGGCCACGTGGCGTCGCGTCGCGCCGCGACGACGTATAAACGGGGCCTTAGGCAAAAAAAAATCCACACACATGGAAATTTCTTGCTAGAGCCGAATATGCACCCTTAAAGATATACCTCTTTCGTAAACCTTTGAAAACTCTTTATGCGATAAACAGCTTGTAAAGTACCAGTTTTTATACTAACTTACATAGACAGTACCGCACATATGTTTGGTCAATTACCGAAAAGAACGCTTTTGAGCGGGCGCGACAATCTGTAGAGCAAGCGACAGCTTGTAGAGAGTGAGCGTTTAGGGAGTTTTAACGGAAATTCTTAGCCGTCCTACTCAGGAATTGTTCTAAGGCTGTCCAGTTTGCCTTTGGAGTGCGCTGTGAACAATGCATATAGAATCGAACCTTTCAATCGCGAGAGGGTGGGGGGGGGACAACTTATAGAATGAGCGTTTGTAGAGTTTTATCAGAAATACTAGCCCTACTCGCATAGCTTGTGTTTCGTAGCGTTTTCGTCGCATTCTCTATGCTTTTCAACCCCACTTACAAAGCAAATATCACAAAAACCGTGAAAAAACTGAATGGTGGGTAATTATGAACAACTAATATGTAGCAATCAAACGCAAGAAACGGACCAGGAAGTCGGAAAGCACGGAACAACTGTGGCGGAGAAAAGTGGGGTCGCACGCAAGCAAATTAGTTAAGGAGCAAAGAAAATGCCAACAAAAGGAAAATGCATCGAAACTCGAGAACAATATCGATTACCTACCCTGATTCAAGTAAGTGGAAGGTTTCCTTGGTATGCTGCGAAAACTCATCCAAAAAAAAATTGTTCAAAATGGATTTACATGAAGAGGAAGCAAAATTTTAAAAATGGTCACAAAAAGTCGTTAATGCAATTTAACGGATTTTTTCGTCGTTAAATTTCGTTAAAAATTTTTAACGAAAAATGCCGGTAAATCCGGTAAATCGGTAAATCGTTAGTCGTTAAACGCACACCCCTGATCTAAAACCATGCCTTTTCAAAGATTTTCTGCGCTGTTTCGGGCAAATTAGGGGTAGTGCTTGCAGTTAAAGCATACCCAGCACACAGTTGCGCGCGCAGGATTTACTCTATAGAGCATTCTTTTCGGCTCTAGTCTGCTCTGAATAGATTGTCACTTGTCGTTAATGTGGCCTACATGGATAGTTGGTGGGGAGACTCGTCAATCCACCAATCAAACCGACCGCATCGAATGAACGTGCCACTAAGGTGTGCCTTTTTGCCTTTCCACGTATGTCAGATTGACGATTAGTACTAACGATAAGTGCTTTCACACGCCTTCAGGTCGACGAGCATGTGCTTGGTGTTGACGTCAACGTGCACTTGTTCAGTTCGTGAGCTAGGCAGTGAGCTGTTCGTCTCCCGACGATCAATCAATACACGCAAATGTTCCATCCACAGTTGCCTAGACTTCACTTTGACCTGAAAACACGCCCGAAGTACACATCTGGGTCAATTTTCGCGAAGAGAAAAACTCCACCGTGTCGTTTTGTGGTTGATCAGCTGTTCCGTTAAATCTGTGGCCTTTTCTGAAGTAGTAAATCGGGGCTCCGATGCATTCAGGGTATGCATGTTTGAGTCCTTTCCTCCAGACGAAGAACTTTAGCTCTATTTGATTTTTTAACTGCCTTTTAATAATATTTAGTTTTATTGCATAATTGGCTCAGATTTTTCATTTATTCAATTCATTTCTTAACGTACTATTCGTGAAAGAATCAAAGACGTAGTCTGTCCGTCTGTCCATTCATCCACGCAAAATTGATGACCGCTTCATTGGATTTGAACGGCGTCGATCTTTGAGTAGGACTGATGGACTAACGATAAGTGTGAATCAAAGGAATATGGCTAGACCAACAGTCTATAGAGCAGCTAGTCTGTTGGTCTGTCCGTCAATCTATTGTGCGTCCATGCAGAATTGATGGCGGCTTGAAAGGCTTTGGAGCTTCTCGATAGTTCAGGTATGACAGTTTGGGGTGTGAGTTGTGCAACGTCAGTGGCCACAGCGGGAACGAGCAACCCTACTACATATAATGAAGCTAATCCATCGAGAATGTTCGCTCGTCCACGCGGAAATAGTGGCCGCCTGATAGGGTTTGGAAGGTCTTGATCGGCGTTGACTTTCTGAAAGTGGACAGTGTCTATCAGTTGTCCATTCTTCCCCACCCCATGCGAATTCGACGAATGCCTGAATGGATTCGCAGAATGAAGACCAACATCGATTTTTGCCTGGGACTGAGCTTTCGGCTTGAAAATCACGCGAATTTTGTGGGCATTGTAATAGTCACAAAGCAAGTAGATAGTCATAGTCGGCCGACCAATATCGAATAGTATTGATTTGTGCTCAGAAATTCAGAAATGACTGTTTCGTATGACATACATGTCCGGTGACGTGCTGCCTCTTCTCGCTTTCTCAGGCTGTTCAAGGAGATTCGTGCATTCCTTTACTCGTCTGCATTTTTCTCTGAGTTCAGAGCCTAGGAATAGTTTGAAGGACGCTCTATGTAAGAGACACGATCTATCTGTCCATGCTTCTGTTTCTCCATCCGTCCGCCCGCACAATGGCGAGATCTATAACTCACAGTATGAACCTCTGCTTGCGCTAACCCGTTCGAAATGTGCATAATTGATTGATTTATCGATTTTTGTCTAGCATTGCTTGTTTGAAATGAGGATCACGTGGAGGTTTATGTGCGTAGGCGGCTGTATGCAAATTCAATGGCTCTACTAATCGATATGGATCTATGATACGATTTTCGATTGGTATGTCGATGGAATTGGCCTGATTATTTTATTTGAGATGCAAATTGCGCGAATATGTTAACGGTGAGAGATGCATAGGGTTCACAAAAAGTGAATGATATCGATCGACCAATCAATATTGATGGATATTATCGATTTTGGGTTGTCATTCTGAGGCTATCTTAGGGGGGGGGGCACTTCACTGTAACGCGTTGACTACCGCAGCAAATTTGAAAGCAATTTAGGCATCGCAGGGGTGCGGGAACGCGCTGCTGATATCATAACTACGATAACTAATGAAGCACCGTCTCACCACACAGGGCAGGACATGTGATTGGCTGTCGCGATATATGCCTTGCCTGTGCGGGTGAGCCGCGGTCCCTAACTACATAGCTGACACGATTACGGTAGAAGCAAAGGAGCGTTCCTTCACCTAAGCTGCATGTTCCCGTTTACCCTGCGGCGCGTTTTCGCGACATGTACCCAAACCAGTCCACAAAGACAACACCGTGAGCTATCCTTCGGGAATACATTGTTTCGCAGTTTCCTACTCGGGAGTGGCATTCGTTTTCGATTTTCTCGCGAAGCCTCCTTTCGACTAGAATAGATCCATAATTTTTTGTTTTAGGTGAAAATCGCCGCACTGAAAAGACGACCAGGACTAGTCCTTAGGTTGGTCTAGTGGTCTTGTTCGTTACAGTGGAGTGTCACAGGGTGGTCCGTAAGTCCTGCAACAAAAACTTAGTTGTATAAAAAGGATGGAAATGCACCAAATTTCGTACAATTTTAAACATTATTTGCCAACATTGTGTAGATTGTAGTGGAGCAGTATTAATCAAAACGGGACATTCCTGACGTGATAAAAGCCTTTAGATCGTACGGGTAGCTCTCCAGCATGCGCCGGACCGTCTCTTACGGGATTTTATCCCTCATTTGTTACAAAGAAGATGTTGCGCAATAATTTTTGTACGCTATGTACATAAAGCAGAATTTTTCATCTAAAATGGTATATGAACAAAGACCAAAAACCTAAAATTGCAGGAATTCCACAGTAGTCTTTTGCCCGTACAATGTTCGGCAGATGGACGGAGAACCGCTAGGACGTCCATTTCTTCTTGACATTAGAATCATCATTTTACCGAAATGTACATTTCGCACATTTCGGTACAATGATGATTCTAATGTCAAGAAGAAATGAACAACGCGATTGGGCCCAGAAAATACGTTGTTATCTTTTTGTGCCCATCGAGCAAGCATTTTTACTGATTTTCACTCTTTTTACACTAAAACCTAGGGTATGAGGGAAGACGTTTTGGAGAATCGTATAAGACGAACAATTGCACGCACAGCCATTGTTTGCATATCATCATACAGGCCCCTCCCGTTATAACGCCTCCGGATAAGACGCGACTCTCGATACAACGCAGATTTTCTCTGGCCCGACCAGCTTACTTCACGCCAGTACTATCCAACTCCGCTTAAGACGCGTCTGATACAAAGCTATTCCCGTTATAGCGCGGTTTTGGGAGGAACTCTGCGTTCAGAATGACTCCCGTTATAACGCGACCCGGGCTAATTTCCGCTCCTACACGGAAAGTGAAAACGACCAAGATGCTGACCGCCTCTGCGATCAGATCTACTCTTCTGTTGCCTCGTTCGTATTCGCCACCAGCCGACAATGGATTAGATGCATGTAGATGTTTCTCATGCGTGTTCGTAGCTCCCACAAGTGTTCATAGTCAGCAATATGTCGAACACAGTATAAAAGGCCTTCGAACACTTTTGCGTCAACGCGGCAGCCCCATCTTTAAGTATAAGGCAGAGAAGAAGAGTTTGCCGCTGATGTGCCTCCTGCGCGGCAGGCGTGTGCTGCCCAAGCGGCAGCAGTTGCCGTCAACGCGGCAGCGGCAATAATGATTCAAGGCATTATTGCTGCTGCAGCCGTTTGCTGTCGACAAATTTTGTCTGGGTTCTAGCTGATTGTGGCGAGATCTAGAACGGAAGCTGATAATGATAATGACAATGATACCGCGTTGGCGATGGGGTGGGAGGCAAAACTGAGGATGAGTGCCGCCTACGCGGCATTTTTGCCTCCTTCGAGATAGTTTTTCTACCTCCGACGTGCCGCGTTGCTGCAAAAGTGAGCAGAGGATTTAAGACTGCCGTAGTCGTTAGAAGCTGCAATAAATTGGAGGGTTTCTCCTATCAGAAACGATAGAAGGTGTGTGTTAAAACGAAGACTATTCAAACGATATCCTATGCATTTGTCCTAAGCCTAGAGCAGCTGGTACAGAGGCTATATGCTGTCACATGATGATTTGTTGCGATTAGAACTCCCGCGCCATACAGACCTTGTACCTGATGTGATGTTTTGTTGTGATCAGAACTCTCGCGCCATGCGGAACCTATGCTTCTACCCTCTGCTTTGGACAGGTTAGCAGAGCATCAACGCTGTTTGATCACTCACAACATCCCGATGGCGTGGGGGAGTGCTGATAGACTACTGCGCGCGAGAGTTTTGATGGCAACAAAAAACCTTGTAACATTAGGTTACACAGTTTTGTTGTTGATCACTTCTAACCTCTCTCTCTCTGGAACTCGATATTCCTCACACATATCTTTCGCACCTTTGCATTTAGCAGAGAGGACAGGACTTCATTATCAATTTATATAAAGATGTTCTTTGCCTTCACTCCCTCCTCATGGTCACACATTTTATTGCTATAGCTATATTTAGCCATTGTATGCGATTCTAAATGGATCTACGCGTAAAAGAGTCTAAAATAGGTCAGCTCCAGTTAGGACGCGTCTCCCGTTATAGCGCAGATTTTCTCTGGTCCCTTCAAACGCGTTATAACGAGACGGGATTGTAGGGACTGCTAGCATTAAGCGCACTGTTATTTTGACCTTTCTGGGATCGCTCAGCTTCGAGAAAATTTTCATCAAATGACGGTGGCTGAATACCCAGCCTGAGCGACGCGGGCTGCAGAGCTACATACCCGTTGATCTAAGGGCTTTTATCAGCCAGAAATGGCCCGTTATGAATAATACTGCTGCACCACAATTTACAAAGTGCGGGCAAACAATGGTTAAAATTGTACGAAATTTGGTAGCCTTTTTATACATCTAGGTTTCCGTTGCAAAACTTATGGGCCACCCTGTACATAAATGACTGGACCACCTTTTGGTGGCGAGCAGATATAGCGAAGGGCTGCTCTGCGGATTGGGGCGACACGGAGATTTTTCTGTTTCAAGTGAGGTATTCATTCGTCGCTTACTGTGTGCGTCAGTAGTCTTCCTTGTTGAAGGAGCTGGACATGCACTACGCAAACTGAGTGAAAGTGGGTGCGTGGCGTATCCCAAAGTGGATTAATAACACTTTCAATCGCGCGCAACAAGTTATATAGTGTTCGGTTCTGCAACATAAGCTCGAAAACTTTCCGGTTTCATCGCTGCTTAATAAGGCCGCCAACTCGCCGCCTGCCGTTGTTTTCTGGGCACCTTAAGCGTCTCCCTTCCATGACATATGCGGACTTGCGATGAGGGTGTTCGTCAGTTTTTTGCCGATTTTTGAATAATTTTAATTAGATCCGTTCGTAGTTTTTGATGTAAATAGAATAAATATTGGCTCGAGATATTATAGCGAATACAAACGCCACGCAAGTCTTATGAGTCCGACGAACACGAATTGTTTATTAACGGCACAACCAGAACCTCAAACTTTGGTTATTAAACCAAAAACGAACAACTAAGGGGTAACAAAAATAGTACACGAGATGGAATGTATTTAACGGAGGAGTAAAAGGTGAAATAAGACACTTCAACAACCAAGGGAGGCAAAAAGGAAACTCATGCACAAGGATCCTAGGATAACAAGCAGGGCGTGGGACGACAACTATAGGTCACGGAGGCAGGCCTGCGGCGTTTGCTGAGGTCTGCATCGCAATCGTACCCACGTCTGCCCTTACTATGGCGGGGAGTCACATTTATGGTTTTAAGAATGAAGTCGCACCCCCCCCCCCTATTTTTGGCCTGCTAAATCGCAAATTCCCCCTCGCTGGCCTTATCGCCGAGAGGAGGGTTTCTTTAGGATGAAGAGACAGCTGTAGACCAATGGAGGGCGGCAGGAGGCGGCAGGTGCGGCAGAGGACGGCGGGCGATGGTAGGAGACGGCGAACGATTGTTCCCGCGCTCTGAGCTGTCCTTTTATGTAGTTCAGGAACGTTCTGGAATTGGGCGCCAATATTCGATATGAGTAGTTCAAATGCCGGTTGCGCGCGATCAGCGGGTCAACGGGACGGCATTTGCAGCCCCTCAGCAATCGCTCCCTGAGTGGAATCGCATGTGTTTTTCTGAACAAATGCAAAAATCGCTTTCCGCGATAGCGAACAATTTTCAATCTGAATGACGTCTAAAATACAAGGAATCAGGCGACTGCGTGGCGCAACACATACAGCTGGTATGTCAGACCAAATCTTGCGCATCCACATGAGCTCCCAACGTTTCAGTACTTTTATTGAATGCGAAGTTATCGCCTTTCAAACATTACCTGCATTTTTCGAGACACTCTGCATAAAGGATAAAGGACGGCGTTACTCAATCCCTTTGGGATTCTCCACGCATTCTACTTCTACGGCATATCGTGGAGGCGATTTGAATGCGCATGTGGCTATACAATGACTTGCGGTGGCCAACCGATGAACAAGTCAGCGCTTTATCCTTCCCAGACACGTCTGGTACCAATTCACCTACCGCGGAGGGATGGAAGGCTTGGTTGACCTGGGCGGGAAATCAAACCAACCAGGAACCTGGTATCGGGTGCACGCGACCGCCGGGACCTCCTCAGACTGCGCAACATGCGCCCAATTCGAAAAGTACACCGAATACTTTTAGGTCAAGCACTGAAATTACCATTAGCAATTAGAGGACACCACAATTATGCTAATTTTTTCGCACGTTTTGTATTTTTTGTATTTGTGTTTTTTCCTTTTTGATAAAATTGTATTTTTAGTGTTTTCACAGGTTTTTGGATTCTACATGTCATTTTAACCAAATATACTGTATTTTTTCAAAGCCACACTGCTTTTCTCAGACATGGTAAGGTACTGTAGTGAAAGAGGCGCAATGTTCGACCTCAGAAGGGCAGAACTTTGTGATCCCAACACCGCTTGTTTTCCGAAAGTGCACAAGAATACAGCCTGTCGTGGTATGGAACTTAACTCTCTGATTTCTGACTATTCTCGACCTGGAAGTCCGGTATCCGTGGCTGTAAGTACTCTTCGAAAAATCTTGAGAGAATGGATGAAGCGGAATGCAGCCTGCAGCGTGAGAAAGGTGACATTCGAGCTCAGTGTAGCGCCTATAGTCGAGTTGTTAAGAAACGACTTGGATTATTCACTTATAAGGTCCAACAACTGCAGGGATGACACCCGCACAGGTGGAATGAAGAAGAAAAAATGTCGACGACTCCTCGCTCGGAACAACGATTGCACGACATTCTTCACTGATGAGAAAATTGTCTTCATTGAACAGTCTCTTAGCCCGATATCACGGGAGGACGCCGACACGCCTCAAGGATATCGCGGATGTTACATGCGGTCAAATATCACCGGTGGTGCAAGGCGTAGCATCGCTGCCCAGAAAGGGGAGGGTACAGGTTCGAGTACTGCCGAAAGCAAGAGTTTTGATCGCAACAAAACGTAACCACATATAGTCTTTCAAAACGAACGAAAATACGAGGCTAAAACACACGGTTATTGGCTGAATATGGTGAAAATGCGGACAGGAAAGGAAGAACCGTTCAGGGAAATTCTCATGCAGCTTCTCTTATGGTTTGGGCTTGAGTTTGCGCCACAGGAGGACGCCATTGGTTTTTGTTGAAAAAGGAGCCAAGATCAATACCGATATCTATCTTAACGACACTTTGGAAAAGTTCCTTTCTGAGCTCACTGAACAGAACACTTTGAAAATTGAAAATTCAGAGTTATCCGCGAATGATCTTCTCAATGAGCGCGTGTAGCGCAGCAGGAGGAGGCGGCGACCGTTGCCTGCACCCGGTACCAGGTTTCTGCTTCGGATTTCCCGCCCAGGCCAACCAAGCCTTCCATCTCTCCGCGGTCGATGAATTGGTATCAGACTTGTTTGGGAAGGATGAAGCGCTGACTTGTTCATCGGCTGGCCACCGCAAGTCATTGTATGGCCAAATACGCATTCAACTCGCCTCCACGACATCCCGTAGAAGCCGTAGAAGTAGAATGCGTGGCGTATCTCAAAAGGGATTCAATAACACCGTTCTTTATCCTTTTAATCTTCCCAATCTCATTTCTGCTTTTGGATGGCCTGCAAACTCACCAAAATTTAATTCTATGGACTATTGAGTTTTGTCTTTTCGGGAGGAAAAGGCCCGCTATAAAAGACGCGCTACGATTGAAGGTCTGATACCCCTATTGGAAAAAGCATGAAAGGAAATTCCACAGGTAACCATCTATCCCGCCATTGAGCCTTACATTAAGCGTCTGAGGACTGACATTCATGTCGAGAGAGGCTATGTTAAATGATACCCTGTCTTGCTTGTTAAACAGATTTTTATTAAATAGTTGACGAAGTTTAGCTATTTCCTGATCCACTCCGCATTTTTTATTGAGTGACAATATTTATGGCGCACCCCTTACCATCGATATTTTGGAGAGTACGGCACAGATCCAGATGCCGCTCATTCACGTAATGTGTCTTACCATGAGATTTCTCTGAAATCGGCGAAAAATTAATTACCCATTCGAAGACTGCTATCAGAAGAACTTAATTTTTTAATTGTGCCACAGTCATCATTCAAAATTCTAAAGGATTCAATTTTGTGCTCATAACGTGTCTCCCTCAGAAAATAGATTTGCGCACGACTATCTGCATTGTCGAAGCCAAGTCTGGAAAAATCAGCATATTAACTGATTTAAAAATTGCCTACAATGCTGAAAAGAAGGGATATACCTTCTTTCAAAGCAGGGCACAGTAGGATCTACCTCTCTTAATACGACCCCTGTTCGATCCTCGTACCTTGAGCTTTGAGCTTAATCCTCCCCACTCTTAACTGCCGCTGAAGTACGAGTAAAGCTTTCTATAATTCTATGAGTTACTGAGGTCACTAGGTTTCCTTAGGTCTGATATGGGGGTCCCGATCTTCCTACGATGCCGATCTATAGGTCCCGATCTTCTCCCTACGATGACAGCTTACTTAGCAATAATATGGTAAAGTGAAGGATGAAGCCAGCGGGTTGTGTCGACGTCCAGGGCCACGAATGCTTCTGCCTCTTCAGATGCATTCTCGTCGGGTTTATTCGAATGGGAACAAATTCCGTAGTATCCGTAGTTTCTGCAGATTAAGCACTTTGGATTGGAGCTCTTATGTGCTTTTCCTCCATAAAGAACGAGTACTTCGGAGTATCGCGGCATATGCGACAGAATGTGTACAGATTTCAGGTCAGGGGTTCAGGTTTTTTTCTCATAAGAAGATTCTGCCCTACATAGAATATCCCAAAACTCTCTTCTGTATGGCAAAAGCCAGATTTTTACTGTAGTGAAAAAGATGGCCCAAAGAGGAAAAGGAGGAGGTCAGGGATGTCGAGGTTTGGGGCGAAGCTTCCACCCTACGCTTGGCCTCCGAACGTTTGGTCTAACGATTATATAATCAATGTTTACGGTACCTGCATTCTTCCAAAGAATGTACTTTAATAGGACGCTGCTAGTCAGTGCTGCAAGCCAGTAATCGACCGTAAACTTCGCACAAAGTGCATGGGGGTATTTTGGGAATTCATAGGTTTTCCAGAAGTCCTTACGTGGCACTCATCCAGCTCCTTCAGACCGAACACTCATCGTCGTCGGCTCACTCGAGGGCGTGTGCCCACATTAGAGGAATTGGATTAGGCCTTACTGATTCGGTTAGGTACACGTAATTGCTCCACACACACAAATACACACATACACACAGACATATGCACATACCATAACAATCCTTGCCGTCCGTCAGGCAGAGGAATTTGGACTGAGAAACGAAACCTAGAAAAGAAACGAAAAAACGGAAACTAACCCAAGTAGCTGGCCAAGTTGTTGCATGCTACTGACAAGCCCGCCTACCGATTTTTTCCACCAGAATGATGCGTTATGCGAAACTGCGTATCGCAACGACCATTCTGTCGACGCGCACTCCTTTTTTCATTTTTAAGGGATACAAAGTCCGTTACTGTGAATGACTTCGCCTGAATGATTTGAACGTATTCAGAATTATGCAGTTACGCTGCCCAAGTCATACTGTAACGCTAACGCCGTACATTCAAAGAGAGAAAAGCTGGCTTATTTGCCCTTGGAAAAGCCCCACAACTCGTTCAGAATGTCAGGAAAACCCCCGTAGCGGCGGTTTCATGCGTTCGTCAACGCGCACATTCAGCGTCGTCTGCAACCTCTGGTCGCGTAGTCTGTCTGCGATGCTGCAATCCTTGTCTGGCGTTCAGGACCAGGCGACCAGCTGTAGTGTGGCTCCGAAATCGCTTGATCAATTCGATATCGATTTATTGATCAAATCTGTTTACCTGCTCTGAAGTTTTTTCATCGTTGGGCAAATGTGCATTGTTCTCACTTTAAGCGGTGGAATTTGAGCGAAAAACCATGCCGATCTGTATTTATTGATTTTTAAATACTGATCACTTTTTGAGATGTTGGTTCAGTGGCCATCTACTCGCATTTCTATCCAATTAATTAAATTCTCGCGAAAATCGATAGTATCGGTCAATATTCTTTGCCTAATCAGTAATGTTTCTTCTTGAGACTCCGGTACAGCAGCCATCTTGGTGATTTTGAGCGTACATATGAAATTCGAACTAAATCGATGATATCGATCGGCATTGATGTTGTCGTTATCTTGAAAATATTGACATGCGCTCGATACGATCGATTAGTTCCTTCTTCAAACGACAAACTCCTGGCAAAAATCAATAATGTCGATACTGCTTCTTAATGTGATACCTGCCCTTATGTGAACTTGTTTTTCTAATTTCCACCTCAAACGGCCAATTCTGGAGAAAAATCAGTAATATCGGTTATGTTGATTAACCAATCAATCTATACGGTTCCAGTCAATGGAGAGTAATCCACCGGTCATGATCCTTTCCATTTCAAACAATCAACTTTGACCAGAAATCGATGAAATCGATAGACACTAAATAAATGAGCGATGTCCTTTAATTATTTCTGTGAAACCCGTACTTCTTCCGCTTTTATGTACCCTTATTAATTATTCGTTCCTTCATTTTATGGCTCGCACATCCATATATATATATATATATATATATATATATATATATATATATATATATATATATATATATATATATATATATATATATAGTTTTATTGTTCGCTTTTAACTTTGTGGAGGCCACTTCTGGGTCAAGATCGATAAAATCAGCCAATATTGATGAGCTGACCGATGGGATGGCCGGATCCTAAGAAATCGGCACAGGGACATTATATATTTTTGTGTCCTCGCTTCAAAGAACTACCTGTTCACGAGAGTCGATACATTGATCACTATTGATTCATCGATCGAGTGCTTTGAGTTACCGAGAAGCCCGCGCAGTAGCCATCATATTTTCGTCGACCGATAACAGCTGTTTTGTTGATTCTGTATGAACGTCATAGAACTAGTTCACACCAGTGGCCATTAATTTTGCGCAGATCCACAAAGAGATTCACGGACAGAGGCTCAAACGAAAAAAGTTGTTCGGTTATATACAATAGGATAGCGTCATTTCCAGCAGAATGAAGCCTAGCAGCTCTCCTTGTTTGATTTTTTTGGAGTGCGTTATGGTTTTTACAGCTTCTTGTCATGAGAGACTCGTTGACTGGAAACCTGCTTTTGAAGCTTTTTTTCGGGTCGGTTGATTTGATTTTCAACTGCGGGTTTTATCCTGGGAAGACAAATATGGCGCTATTCCCGACATTACACCCTCGGCACGCAATCGTACCATTAAGCCCTCCGCACACTTTTGCGGCAGCCGCGTACGCGGCAGAGGCCAGAACAGCCGCGTACGCGGCTTCCACTGCCGCGTGCTAGAGTTCACGCGGCACTCCTCCCGCTCGCTCAATCACCAACGCGGCAATGCGGCAACAATGCCTTGAAGGATTACTGCCGCTGCCACCGCGTCTGCCGCGTAGGCGGCACCGCGTCTGCCGCATCTGCCGCGTAGGCGGCACATCAGCGGCAGGCCGCGCGAGGCTAGTTTTGCCTCGCGCGGCGACTCTGCGTCTCTACCCCATGCTTAAAGATAGGGCTGCCGCGTTGCCGCAAAAATGTGCGGAGGGCTTTAGGGCCCGTTTATTCTTCGACGACGAGCGACGCGACGCCACGTATTGTGTCCACATTGATCGAGGGACGGGACCGATCGATTTGGATACCATATATGCCATCGCGTCGTGCGGCGTCGGAAGTGTAAACGGGGCGTTAGTCCAATCCGGGTACGGTGCGAGAGCAGCCCTTTAGCCGACTGAATCAGCCGTATACTATTATTTCTTGTATAGGCTGTCTGACTTGCGCCCCTGGTATAGGAATCCAACCTCTTCCATGTTTCCGGACAATTGCTTGCTAATACATGTGTAGGAGGCCGACGACGACACTCAACATGAAGAGGTTGCTAGGAGAAGTGGCGTGCTGACTATTGTTTCGGCCGTCGAGAACGAACAATTCCACTTTGTCTTTTCAGTTTACCGCCTCCACTTTGTTTTTGTTGCTCCGCTTTTTTTCCATTATATCATGGAGGTTGTATAGATGACGCTCTGTAGTCGACGTCGACAGAAAAGGCTCTACGTCGGCAAAATTTTACTTTCTCGACTCGACTTTCACTTCTGATTTTTACATCTTTGCGGAAATATACCAAAGGGCTAACGCTGTTCGATGGTCAAACGGTCAAAATGAGTGCCCCTATGTATTAGGTTGAAACTAATTCCCCACCGTTTTTTATCATTTTATTCTGATCTTCTCTGAAAGTTTTTTTTGCATAATGTTATACATGTATCATTCGAAAAAAAAGATTTATTCTATCAGAAAATATATTTAGATTTTTCCCATTTAGATTTTTGCAGATTTTTAGGTCATTGAAGTTGAAGGTCAAAAGGGAAAAATAAACTTCGCCGCCAGCTGCTCTCTGCTCACGTTTGATTTTTTTTTGCACAATGTGATAAAATATTCTAAAAGGTGATTTGCTCTACAAAAACTTGTGTTGAATTTTATCGTTCGTTTTGATTATCGTTAATTTTTAAGGTATTAAAATGTATGTAGTGTCCAGAAGACGTCTTTGTCAACAGCTCCTACTCTTAGGTTAATTTTTTAGACAATGCTATATGTCTTTTAAAGGAAAGTGATTTGCTTAGTCAAAGCGTGTGTTGCATTCACTCGTTTATGCTTATTTTGTCAATTTTTAGCGAAATTATAAGGAAGCGAAAAATCACATTTTACCAACAACTCCTTCTCTTTCAACATTTCGCTAAAAATTGACAAAAATCAGCTCGAATCAATAGGGGAAACGTACATACGTTTTCACAGAGCAAAGTATGTTCCTTCGAATGACATATATTATTGTCCAAAAAATTTAGCAGAGTAGGAGATGTTGGTAAGAATGATTTGTGTGTTCTAGACACTCCACTTTATTGCTCTGAAACTAACGAAAATCAAAATGAACCTAACAGAATTTTTGCAGAACCAATCATTCTTTTTCAAAGAATTTATACATAACCTTGTGCAAAAAACCCTCAAACGTAATCAAAGAGAAGGAGCTGTCGGCGAAGGTAATTTATCCTTTTTGAATTTTTACATAATGATCTAAAAATTGAAAAAAAAATCGAAATCGGAAAAAGCGAAATGTAATTTCTGATCGAGCACGTCATTTTCTTTCAAAGAGTTCATGACATTATGCAAAAAAAACTTTCAGCGAAATTCAAAATAAAATGTTTAAAAAATGGCGCAGCTTCCAACCTAATAGAAGGATTCTTCGAAGCAGCCGCTTCGGTCATTGTCTTTCGTGGCTCAGGCTTTTCCAATACAATTCCTTGAACTTCCAGACTTTCTCTTTTGACTTTCTTTGTCAAACGGATGCCCGAACAAGCCGTCGAACTCGTCCTTAGAAAGTGTGCATTGATTGATTTATGCCAAGTCTTTTTCAGGATCACATTCCACATCTTGATTCTACAGCGACTGCGTCAAAACTGTGCTTGCCAGCCACTTTGTCGTCGAGTTTGTTGGCGTCAGTCGTCACATCGCTGATGTGCTCAATGGCAGCAGATTGTTACCACTCATGTGTAATCTTACACAGATGCTTCTAGAAAGTGGTTTCGTTCTTTTCAACCTAGCTTTGGCGGTTATTACTTGAGTTCTTTAGTTCGAGATTTAGGCCCTTAGAAATGAAGGCTTTTTTGGTTCGTTCCGATTATCATGGGCGCTTACAGCATCTCTTCATGGGGTTCGCTTTCTTCTTACAAGGCAAGGGCCTGGAGCGTATGTCTGAACGGGGGGAGCGAGTCATATAGGGAGAATCCTCACCCCTCAATTAGTATGAAAATGTGTTCATTTTCTGCCAAGTCGTTAAACCGAGGGAGTAGGGGGGGGGGGGGGTTCTTGAAGTCACAATGAAATACGGCGCACCACGAGTTCGGGAGTCTTGTACGCCCGCGATGCCTCCGCCCGCAAGCGGCTCGGAGCGCAGCGGCAGTGACGTTGCTTCATGCTTGGAAGGTCGCGGGTTCGATTCTTCTGCGCTCTTGCGTTTTTGCATTTCAACTGATTTGTTGAGATTTGAGAGATTCTGACGTCTATACCATTTTCAAACGTTTTCTGCGCATTTTTCCAACTTATGTTGTGGAGTGCGAGTTTCTTGCGATTTGTTCATTACTGACCGGTTTTTAACCACAAGGCAATCAGAAAGCTACTCAACATAATGATGTATACATGTTTAACATCAGTAATACACAGTCACAAAGGACATGAAGCAGAGGCACTGACCACAATACGAACAGCTACAGGCTCCTCACAGTTTGCTTCCCTACATGGGCCAATGACCATCTTTTTCAGAAGACACCAGGATGTGACGTCGTATAACCAGCTTTGAACCAGGCATATGCGACCGGCTTTTCCACGTGAGGATGGATAGGATTCTGTACACCGGCGACATGGCCTTCAGTATCATTATAACAAATCCTCTTCCTCTTCAGCTACCCGCAGATTGGACACTTACGTTCAGGATGTTGTTTATTTTCAGCAGGTCAAAAGGTAGGTCACGCAAAATTACGGGGGAGTGAAATTGCTTTATAAGCGACGTCATGTAAATGAAGAAGCCCACGTCGACTGGTCGAATCTTGCCAGTGGCACCCTAAGGTATAGTCCGAATGCTCAAGGTCTTCCCTCGGGTATAGAAGCTTGAATCGCCACGTGGTAAAGATGAGGGTAAAAGCGTGTATAAATGGTTGTTTAGGTCAATTTGCGAAATCCGCATACCTCGTTTCACATTTTAACCACCTGTGACGTTACATCCTGATCTCTTTTGAGAATCCGGGTAGGATGATTTTTCCCGAGGTCATTGGTCCATGTAGGGAAACAAAGTATGAGGAGCCTGTAGCCTTTATAGACGCCGTATCGTACCAGTGCTGCTTCATGCACCTTGTACTTGTTTATCACTAGTGTTGAACATTCATACATCATCATGTTGAATACTACAGCATGCAGCTGGAAAATCAGATTTTAAAAAACTCTGAAAATTCTATTGACGTCAGTATCTTTCAAATCTCAACCAACCAAATCAAATGCAAAAATACAACAGAATAGGAGGACCGAACCCCGATCTTCCTCGCGTGAAGCAACGTCCCTATCCACTGCGCTCCGAGCCACTTCCAGGCGGAGGCATCGCGTCCATGCAGTACACCCAAACTCCTAAGGCGCCGATTTAACTTCAAGGACCCCCTACTCCTTGGGTTAATGAATTGGCGAAAGAGACACACATTTTTATACTAATTGAGGGGTGGGCATTCTTACAATATGACTCGCTCTCCCCAGAGATGCGAGATGTTCAGAGATGCGCTTCAGACCCTTCCCCTGTTCGTTCTTGTCCTACTAGGTTGCTGTGAAGTTAATTGCCGAAACAGACGTCGTGAACAGGCATCTGTCAAATCTCTGTGAGTCGTTGATGAATCCACCCCAGAAGTAATCTGCTTGACATATAATCGGTACCCAGTTTTATCGGGCTATCCTTGAGTACGAATCTACAGAAATTCCTGGGTTATAGCTGTTCTAAAGGCGTGAGCCTTTGATATTCACAGGTTAGGTCCGTGACACCTTGGTCGTCTACACGTCCATGGTACCTGAATCCTCTTGTTGCCAGCCTTGACGAACCATTAAAGATTCGACTTTGGGGTGTTCGGGGTGGAGGGAGGAAATCACACCTACGACATGGCATCATATGCCTTACCCACCCAGTCATGCATATACTGGGGCCGGATTCATCAACGCGCATACCCACGAGTATGATGGGTATAGGGGGAAGACATACCCATGATGTGGACATACCCACGATTCATGATAAACCTTACCCGCCAAATCGTGGGTATACCAATGGGTTAAGAAAACCCGCCGATCGCTGTGGGTACATCCGTATACCCGCGACTCATGCACGTCCCATTGACAAAATGTGAGACCATCTGGGGCCAGATTCATCAACAATTAACCCCGTGGGTATGCGGGGTATAAGGAGTAGAGATAAGATAAGAGTCAGGTAGAGATAAGGTAAAAGTCAGAGACGCAGGCTTCATCATGGGTATCTCTACCCCCTATACCCACGAGTCAGTCGTTGATGAATCCGGCACCTGTTTTCGCCTAGTTGTACCTTACCCTTGATTCCTTTCATGAATACGAATCATACCCACTACTCACGGCTGGTAGTGGTACGATTTCCTTGCGGTATCTCTATCTATACCCATTGCTTGATGAATCTGAGCCCTGCTAGCTGAAGGATGCTCAAAGATCCTCGTGGCTGCCTCCGCAAATCCGCGAGGATCTCTTCGCTCTTACCTCGAGATTGATTAATTCGTTTCTGTAAAACATTACCTCAAACAGATTGTTTTCCGAGCCTAACCTTTAGCACCTCAAAGATGGTCTCTTAAGGAGTCCTATTTTTTCTCCTAAACGCAACCGATCCCTTTTCTTCGTGCAAATGTCGCTCTTTTCACGCTCGTTATCTTGTCTCGATTGTCGCTTCTTAGAAGATTCTGGTGAATTCGTCTTTGTTCATGTACAGGTCTATTTGTTCGGTTCTGTGTGGCAAACAGTCTTTCATCATGTTACAGATATCACGTCCCCTTCTAGTTCTCGCCATTATTCGTCGTTCTTCACGGCCCTTTTTTTCTGTGATGATTGATGGGCACATCTGAGAGAGAATACTTCACTATTTCATGTTGCTGCTGGTGGTGGTGTAATGTGTTGGCCGCAGAAAAAGCTAATAACTCCGTAATTTATTAGGCCTCGACTGCCGTCGCGAGTGGTCTTCCCACCCTTCGTGCATGTTCCGGCCACACGGTAGAAATGACGACAAGACCTGTGGTCCTCTTGCACAAATCCTCAAATATGCGATAAAGAGCTTGGCAAGGAAATTGGCACAATCCGTAGGATCACAATCACATCTTCCTCTCAGTTGTTTTCTGAACACAGCAGGTGCCAGTGCTGTGAACTTACACCCCTTATGAAACGAACGCTAAGAGGTACGGATGGGAGGTTTCACACTCCTTTTCGTCTATGGTCACCTGTATCACCTGTCATCCCGTTGATCATCGACCAATGGATCCTCCTCGCTCGAGGGACACGAAGAGCGTCATATCGGTCGTTCAGGGCTTTCACGAAGAAGTCCGACCAACGCGTTGGTGGGCGTCCCGGTGTTCTCTTGACATCCCGCGGAATCCAGTCGGTGACGGCTCTCGTCCAGGGGGTGTCTGCGAAGCGCATTTCGTGGCCGCCCCACCTAATTTTCGACAACTTGGCCCACGCGACAGCGTCTCTGATCTTCGATCGGTGATACTCGGAACTCCGAATGCCTTCCCTCACTTGCGTGAGTCGTGTCACTCCGAGCATCGTCCTCTCGGTTCCACGCTGCGCGACGCTGATCGCATGTTCATCCTGCTTTCGTGTAGCACAGGTCACTGAGGCGTATGTTACGGCAGGAGGAACAGTGGAGTCAAATAGGTGGGCACGGAGTCGGACGTCCTTCGTCTTCTTCACGACTTCTTCGACGCTCTTGAATGCTCCCCAAGTCGCTCGTTTCCTCCTGCTCAGCTCTAACGCAAGGTCCTTGGCCATGTTGACTTCGCAACCCAGATACACATAGCTGGAGCATTCGGAGATGTTCGTTCCGTTGAGCGAGAGTGGGGCATCAGAAACTTGTACGTTCCTCAGGAGCATCGTCTTCGTCAGATTCAGCTGCAGTTCAATGTTCCCACACACACGATCGAAGTCGGCCAGCATTCGCTCCGCCTGACTGATGCTCGGTGTTATGAGCACGATGTTGTCAGCGAAGCAAAGGTGGTGCAGTTGCCGGCCGTCGACCTTCACTCCCATGTCTTCCCTTTCCAGTTCGCGCATGACGTTTTCGAGGGTGGCGCTGAAGAGCTTCGGGGATATGGTATCTCCTGCCGAACCCCTCTCTTCACGTCGATGACGACGTCGTTGTAGAATTGTTCTGAATCATGGGGAAAATTCCTAGAGAGCCATGTAGCCATTTCATGTCGGGACGACGACGTTTGCATTCCTGTGCCAAAGGAAGTGCGATGTTATTAGGTTGTTCGGAAAGTTCTCAGCGTTTTGAGTGGTTCACTTTCAACTACCGTCACTTTCTTAAAGCTTATCGGAATTAGTCGTGATAAGCACCGTTCGAATCAGCACACTTTTGCCAACGGGCCACCGGTCGACTTATTCCATCTGCGAAAAAATTGGGTGGTCGAGATTTGGCAAAATCCACTAAAGCTGTTTTGGCTTGGTCCTGATTGGTGAAGGTTTTACCAGCAAGAAAGTTCTGGAAGTGTCTGAAAAGGTGATAGTCGCTGGGTGAGAGGACTGGAGAATACGGCTGGTGAGGCAGAACTTCAACCCTCAGTTCGTTTAATTTTCGAATGGTGATTTGTGAGGCGTGTGGGCGGGCGTCATCGTGCAAAAGAGTCGGTCCTCTTCTGTTGACCAATTCTGGCCGAAGTTGACGCCATTTTCGGTGCATTTCGTCGATTTCCTTACAGTAGGGCTATGCCGCGATCGTTTGGCCTGGTGCCAAAAACTTGTAATGGATCACACCAGCCGCCGACCACCAGACAGTGTCCATTACCTTTTTTTGCTGGAGGTTCGTCTTTGGAAAATGCCTAGTAGTTCGCCGGCGTGCAGCCACTGTCCGGAAGGTTTCCTGTTATCATACAGAATCCATTTCTCATCGCAAGTGATGATTCTTCCAAAAAACGGGTCAATTTTGTTGCATAAAAGTAGAGAAGAACAAATCTCGAAACGTGTCAATTTTTGCCGCTCACTCAACTCGTGGGGCACCCGCGTTTCGAGTTTTTTCACCTTCCCCAGGCGTTTTAAAGCATCCGTAACAGCAGTTTCAGTGACGTCTAGCTCTTCCGTCATCCCGTGAACTGTTTAGGATGGTTCAGCCTCTACCAATTCCTTCAACCCGTCGTCCAGGATTGCTCTAAGTCGACCGCTACGGGGGTCCTCCTCGAGCTGAAATTGCCGGTCCGAGATTTACGGAACCACTAGCGCACAGTGCTTTCTCCAACACTATTAGACCCCCACACTTGATTGATTTGTCGAGCTGTCTCGGTTGCGGATTGTCCCAGTTTGAACTTCAAATAAAATATCGTTCGGAATTGCTACTTTGACATACTTAATTGGGCCTCCAATAACAGAAATATAAACCAACTGTAAACCTAAGTTATTTAGTCCGATAGAGCGCAAAAATCTGTACAGAAAGTAGAATTAATGCCTAATACAAGTTAAGCTTTTACTTAATAATAGGCGAATGAAAAATAGCAACACAAAACGCTGAGAGCTTTCAGGAAAACCTAATATTTCAGCTGTCCGATATTTATTTATTTATTTAGACGTGCAAATAGTTTCAATTACACGCAGAGAAAATACAAAACACTCAACCACAAGAAAGACAACACTACAACACAACGCATGGTAACAACTTAGTTACTCCAAGAGATACCTGTCCACGAGCCCCTTAAACTGAGCTAATGAATTGGGGAACGCATATTTTTTCTGTTGAGAATGTTAAAATCTCAGAGCCGGCCCTTTGGGTAAAAAAGGAAGCACGGATGGAGCTCTTGGCCCTGGAGAAATGGATTTTCCTCTGGCTACCTCTTGTGTTGGAATTTTGTAGCGTGTAGAACTCATCAAGCTTAAGTGCTACCAGTTCAGTAATCATTTTGAAAACCATGAGCAGGTCATTCCGTTTCCTACGAGTCTCAACACTGGAGATTTTGAAAATTTTGTTGCGATTAGAAGCAGAAGGAAATGGAAAGGAATTCGTGAAGCTGAATGATATGGAAAACTATTCGTGAAGCTCGACTATAGTTAGGACTACCCTGATATGTGCCAGCGTAGAAGGAACTGGAGCATACTAAGGCTATGCATGGCCCTGCGAGAACTGCACTGTTCTCCATGCGTGTGCTTGCAAAGATCACCAAATTTTAATGTACTGGAAGATCAACTCATCCGAGAACAGGAGGTGGACCTCAGTCTAGAACGACGTCACGTCGTTTCGCGGCTCGAGATACCCTTGGTTTTCTTCCCCTGTCTTCGCGCGCGATAGCGGGGCGAATGTGAAATGAATGTTCGCTTCTCAGTAATGAAGTTCGGAACAGCCAAATATTTGAAGAGCTGTTGGAGTCTGTTTGCAGCTCCAATGGAGGCACCACAGAATGTTCAGTTTTTTTGGGCTACGAGCAGAAGAAATTCGTTTTCGCAGTCTGTTCCACAGACAAACAGGAGGTCTGGCATTCGGAAGCAATATCGCACCGCTGCTCGCCATTATTTTCATGGATCACCTTGAGCGGCCTTCTCCAAGAGCATCATACACTTCGAGCGATGCATTAACGATATCTTACTTGTAGGTAAGTCGCGGGTAACATTGTGGCAAATGCTCCTACTATTCCACGCAACATTTCCTACGATCGAGCTAACATCAGACTCCTCCTCCAGATAGATTTCTTCGATTTTCAAGTAGAAAAGTGAGAATATTGAAAATCTATATCTTTATTTATTTGTTTATTTGTTTATTGAGTTGCCTTTCAACGACGCCACTACGTGAGAACAGGAACAAAATAGGCCGTGCAACTAACAACAAAAAAGGAAGAGAAACAAAACGAGGCAACTATGTAAGAATGAAGCGGCAACGTTAAACATTGAAGAAGGATTTTCAGAAGCCATCCATCTTGGTAGCAAGAGCCTATATAATGATGGCATGCTCCAAAAGTAAGGAGGGCAAGTTAAATGCTAAAACGAGATCCCCTCAGGTAGCCTCGACAAGCAGTTGCTTACTTACACTAGTTTACTATCCTAGTGAGCCATGTAGCTTTAGCGGCTTGACTAGCTTTAGCATGAACGGTAAGGGAAACCGGCATACCATAACATCTTTCTTCATCCGCGAAGCTGGCATTGTCTGTATATAAAATGGAATGTCGTTCGTCTATACAGTTTTCACATCTACTGCAGTAATTTCTACGAATAGCAGGAATCAAGGGGGACCACCGTTTAACGTTTCCATAACTGGCTTTTATCATGGCATAAACAAGCGTAGTTGCCCCTCTTCAGGTTTGAATTCAAGCCTTGAATAGTGTCTTTGTTTTACATACGTAGCTACGGAAAACACTTTCGCTTTAGAAATTTTCGTTCAAATTCTCTGGATGTTATATGGGAGGAATCACCGCTCTAGATTTGCACCGAATTTTACATTTCTGAGACAACGAGCGAACTTGATATGGGAGTGATTGGACATCTAACAGCACTAACTAGGGAAGGGTTTCGACCTCGTCCAAAACAACTTCACGCGAAAAGTGATTATTAGATGTTTCAATCTCGATTGCTCCTTAATTTCTAACGGCGCAGAGAGAGCTCGACGAGACCCCGTCTTCTCTTACTAGGGAAGGGTTTCGACCTCCCATGGAACTTCAAGTTTAGACCAGGATCATTAGAAAGAGCTCGGGATGCTGATTACGAATATGGGTGTCAAAATTGCAAAAAATATAACTACTCAGCGAGTTATAGCCTGCCGAAATCGGGGGCCTCACCACAAGCTAGCTGTACGACGCACCGGGCGCGAGAGTGGTGAGTCATCGGGGCTCCGTAAGAAGGGTTTGCCGCCTGTGGCAGTGGTGCAGGGGTAGCGCTCACGCTCGTCGGGTGAGGGGTCGTTGGTTCGGTTCCCGTTGCTGCGCGTTTTCTTTGTAAATCATAATTCATCTTGGAAATGACCTTTTGTTCTGAACTATGACCACGTGTCTGATTAAATAGCCGCTCAGGAGTTTCATTTTGCAATTTTGACACGCATATTCGTAATCAGCATTCCGAGCTCTTTCTAATGATCCTGGTCTCAACTTGAAGTTCCATGGGGGGTCGAAACCCTTCCCTAGTAAGTGGCTCTCGAAGATACCCAGGCGGTCTATGCTCGAGTCACCGTACTCTCCGACACGCGCGAGATCCACTGCCGCAACTGCTACTCTCGACCCTTCACAAAAATCTGGTAGGAACAGTGGAGAGAAGGATCAAGGAAGCGCTGGAGATGAAGCACTGGCAACCACTCATTAGCGAGAAGGAGGAAACGAAGTATGCAATGAGCCTTATCAGCCTCAGAGGGTATGCGGATTGACTGATGAGCATGACAGAGACATAATGAGACGAGGGACTGATCACTGCCCGCGGATATACATATATAAATATCCAAAAGATTCCTGCATCTCATTTTTAGTCGAACCGCACAGCTGTAGCTCCTTAACACTTTCCTTTTCCTCTCGGTCGAACTCATATCTGAGATGCGTCGCATGTTCTGCGATTCTTGTGTGTACAGGGTGTCTCAAAAAATGTATACACTGTTTAAAAGGTGATAACTTCGCTAATGGTACTGAGGAAGTTGGAAATTTTTATGAAAGCTTAAAAAATAGAAATTTTCTGGCATATGAACGGCATGAAATGCGCCATGCACTCGTCTGAAAATTTGCATTTTACACTCGATTGATTGTGTTTCGCTTTAATACTTGTTACGATTTTTTACAAAGTGGCCGTTTTAATTGATTTGTGTTTCTTTTAAGGACTAAAGCTCAAAGCTTAAAAAACTGAAGCTTTAAGCTTTAAAATGCCCTTTGGCTTGCGAAAAATGCAGGATATCCTAAAAAATGCCGGCACTATTTGAAAGGTTCTAACATTACTGTTAGTGAAGTTTTTGAAGATTTTTGAAACTCATATGAAGGCACAGGGTAACGGGATTACTGTAACATGTAAATAGTTAAGATTGCGCTATGTCGATCTGAAACCGTGCATTTCAGACTCGATTGATTCTGCGTGGACTGGATCCTTTCTACAATCTTGTTACTACATGGCCAGGCTAACCTGTGCTGTGCTTCTTTTAACGTTTTCCGCCAGCCATTAGCAGCAATTATATAATCAACTCTTCACTCAGCTTGAATGTTGCTTCATCATTCCACAGAATCCGTTTGGAAAATGGGGCTCCTGCTGGAATTTAATTTGTGCGATTAATAAACTCATATGCCTTTCACGTGATCATCAAGTTCTATACGTTAAAAGAAGCATATCGCAGGTCAATATGATCAAGTAGTAACAAGATTTTGACAAGCATCCAGCTCATGCACAATCAATAGCGTCTGAAATGCAAGGTTTCAGGCGAAGGCATGGCGCAATCTTGACTATTTGCACGCCACGAAAATCTTGGTACACTGGGCTTTTATATGAGTTTCAAATGTCTTTAAAGGCTTCACTAGCGCAAGCCTATCAGATGACACCTGCATTTTTTAGGATGCCCTGCTCGTTTCGCAAGCTATAGCGTGTTTTTTAATTTTAAACCTAAAAAGGGCAAACTAATCGAGGCGGCTGCTATGTGAAGAAATTATGACAAGCGTTCAAGCGAAACACAATCAATCGAGTATAAAATGCGAAATTTCGGACGAGTGCATGGCGCACTCCACAACCCTCCTGTGTCAGAAAATTTCTATTTTTTAAAGCTTTCATGTGAGTATTTAATTTTTCCGTTACCTTTACTGCAAGCAAAGTTATCACCTTTCAAACAGTTTAAACTTTTTTGAGACACCTTGTATATGCATCACGATTATTTTACACCTTAAAAAAGGCTTAATGCCCAAAACGTTGTCAAAAATATTTGACCATTTCGAGCTTAATTGTCAAAAAGGTGGAGTACGGACATGAAGCTCAGGAAAGCAACGATCTTAATCTAACCAGAAATTTACCTACAGTTTTTAGTTCCCTAAACTCAAGGTATAGATAGTATAGTAAGGTTCTCGTTGTATAGAAAGAAGCAGAGTTTCGCAGAGAGGGTCTGTGTACCTCTTCGTGACTTAACCTTGTAAACATTGATCAGCAGAACTACAGTTGAAGATCCCTACATAAATGAATGCGTGTGAGGCCGAACAATTAGACTTCTCTGTCACATAAATCAAAGGGCAACAAGTCGTGCAGGCCCAGTGGAATCCCGAAATTCTAGTTTTTGGCTGCGTCAGCAGCCGTGACTGTTGAAATGTCGTCTGAATCACTGGGACAGATATACGTCCATTGCCAATACAGTACTCTACCAGTCCAGAATTTTGAAAAAAAAATGATAAAACCTGTTGTGGTCCTGATCGCTTTCATGAAGACCTATATGTAGATGCTACTTCATCTCTTTGGCACTTGATTATGGGTTCTGTTATTTCACGAAATTGTATGACTCACCGGTGGAGCTGCATAATACGATGCGATTACCTACGATTACGACTGGATCGTGGAACGACTTACTCATCTACAGGCTTGCCTTTTTCTGTACAATTCACGAGTCGATAGTGAGGAGCTCGTTCCTGTACGAAGACTGTCGTAGCACCTCATATGAACTTCAAACGATAGTATAGCTATGCAATGCTTCCGTTGACGCTCAATTTGCTACTGATATCCCTGATATCTCCTTCGTGTGGAGAGTAGTCCAATGTAATTCTGCGATAACAACGAACACGAATGTGGCAGCAGATTTATTATCAGTGGTGCACTATAAATAGAGTTAAAGATTTATTAGCAGCAGTGCTCAACGGAGGAATATTGGTGTCGTGTCCTGGGCTGCCGCCACCGGCATCGGTAAAGGTGGTCCAGACCCGGGACCACGTGTGTGGCAGATCGGTGGGGACTTACAGCACGCTAATGCTCTTTCCTTCCAGCAACGCGGCACCAACTACGTAGGGCCCTTCTGCCCCAGCCGAACCATTAGGGCGAGACTGCGACTTTAGCTCCCGTGCGCACTACGGCTCTGCTCCTACCTCCCCGCATGTCTCTGCGCCTTCCCCTTCTCACATAGTATTGCGATTAATAAAGGTGACGGTATTCACCGGTCTTCACGCAGCTCCCGCAGACACACATAGATATAAAGATTTACTGACTATACATTACTACTTCTTACGATACACATGACTACGAGTCACGCAACCACCCGCCTACACTCACTAGGGGAATCCCCGACAGCACCCCGCTAGCCTCCGGCGAGGTCCTGCCTGGGGCGTGTGTCCACGAGGCGGTGCGCCCCGTCTCGCTCCTGCGGTTACCTCCTCCTAGCGTCCATGCCAGGGTAGATCCTCCTCTTACTCGGCCCTGCGCCCCTCACTGCGGTGGAATCAGCTCGCTCCAAACTTCGTGACGTCCAGCGGATGTTGATGAGAGAGGACGGCGACCGGACACGACCTTCTGGGGCGGCGGCAGGCGGAAGAAGTGGCGCTCGCGCGCATGTTCATACTTCGTTGCAGCGATGCTGCGTATTCGACAGGCGTGCGCGGCGGGACCAAGAGGGCGCAGAGACTCTGCGCCCTTCAAGAGTCGTGGCGAAAGTCACGACATCTGGAGTCGTACGAAGAGATCCTGGTTATTGGAACCCGTCTCTTCTATGCATAGATTTATCGGGCTTGGTTGCGTTTTCAGCTTCAGGACCCACGGCTTTCCATTCGGAGGATGCGGCGTATCCCCGGTGTCACTGGTGATGCATCGCGACCAGAGATGTGCTGAATTTGCGTTTTCTTTTTTCAAATTCCAATTTCCGGCCTTTTTGACCATCCCATTCCGTTCCGCGTTCCGCTTTCTGGTCCGAAAAACGGAACGGAAATTGTGACTCCTCACCGCTTGTCGCAGGACCACCTGTGCGTCCTCGGGTGGTGGATAGGGGACGAAACGCGAACCAACTGCGACGGTGTACTGCCCAGCGACGCAGATGGGATGCAGGGGATGGACTCCTTGCTGCTGCTGTGTCGGGTCAACTCGTTCCTTGTGTGTGGGAGCGACAAGTCCATGCACAATACTAGCGCAGAGAACGTGGCCGTACCACCGAAGGCAAGCTTCTCGTAATTTGTCAGCAATTAGAGCGACATCAAATCCCTGACGTGTTGCATTGTTGGCGAATACGGCTCAGACTCGTAACACCAGCCGTCCAGCTCATTTTCGGTTTCGTTACGCTGAGGCGAGTCCTATTCGGATCTATCCTAGTCCGGGGGGGGGGGCACATAATTAAAGAGTATGTAAAAAATCGACTTGGGACTTACCGAGCGACTCCTACAGAGCACGATAGAACCTAAACCAGAAAAAATCACGAGCAAAAAAAAAAAACGAAAAAAATAAATGTTTTCGCCGCGGTTGTAAGCGGGTGAAGTTATGTGCCCTCCACACCATGTTAGATCCTGGTTATAACATCTCAGGCGGCGGTCAGCACGCGGCATGCGGCTTCATGCGCCCTATTCAGCATGCTATATCCTGGTTTTAACATGTTAAGCGGTGGTCAGCACGCGGCACGACTCCATTGCGTCGCTTTTTGCCCGCCGATACGGTTGTCAAACCGCAGCGATTTAATTTTTTTATTTATCCGTTCGTTTTTTTTCTTTGTTTTATGTTCTATCGTGCTCCGTAGGAGTCGCTCGGTAAGTCCCAAGTTGACTTTTTACATACTTTTTAGTCATGTGCCCCTCCCCAGGACTAGAATAGATCCTCCCATTCTCCTTGTTTGCAGGTTTGCGCTCCGCACCTTACATCGCTACTATAGTTGTGCCCGAATGAATATTCGAGCATTCGAATTCGAACGTTCGAAAATTGCAATTTTCGAATGTATTCGAATTCGAATGCTCGAAAAAACGCGATTTTCGAATGTTATTCGGATATGTTCGGTTATTCGAAATTTTTGGGAGAACACAACTATAATCGCTTCAGGTTGGGTGGCGGCTTTACATATCTTTGACTTCAAACGCTCTGGTACTTCCTGTATCAGAAGACGCTTGTCATCTAGCTCCATTCAGACCACGCCTCATCACGTGTGAGTTAACTTTGAACGTCAAACTACCGTTAGACGTGTTTGCTGATCCATGGTACAATACCAGCCTTATCCTTTGTCCATTCGGCGCAAAACCGCGTCTTTTGCGCCGTTTTCTAATAACTTGCTTCAGAGTGGTTTATTTTTGCCAAGATTTTTATGATTTTTAGAAAGAGGATCACATTTCCTATGCAATAATGGAAGGAAAGTAAAATCTGGTAAGAGGGCTACGGCATAGGTCTAACTAGCAAGAGCTAAGGTGAGTTTAGGACCACTCCCTCCTCCCTCGAGATAATTACCTTCTGGGGACCTTTTCCGTTTTGATAAGAGGTGACAGCGTGCTGCACGATAACATGACTGTGGAAGCACCGCGTAAACGTATCGACAACGACCGTTCAGATCGCAACAAATTCGTGAAGGTCCTTCCAACGGCTAAACGGCTTGAACTTGAACCTGAAGTACTACTTGAAGTTTGTCGTCCGTAGAAGCGCAGTGCCATTGATCCCAATGGCGCGGCCTCGTTCACGTCTGTCGTCAAGTACTCGGATCCTTGACGTTTAACTTGAGCTCGAACATCTTGATGCGCTCACACCAAGCTTGTGCTTGTTATCTGTTTGGCTCGAGTTTGGTTTTGACGTCGTGGAAAGCAATACGTCATCTGCATGCAACAGGGTCCAGGGAGTAGGCTTCTGAAGGTCTCTTAAAATGGCACCCATTACGGCAATGAAAAGAAGCTTGCTGATCACCGACGGAGCTAGGAAAGTCCGCTAATGTACCGGAATGTGCCATAAACATTACTGTTCAGAACTTTCCAGGAATTCCCAGTGGAACATCAAGAACACTTCTGGGAACATTTCTGAATGCGGGCACTGATGGTCCCCCTCTCCATGGCGATCTTCGAGCCTCCAGTATGACATGCAAAATAATTGTTTTCTCATTCACCGTATATTCGCTTGAATGTGTGACAAATTCAGGGTAGCAGCCTAGACGATTCGATAGATTCATCTGTTCCCCCAACACCAATTAATACTGCCTCACATCGTCACCACCACATGCAATTCGTCACCATCCACTCCTATGAGCTGAATTTATTGCCTCTTTCATGCATTCTTTAAGCCCATTGGCCTGCAAAATTATGAGAGTGTACTAATACGGTTGCGAGATAATTTATAGTAGAAGGCGATGTCGCAGGACGGTGGTCGACTCCGTATCTGCTTTGGAAAGGCGAACGAAGCAGATATAAGCATGTCGAATGCCGAAATGCCATTACGCTGCCAACAAGAGGATGAAGAGGATGCGGTCTCACAAATTTCCAGTGGGAGGGGCTACTGTCTAAAGTGTGCCGCTGCAAAAAGTCAAGATTCCTCTAAAGGATTTTTGCAGACGACTCAGGAGAGGAATTGTTGAAGGAGAATTAGGGAAACCAAATTGCACATCATAGTCAGATCAAATGTAGCCCTACATCTGTAAGCTGTTACGTGCCGAAGTTGGTTTTGTAGGTGAGACATTACGGCTTCTCTCCTTTTGTTTATTGGTCTGAGACTTCTTCATTAATTCTTTTTTTGTATATGTCGCGAAGATGAGCAGCATTGGGAGGTGGTGGCGCTCCAACCAGTCAGTCCGCATCAAATTCGTGCACCATTCATTGAAGGCTGCACGCTAGCCCCAATGCTGCCCATCTTCGTGACATGTACCGAACAGTACAATGAAGCAAAGATAATGTTGACAGGCAGATAGAAATAAGGCATAGAAGCTACGGTCTATGCAGAAATTCTAAGCACTGGCTGCAAATCAGATTGTGACAGTATTCTATGATTCTGTCGCATTTTCGACTGGTTCGACGGTAGATGCATATCTTTTCGTCTGTGAAGAGAATTCGGTTGAACTTGTCGTCGCGCATAAGAATCTTCATCTTTTTGCATTTCCCCAACCTTGAGGTCTTCATTCCATCGCTGAGGTGCTGCCCTTTGGCAAATTAGTAGGGATACAATCTCACCATAAGATCATCTCTGATCGGTCTTTGCATAGTTGAGCGACTTATGTTGTGCAGCATAGCCAGTTTTCTGATGCTTCTTTCAGGATCTTGGTGAAGTTTCTCTTCCACGGTTTTTAGAAGGCCAGAGACTCCCACACTTCGTTTTTGGTCTCTCTCTCTTGGACAACTCTCGATCACTCCAGTCTCTTTCAATAATTTGTTGACTTGAAGCCGGTGCAGTTTGAGCTTCTTTGAAATCGTTGAAATAGACGGTCCGCGTTTGAACACAGCGACCACTTCTAGGCGATCCTCAAGCGAAACCATGTCTATCTAGAAGCAAAGAATGAGACTGATCACAATAGGACTAAAAATACAGAGAAAACGAACAACACCATGACAAAGCACAAAAAAGAGCGAGAAATGTTCAGAAATTGACTTTCTACAGGCCGTAACACTTCCTGTAAACCACCCTGTATGAGCAACTAAACCTAGTTCAAGCAGCAGTGGCTGCTGCTCATCCAAAACGATCCGCAAACATTGAGCCGTACACGGCATTCTAGGAAAGACATCCCAAACTTGCTGAAGGCCGACTCTCTGAATGACCGTGGTCCGATTTCGTGAAACTGGATCTGTTGTAGATCTTCCAAGAACCGACCATCCGCCAACCGTGAGTACAGCTAAGAATGCGAAATCGTTCGCAAGAGATTCAGGAGAAATACAAGACGGTAGATGATTCGCGGGATGTCAAGAGAATACCATGACGCCCAGCAACGCGTTGTTCGAACTTCTTCGTGAAAGCCGTATACGGACGACAAGACGCTCTTCGTGTACCTCAAGAGAGGAGATCACACTTAGTTATGATTTTTGACTTTGCTTGAGCCTAGAGCGGCTGTTATAGAAGATAGTTGTTGGATGGATGTCTAGTTACGATCAAAAATCTTGCGCCAGGCGGGACTCGAACCCGCATCTTCTGCTTTCCGAGCAGCGATGCTACGCCTTACACCATCTCGCATTTTTGATCAAACGACGCCGGTGGTGTAAGGCTTAGCATTGTAGTCAGTTTTGCAGAAGGTATGGGTTCGAGTCCCGCCTGGCGCAAGAGTTTTGATCGTAGATAGACATTCATCTACACTTGGGTTAGTCTGGCACGCGACAGGGGCGAACGAAGTCGTTGTTGGCGTGCGTTCAAGCAACTCGATGATCAGACTAAAGTGCGGTGCCCGAGAGGTCCCTTCGAACTCCGTTTCTTGAGGGCAGCTCACTGTACCCTATGTATCTAGATGTTCGGTGTTGCCACAGCCAGAATCCCTAGGGTGTTCGGGTGCGGTCTCGGGAAAGGCATTGGTCTCCACCACAATGGCGATTTGTAGACGTCACTCGCGGTTTCGGCTCTCGAAAATGTGCCTTCAGCGCGACTCGCATTCATCATCATCGTCGACAACGATTCGTCATCGAGCACCACGAATCCACACACATACGGGTACACGCACCACACAACGCCATCGTATTCACGACTGCCATCCGCCGTGTTTTGCTCCGTTGCGCTTGTGCGTAATCAGCCGATTTTTGTTGTCTTTCTCGGCCACGTCATCCTTCATCTCGGTGAGATTATGACGGATTTTCGTCTAATTACGAGCGACAGCCGTCAGTCTGAAACTCGCTCTGCAGTGTTTTTAACCGGATGGACACCGTAATTGGGCCAACCGGAAATTTGCTCGTCTGGTGACAATAGTTGGAAAAGAACCGCCATGATGGACTGAACCAAATTTCGCGCGTTCTCAAAAAAACGCCGCCACCACGCCTTCATTTCAAAGCCAGTGCGGAGTTTCGATTCGAGAATCGCCGTTGTGGAAGCCTAAAGGAGACGAGAACCGAGTGAACACTTTGGGCACCGTACAGGTACAAAAGAATGTGTGGCTTGCCTTTGAAATGATAATCACTGACAGCATCTACCGAAATACCGCAAAATGGACCACTCCTAGTCGGGAGGGGCATGGTTAAGTGTCAGTTTCATATGCTATTCCATGCCACACAACCACGCCCCATGAATTGCAACCAAAACCCTCACGTCATGGGACAGCAGCTGAAACTTTTGTAGAAACACAGGCAAGGGATTGGAGACGCAAATCATCAATCCCCCCCCCCCCTCCGACTAGAATAAATCTGGCAAAATTCTAAAACAATACAACCTTCTAACAACATTTTATTGTTTAAAGAAATAAATCCCACCAACATCGACCACCTTCAGCCAGACTACGGATTTCTTTGGCATAGAATTCCAGTGACTTGGA
This sequence comes from Heligmosomoides polygyrus bakeri, assembly GCA_947359475.1. Taxonomy (NCBI): domain Eukaryota; kingdom Metazoa; phylum Nematoda; class Chromadorea; order Rhabditida; family Heligmosomidae; genus Heligmosomoides; species Heligmosomoides polygyrus. The sequence continues at coordinate 12,392,333 of OX375868.1, forward strand.
AGCGAAAAAAACCCGAAGGTCGTTTTCGAGGTGGGCATGATCGCTTTTTCGCTTTTCTTCGAGGTGATGCTGAAACGATCGGAGGAGATAGCCTTCGCTTGGGGGATCTCAGAACTGAATCGGGGGTGCAGCTTCAAAGTTTTAGAGTTGGCGAACTCGAAGAGGGAATCAAGAATCTAAATTCTCCGCAGGAGCGAGCATCTCTTCGATTTCCATTGTAATCTTAGGTTTGGCTTGAAACACCAATTCAGGCTCAGAGCTCTACAATACCGGCTATTTCTTCTGCTCGTTTGGTAAAAAATAAGCAAAAACGCCTTTCCCGCCGCCTTTATGATAGTGCTCTTCAAGCTGCGTGCCATAAAAAATGAATTCGACATTTGGGATCAGCTTCGAAGAATCTATCCGGTGAAGAGAAAGACGTCCAGTAAATGCTAAAAGCGCTGCAGTTATGCCGATTGACCTCTCCATTCAGCTTGAGTGTTGCTTCGTCAGTTGCAGAATCCGCCTTGGAGAATGGGGCTCCTGCTAAATCGTGCCATCAATAAACTCGCATGTACATAACGTGTCTTTCACGTGGTTTTTAAGTTCTAAACGTTAAAAGAAGCACAGTCCAGTTTAAAGTCCATAACAAATAGTTGCTTCAGACATTACGGAAAGTTTAGTTGCTAATTCTATCTATTCAGTTGTTAATAACATAGTCTGCGGTTTGTAATTGTTTGACTGTTTTCTTGTGCTATTTTTTCATGATATTATACCACACAAATGTAATCGTGTAATAAGTGAATGAATGGAAGTGGTCGATTAGTAGCGTTCAGCCCATGCACAATCAATCGAGTCTGAAATGCAAGGTTTCAGGTGGGAGCATGGCGCAATCTTGACTACTTGCACGCCACAGAAATTTCGCTACCCTGTATTTTCATAGGAGTCTCAAAGATCTTTAAAAGCTTTACTGGCAGCAATGGTAGAACCTTTCAAACAGTACCTACATTTCCTAGGATACCTTGAATTTTTTGGCAAGCCATAGTGTGTTTTCAATTTTAAACCTTAAAAGAAGCACAGGTCGATCGAAACGGTCACTTTGTGAAGAAATTATAAAAAGTATTCAAGCGAAACACAATCAATCGAGTGTAAAATGCGAAGTTTCAGACGAGTGCATGGCGCATTCCATACCGCTCATATGTCTGAAAATTTCTAATGAGCCCTTACCTTCTTCAGTATGTACCTCCACTGTGAGCAAAGTTATCACCTTTCAAACAGCGTATACATTGATTGAGTCACCTTATATGTTTATACGAAATTAAATAAAGTACTGAGGTTTCAGTTATTTCCTCCCCGAGTTTGGTATCTCCATCCGTTTTTTGAGCTCTTCCGTTTCGCCCTTCGTGTACCGCTTTTCTCGGAAAAATCTCCGCATACCCCTAGTTATTATTCTCCGTATTTGCCATATAGCTGCTTCATAAGAAACTGAAATACCTCCTTCTTTGAGTACACAACTCCTGAACTGAACTACACTATGCACTGCTGATCTCTAGTACTCCCCTGAACTTTGTAAAAGGAGTCACCTTTCCTCTTAGTTTCGCTTAAACGTCAATGCACTTAAACACTTCTGCCGGGAATTCGGTCTCGCTCTCCTTACCATGAGGCTCTCCACTATGCTTTCATTGCGATCAGTGACTTTTTTGGACCTATCCTAGTCGGAGGGGGTTGTGTATCGCTAGAAAAGCGAAAGCGAAAAAAATTAGCTTATTTTCACTTTTCTCGCAGTTTTCAAAAAATCACAGTGGAATGCTTCCTCTTCCACCCTCCACTAGGATGGATCTACATTTTTTTATGTCAGCAACGTATTTTTAAATAGTGCGCCTGATTGTGAAATTTTGAAGACGAAAATAAGAAAAGGCAGAGGAAAAGACGGCATTGGCCTCGAAAAGCAGCCGCTTTCCGGGCGGCATTCCTCTATAGATTCGGTAGCCTTGCAACTCTCGCCAGACTCCAACCACGTAAGAACTCCAGAAGACTATTGGAGGAGGATGACTGCTCACAGTAGTCAGTCATTCCACATCTTCATATCCTGTGTCAGTCCAAGTAATGGCATCATGAGGCATCAAGACGTTGTTCGCTGTGCGTTGCACGACGTCAGTAACATGTCTCCTGAATCTGGACGCACGTTACGGTGCTGTCAAAGTGCATCTTATGTATTCGGATTCCCGTTGTACGACGTCACTGACACGTCTTCCGAATTTGGAACCACTTTGAAAGACTTTTCAGGCACATCTTATGAATTCAGGGGCCAGACTCATGAAACGGCGGGAGCAAAAAGATAAGCGAGATCTTCCCGCTATCACTCCATTCCCTTCCCGGCCTCCGGCACGTGGTTGGTTTTCATGTTCATATGTATTCGGATAGAATAGCGATTTCCAGATCCTGACGAAGTTGCTTCCTGTAGCAAGCTAAAGAACGTCCCTGGGAACGTTCATGAATACGGCCACAGATGTCCGTTGCACGACGTCACTGACACGCCTTCTGAATCTGGTAGCACTTTACAGCGCTTTCCAAGCATATCTTATGAATCCAGATGTCGGCTGCACGACCTCACTGACGTCTTCTGAATCTGGAAGCACTTTGCACGGTTTCCGTGTCAGTTCCCGAATTCCTTCCAGCGAGTAAGACGCCCGAGCTACTCTCTACTTCTGTTTGGCGCTGAATGAGCGTTTTCCAACGCTAACAGTAGAATGTTAACGATAATTCTTCCAGTTGCGCTAAGCTGCTCCGTGCAGAATCAGAATCTTCCGTTTTTGACCGCAGTGCATGTTGAATAACAACAACAGCCAGCACTGATCGTGTTATGATGATCGTCGATGAAGTAATCCGAGCGTCGATCGACTTGTGATAAATGAGACAGGCCGGTGGGCGAGAAGTTTTCTCGGGGATGCACCCTCCCCTCCCCGTTTCCGCCACGGGCGTTGATGGATAGGCTTGCTGGTGTATTCTGAAGTGGGTGGCGAGCGATGTTTGTCGACGAGCGGGGCGTCGACGGCGCTCACCTGCTCCTCTACCCTCGACCCCGTCTTATCAGAACTGATCGCTGTGTTGGCGATGTCTCTCCTCCGACTTCTCCTCGCTCTTCACTTTCAGCAGCTCATGTCGGACTCTCGTGCTCTCGCTGGAGATAACGGGTCTTACATCATGTTCGTCCTGAATTCGAGCCGTAGTCGTGTGAAATAGAATATGAATATGAATATATATAATATGAATATAATATATAATATAATATATATATAATATGAATGAATATATATAATATGAATGAAATATAATATGAATATGAATATAATATGAATATATGAAATACATGGCGCATTCCAAGGGAACCAACCGCGCTTTGGAAATGGCAATTAACCATACTCGGTATTTATCCTTGGGACACACATGGGCGGATCCTTTCAAAACACACACTGTAAATGCTGTCTATTCAAAGGCACTCTTTTGACATGTCCTATTTATTGGTTTAATTCCCAAGTTTGAGACTCCGAAGAAGGAAAACTCGAAGAAAAACGAAGGCCTCTAACAATCTCGGACCAGAGTTCACCACACCAGTAAGCAAACGGCGAGGCGAGCTGCGAGATGTGGGAAGATTCCATTATATTGTTTCCCACAATGTCACACAGACGGTGCATTCATTCCTGAGACCTTTTTATGGTGCTAGTCGCGAATGTGGCCTACATGAGAGGGGAATTCACCTCACCAATCAGGTAGTAACAAATGAGCGTTTCACCTAGACGGGCTGTATGTTTAGTGCTCCGATACTCCGGCTCCTCTTCAGTCGGTGCTTTTGACTGGCTGTGATTCGATGGCGCGTTCTTGCCTACAGCTGCAGGCCACATTAACGACTAGTACCTGATTTCTGTATATTCAAACGTCTGCTGCTAGAGTATTAAGTACATTTACGCTCACCGTTGAAACTATTTGCTATTGATCAAATAAAAAGCGTTCGAGGAATAATTAAGAAGGAAGAGGCTCATCAGGTAGGCCTAATAGGCCCATTACATCAGGCCTGTTATTCGTTTCATGTCATTTAAAAGTTGGCTCGAACTAGCACTACATTATTATAGGGGAGATAAATTATTTACTTATTTGCTTATAATTTGATTAAAATGACTGATCAATCATTTACTTGACATTTGACTTATTTCATCGACTATTTTTTGTTGTTGATAAAATCACATTTATGAATTTTAGACGATCTGATTAGTATTACTACATGGAAAGGCAAAATCTGCCAGCCAATCACAACCAACCAGAACACCGATATGTCACGCCTCTTCTAGCCCACCCATTCAGCGCTCTCTGTCTCGTCTGCTATGTCATTCCTCCGCATGTAGGCCACATTAACGACTAGTGCCGAAGATTTCTTCCTTTGTCGTTATTCAAAAAATTTCTAGAGAACACAATCTTCGCATTCAATCCCAAAAGCTACATTCTAATAAATTTCGGCAATCTATTATGACTCGACGAAGCCTTGCGCAATTTTTTGTGCACTCAGATATGTGAGTACGCTTTAGAGTTGTTAAATAATTGGTTAAACAAATATAAAAATTTGGATAGGCTTTAATGTGGCCTACGTGGAGAGACGGGAACGTACCAGCTAATCATAGACAATCAAAGCGCTGATCGCACATACGCCAGCCAATCAGAACACCGATCGCCTTCTCTGAGTTGCTTACTCAGTGCATGCTGCTTGATTCGTCTGGTGTGTTCCTCCTATCCTTGTAGGCCACATTAACGACTAGTGTCAACATTTTTTTTTTCAATATTTCATCACTTATCGGATTTATTGGAAGACATGGTCCTTAAACTTTTTAACCTCGAGAGGCTCATTCTAGTTACTTTCGAGCGTTTATTATTACATCTTTGAGCGAATCACCTACAACAATTATATGCTATTTTCCTAAAATATTTAACCAGAATTTAGAAGCTTTGTTAAACGAAAAACTAATTTCTAATCTTGGCTGTAAGTAAACTTTAATAGTGAATAGTGAACCACTGAAGGAAAAAAAGAAAATTCCTACTTTAGGTGACTCACTACAAGCGAGTTGGCATGTGATAGAATTTAAAAAATTATAAAAAATGAAAAGACTCTAAAACGTCGAACTGTCTTGTAGCTTTTTGTGCAAAATTACTACTGTACCATTCATTGGTCAAATAAATGCTCTCGTTCTTGTATTCTTATTCTTGGGAGCAGCGTAGCGCAATCGGGGAAGCGTGTACACCCCGAATCAACGGGCTTGGTTCAGATTTCGCCCAGGTCAATAGAGTCTTCTAGATTTCCGGGCTCCGTAACTGATACCAGACTTGTCTGGGAACGATAAAACACTAATTTGTCCGTCGATTGGCGTCGGTAGTCGTTTCGAAGGCCAAACACGCATTCTGATTGCCCGAACGATATCCCGTAGAAGTTGAATGCGTGGCGCACTCTAAAAGGAGATTGATCGCCACCGACCTTTATCCTTTGTCCCGTTTCTTTCGTGAAAGTTCTTTTGCTCTTGTAGTCGGCTAGAGTTCTAATATTCCTGCATAATGATGAGGTCCAGCGGTCGTTCTCAGCACCCTGTGCCCACAATGGGTGTCTCGTTACATTAGCATCCGCTAATGCCTCTTTCCGCTGCATTTCCATCTTTTTCCCCTTCAAATGCGTCCTTTTTCCCGGCTTCGAAATTGCTTGGCCAGCCGCAAATGCCGGTGCCCTTCTGCTCAATACGCAGCCTGTCATCATCTGCCCGACTATAGTGCTGTGCGCCGTAACTTCCCACTGTTTCGCTTCAAAATCGCGCCTTAGAGTCGGAATATTCGGGTTCTATTTCTGGCTTTCTAGGTGTTGCTGAGGAACAAGCTAGTTATTTCTCTCGCCTCTGAAAAAATCTCGTGGTTTACTGACAGCCTGGGCTCTCATGTGCAGAGGAGCTCAGTCGCTCAAACCGGTAGTGGTTAGTAGGAATTTTGACTAATTTACTACATAGAGAGGGTGCGGGATCCGAACCCACGACATCTCCGAACTCCCGTTCATCGCTTCTCGGGCCAGGAAGTTGTCCTGCAACCAGAGTCCAGCTGGGGGTTTGACTCTCCATCATCAACCGAAATATTCGCATAATTTTCACCAATAGAGTTTGGAAAAATTCGTAGCGATTGAGTGTGGTTGTGAAGGCTTCCCGTCTTCAACCAATTTTGCCCTGGTTACCATCTAGCTTGGTATAAAGTAATTGTAGCCGCCGTAACTTTCGATCAATAGAACTTGGAAAAAAACAGTAGAAAATCAAAATCAGTCTGTCTGCATGGTATTGATTGTCCTCACAAACGCGTCATCTCTCCATCGAGTTGCTGCTCAAGCGGGCGCTAGCAGCATCACCACCTTCCCTGTCGCGTGCCAGAATGCTCCAATGGAGACCCCCTCGTTTGAGAGCCACAAAGAGCGCCATATCGCTTGTTCAAGGATTTCACGAAGAAGTCCGACCAACGCGTTTTTGGGTATCTTGTATTCTCTTGACATCCCGCGGAATTCGGAATTCAGTCGGTGACGCCCCTTGTCCACAAAGCGCATTACGTGGGCGGTCCACCTAATTTTTGGCCAATGCGACAGCGTCTCTGATCTTCGAACATCGCACTTTAGGAGGCTCTTCCCACTTGCATCGAAGTGAATCCGAACGTATGGACAGAGTTCACAACAAGCGCCAATCGGTCAATATCCACCTAATTTTTGGCCAATGCGACAGCGTCTCTGATCTTCGAACATCGCACTTTAGGAGGCTCTTCCCACTTGCATCGAAGTGAATCCGAACGTAGTGGACAGAGTTCACAACAAGCGCCAATCGGTCAATATCGATCGATATTGTCAGCTTCTTGAGACAGACCGGACACTAGGCTTGCTGACTGCACAAAAGCCGTCATGCTCGTCCAGCGAGCATTAATTTTGTGGCGACGCAGAAATTGACGAAATAGCCCTATCGGTCCCACGAGGTGTGGGCGTTGCGTTCGATCAAACGGCGCCGGTGATCTAATGGCGTAGAGCATTCACGCCCGGTTAGAGGGAGGTGCGGGTTCGAGTCCCGCCTGGCGCTAGAAGTTTTGATCGGAACAAAAATCATTATGACAGTTCACAACCTCGAGACCAGCCACTTGAGGCTTAATGAAACTGATTTGAAATAAACCTGATTGTAATAATGTCATAAAGTATTCATCCGTTGATTGTGCTTAAGTGTCTTCAAATATTATCAAAAACAGCCAGTGCTTTCGCGTGGGGTGCAGAAGATTATAGATTTTGTGAGAATGTTGGATCTATAAAGGATGGTGGCGATGTCCGTTCCTCCACGTGGTGCCACTGGAAACTGCCCGCTCTGCGAGCTAAGCCGAACACGGACATTCGATTGCAGGCGACAGGCCCTTGTGACAGGCCGGCCTACGAACACCCATGTCACATCACATGGTGTATGACAGCTCAAGTGTTTCGAGATAGTGCTACGGCGTCCGCGGGAGCCGACGCGCACTCGCAGAGCCCGGCGAGTGTGAGAAGTATGCGAGGGTCCCTGATGCGAGGACAGCATCGGGGGGCAACTGAGCTAGTCCGAAAGTCCCGTAACGTAAGCAGGACCCGCGTGGCAACGCTGAATGTGGGTACGTTGACGGGCCGCTCGTTCGAGTTGGTTGAAGCACTGGAGCGTAGAAGAGTTGATTTCTGTGCGGTGCAGGAGACGAGGTGGTCCTGCCGCAAGTCAAGGGACATAGGACGTGGCTTCAAGGCCGTTCTATGTGGAAGTCCCAGGACCACCAGTGGTGTCGGAATAATCGTCTCCGAACGATTTCGTGACTCGATTGTAAGCGTTGAGCGCTTTGACGATCGATTGATGAAGATCGTTGTCGCCGCTAAGGAGCGACTCTATCACTGCTTCTTTGCGTATGCTCCGCAGACTGGCTGCTCCGATCAAGCCAAGGATGAGTTTTGGAACCTGCTGGATGAGAAGACAGCAGAGGTACCGTCGAAAGACGTCATCATAGTCGCTGGTGACTTCAATGGGCACGTAGGTGCTACGAAAGACGAGTACAGCTGTCATGGTGGTCTCGGATACGGATCACGTAACGCCGATGGTGAGCGCATTCTTGAGTATGCGGAATCGCATAGCCTCACCATTGTGAACACCGTCTTCCGAAAACGCGACTCGCACCTTATCTCATACTACAGTGGGAGCTCCAAGTCTCAGATAGACTTTGTCCTTGTGAGAGATCGCGACCGGAGTCTTGTCACAGACGCGAAGATCGTGCCGTATGAGACGGTCGCCCCACAGCACCGACCGCTGATCTGCACTTTGAAGATCGCCCCTCCGAGGCTGAAGCAGGTCGAGCGATGCGGTGCACCGAGAATCAAGTGGTGGCGAATGAGAGAGAAGGAAGCAGCTGTGATTTCTCGCGTGCGGTTACCGACAGTCACGACTGTCGACGAAACTTGGAAGAAAACGACCGACGCGATTCGTCAAGCTGCACAGTCGGAACTCGGCATTACGAAGCCTGGGCGACGGAAGGTCGACAAGCAGGCATGGCTGTGGACAGATGACGTGAAAGCAAAAGTGCGAGAGAAGAAGTCGCTTTACCACGTGTTTCTCGGCGAAAAGACGGCCGATAACTGGCGGAAGTACCAAGAAGCGAGGAAAGCTGCAAAGAAGGCCGTGGCTGTTGTAAAAGCCACTCATTATGGAGATGTCAACGAGAAGCTCGAGTCGCGCGATGGTGAGCGGTATCTGTACCGACTCGCAAAAAATCGCCATCGCCAGACCGAGGACATCGAGAAGTTCTTCGGCATCAATGATGAGAACGGCCATCTTCTTATGGACCGCAAGAAGTCATTGAAGCGATGGCGCGACTACTTTGAGGAAATCTCTACAGTAGAATTTCCTCATCCAGCCATCCCTTCCACGGCTCCAACCCACGGCCCCGTTCAGAAGATCACCGTGGAGGAGATTGAAGCGGCTTTGAAGAAGATGAGGCCAGGCAAAGCGACTGGGCCCGATGACGTGGCAGCTGATTTATGGAAGTCCAAGTACTGGTACCCTGCTGAGTGGTTGGCGAAGTTCTTCAATCAGGTTGTGGAGGAGAAGAAAGTGCCTGAGTGTTGGCGTCAAAGTACGACGATTCCAATTTGGAAGAAGAAGGGCAGTCCTGCAGACTGCTCCAATTACCGTCCGATTCGCTTGCTTTCGCACAGCATGAAGATCTTTGAGCGAGTTGTCGATGGACGAATTCGGGACATCGTCCAGCTTTCCAGCAATCAGTGCGGCTTCGTGGCTGGCTGTGGCACCGTTGATGCCATACATGCCGTCCGCCTCCTGATAGAGAAGCATCGCGAGAAACAGAAGCCAGTGCATATCGCCTTTCTCGACTTGGAGAAGGCCTTTGATCGCGTACCGCGTGAAGTGATATGGTACGCCCTGCGACAACATGGAGTTCCTGAAGAGCTCATGGAGTGGATGCGAATTCTCTACTCTTGTCCAAAGAGTCGAGTTCAAGCTGCAGCTGGGACCTCGATGGAGTTTCCCATCTCTGTCGGAGTACACCAGGGTTCTGCGCTTTCCCCACTTCTCTTTGTTGTCGTCATGGATGCCATCACACGAGATCTTCAGAAGCCCGTTCCTTGGACGTTGCTTTATGCCGATGACGTGATGCTCGCTAGCGAAGATAAAGGAGAACTCGAGCGAGAGTTGCAAGCTTGGTGTGATCGCTTGGAGCGGTTTGGACTCAGATTGAACGTGAAGAAAACCGAGTATTTAACGACGGACGTTACCGAGTCCAGCTCCATCAAGGTTAACGGCATCGAGCTTCCACGCACTGCGGTCTTTAAGTACCTGGGATCAGCAGTCGCGTCTGACGGCAAACTGATGGTCGAAGTGAATTCACGCGTGAGTGCAGCTTGGTCCAAGTGGCGCTCGTTGACTGACGTGCTCTGCGACAAGAAGATACCAGAGCGCTTTAAGTCGAAGATCTACAGAGCAGTCGTCCGGCCGGTAGCAATGTACGGCGCTGAGTGTTGGCCAGGGACCAAGGAAGTTGAAACGCGCCTCAGCGTCATGGAGACGAAGATGCTGCGCTGGACGGCAGGAGTCACGCGCATGGACCGCATCCGAAACGATGCTATTCGGCAGAAGTTCGGTGTCGCGCCGATAACTGAGAAGATGCGCGAAGCTCGCTTACGATGGTACGGCCACGTTCTGCGTGGAGAAGAAGACAGCGTCCGCAAGATAGGCCTTAACTTCGAGGTAATAGGAAAGCGGCCTAGAGGGCGCCCGAAGCAGCGCTGGGCTGATACGTTACATACGGACTTGAAAGTAGCTGGTGTCCACCCCTATCTAGCGCTGGATCGGGAAAGGTGGCGTCATGACACCAGAATAGCGGACCCCGCCACGAAGCGGGACAAACGCTGAAGAAGAAGTAGAAGAAGAAGAAGTTGGATCTATAAAGGATAAGGTATAAAGGACGGCGTTACTCTATTCCTTTTGGGATGTGCCACGCATTCTACTTCCACGGGATCTCGTGGAGGCGCTCGCGACGGTCGGAACCCCCTGAGACTGCGCTCACGAGCTCTATCAAATTTTCGTTTTGAAATTTCGGAAAAATCTTTGATCGCCAACTACATACAAGGGGGATCCACGATATTTAACCAATAATGTGAATACCCGCTGTAGTGAATGAAGTGTTCTTGATTCCTAAGCTAACCAAGCCTTCCACCTCTTCTTGGTCGATGAATTGTGTAGTGTAGTCCACAGACTTATCTGGGAGGGATAGAGCACTGACTTCTTCATCGGCTGGCTATCGTCAGTCATAGCCTCCCCGACATTCTACTGAATTAGAATGCGTAGAGCATCCTACGTAGAAGGGATTAACTAAGGTCAACTTTTACTCTTCATTATGTCTATCCTCATAGAGTAATAGACAGCGTCTTAGCCCGAATTCCATCGATGGAGAGTTCGAGGCCTACGCTTATCAAGGTTTATACAATCTGTAGAAAATCCTGAATACAAGCTCCAAAAATGCTCATATTTTATAACTAGCAAAGCTTTTGTTTTTCGAGTTCAATTGTAATTTTTTACAGTATTAGATTTGTAGAAATACAAAACGGTCAATAATTCAAAAGAACTGAAGACTTTCAGATTAGTCTTAATCTTCTGCGCCATGCAGGTTGCCACTGAAAACTGTATTCAATACATCCAGTGTATATATCCAGTAGACGTTGAATCCGACGTCGATTCGTATAACTAGGATCCGTCTTTTTTTCAAATCCTGGTTTAAAAGATTGTGCGAGCAATGGACTTGCGAAAAGCTCGGATTTTATGCGATGCAAACAGGGATGATTTTCACCAGATCAGATTTTGGATAATTGAGATAACCGATTTTGATGGGAAATCTGATGTCCCGTCGATTCGGATATCCGATGTGATGTCCGAAGATAAATCAGTTACTTGGACCATCCGAAAATCGGTTTTTGTTAAAGCTAGTCATATCCGAATCATCCCAAGATCAAAGGGCCTTCAAAAATGTCATTATTCGCGTAATCCTTTCAACCGGGCTTGAAAAAAAATTACGGATTCGAGTTATCCGAACCGACGACGGATCCTACGTCTAATACATATCCAGTCACCACAGACGCTTTTGTGGATTTCACCGCAGGCTTGGCCAAACGAATAGCGTTGTATCTTCTGAAGCTGTACATCCAAAGAGAGTTCGAGTCCGGCTGAGACCTAACGTTCAAACTCCTAGAAGTTGTCGATGCTGTTCGGTACGAAACTAGCCGGGCTCCGTTAGGTCACTGTTTCGCTGCGTATGGTCGCTGAATATTCGACGAAGTCAGCGATGGTACGTAGTAGTTCTATGGACACAATCCCACGTGGTTGCCGCCCTCGTGAGCACTAATGTTGCAGTCGGTGTCATGTTTCCAGTCGTTCTCGTCTGACCAATCTTTCCGTCCCTCCTTTTTTGCCGCTTTTTTCAATGCTGTCGCGGAGAACCTTCGCGGAGATTCAACGGCTCTTCTGATGATTCATATGTTTCCTGAGCAATGGCGATAGTGATTTGGTTTGTCGAACACTCTCGCAGGTGCAAGCGAGGTCTGTGTCTACCCTTAGGCACATTACGCCCAGCTCTGTCTAGATTAGTCGAGATTGTTGTCTTCTCAAGAATTTGGTGGATCTGTATACACTTTTTTCGTTTTTGTGGAGTGTGTAGCGCATTCGAAGGAGGCGCATGCTTTCGTCTGCACCCCGAACCAGATTCTTAGTTCGGGTTTTCATATCAACCAGCCTTCGGAGTGCTACCACAATTGGTACCAGACTAGTCTGGGGGAGAATTAAATACTGACCTGTCCATCGGCTGACCATCGCAAGTCATAGTGTAGGCCAAATACGCCTTCAGTTGGCCACCGTCTTATCCTATAGGAGTTGAATGCGTGGCGCATTCTAGAACAATAGCGAGCAGCTGTAATCAAATGTGCAAGATGGACCACGCCTTCAAACTTCTACGGGATTTGAATGCCATCTTCGAGCGGAAAGTTCTCTTCCCTCATGTGTTGCAAGCACTTCAAACTAATCTTTGCACCTTGCATCTTCTTCGTGCTCACACATGTCTGGAGATAGGAGCGCCTGCTTCAGAATCCTCTTAGGTCTTCTTTGGCCTCCTATTTCGCTGCAGGTCGTTCTGCATTCGTCGATTCGCTTCGCCCTGAAGCTCATTAGCGATAAGAAACTGCAGCCGGTGACGTGGCGAAGAGCGATCATCGGGGAGTCATCAACGGGGCTGATTAGGCCTGTTATTGTTTTCCGATACATAGGCCGTTGTGTAGTAAACAGCTTTATTGACCGTTTTGCAACGGCATTTGGAATTCAGCGGGTACATGGTGGTGCAGTTGGGGAGGCGCCAGCTGTCGCCTGCGCCCTTCTTGGTTCGGAACCCTCGCCCAGGCCACCATACCTTCTATCTCTCCTGGGTCAGAGAATTTCTACCAAACTTGTCTCGCAAGGATAAAACTCTGATTTGTACATCGGACAACCAACACAGCTCATTGTATAAGTCAACAAATATGCATTTAAGTCGGCTCCACGATATCCAGGCGAAGTAGAATGCCATGGCGCATCTCTCAATAGATTGACCAATGCTGTCCTATCCATTGTCCTTTTTTGGAAGTCGAAGGCATGGCGCATTCTTAGCTCTTTCTGCTGCTCAATAAATCTCAGGTTATATAGAGCTGAAGTTTCCGCAGATTGTCTGAGCACAATGTGAATTGGATAGAGTCCTAAAAGTAACACCAAACTTGGGTAACTAAACCTAGGGCCAGATTCATCACCGACTTGCAGAAATTTAAGGGTAAAAATACTGCCGGAACCCCTGATAGCGCGGCTTATCAACAAGCGATGAGAGATGAGAAATGTTTCAGTGTTTCTTGTTGATAAGCCCCACTATAGGGGCACGTGTAGCACAGTCGGAAGAGGCGCCGGCTGTGGCGTGCACCCGATACTAGGTTCCTGGTTTGGATTTCCCGCCCAGGCCAACCAAGCCTTTCATCCCTCCGGGGTCGGTGAATTGGTACCAGACTTGTCTGGGAAGGATAGAGCGCTGACTTGTTCATCGGCTGGCCACCGAAAGTCATTGTATGTCCAAATACGTATTCAGATCACCTTCACGGCATCCCATAGGAGTTCAATGCGTGGCGCATCCCAAAAGGGATTGAGTAACGCCGTCCTTTATCCTTTTTATCCTTAAGCCCCACATCAGGGATTTAGGCAGTATTTCCACCGTTAGATTTCTGTAAGTCGTTGATAAATTTGGCCCCTGGTATACTATTGAGGTCAGTATTCTACATGACAGGTCACTTTTTTGAAATTGTGTCACGTTTTCTTTTTTGAACCCATCAATGTAGAAGATTTCTGTGCTCTTCTTCAATACAGCAGTTTATTTGGTCACTCTAGTGGAATAGCGGCGTGTCAGGGTGGCATTCCAAAGTCGCGCTCTGCATTCTACTCCCTGACGTCTACGCTCAATCTTCGTCCAATTTATTGAATTAAAGCTTTCGAAGCCGACGCTTGGCGCTAAACTGCTTGAAAACCGTCGGAACGGCTACTGCTATTATAGAATCTCGGTCCAATTGGTGCCGTACTCCACACGTGTTTTGCCCATGTGGTTCGAGCCGGGGCAGTAATTGCTGCTGGCGGCAGCGCTGGCGGAATCGCTTTCCACTTCACGTCGTGACGGACGGACGAGTGCTGCACGTGGCCACCGACACACCGCCGCCCTCTTCAGCCGGCTATACGATAGCCATAGCCAGTTCAGTCAGCCGTTTTCTCTGCCTTCTTAACTTGGAGCTAACATTTATTCCTTTCTTTAGCCATTCTACACTGCGAATTTAGCAACGCCGCGATCCATTATTGAATTTAAAGTTATTTATTTATTTATTTATTGTCTAAGAAGTTTTAAGTGTCCATATTTCCTCGGCTGGCGAAGTACGTTCAATGAACTATTAGATGCAGTTAATATGCGTGGCGCATTCCAAAGAGTGACTAAATTTCGTCCTTAAACAACTCTGTTTACATTCGATTTTTAAATTTTTTTCTAAATTTACGATAATTCTCGCCACGAGTGGAGTTGCTACTAACGTAGTAGTTTTTTATGAGTTTACTGTTAATTTATGTGGTTTTTGGCAACGTTCTGAATTTTCGAAACGAGCAGTATGAGATGCTATTATTATTAGAATTATTATTATCAGTACAATACTGTAAATGAATAAAATACAAATGCATGAATTTTTAAATTGCTTCTACGAATGGTTTTTGTCTAAGTTAATCTGGTTGAGATTCGACAAACGAAGTTCAATGTCGCATTTATTCTTTTTTCCCTACAATTTGATTTTTTTTAATATTTAGCTAAATACTAGTGCTTAGTATCTTAGTGTGGTTTGTCTACTGGCCTAACCACATTCAAAGCGTCTGCTCTATCCTCTCATGAAAGTAGAATGCGCGGCGCATCCTAAGAGTGATTGAGTGCCACCGACCTTAGTCATTTATAATACTTTTCAATGCTTAAATTTCTGTTCCATAACTGTTTTAGCTACAATCTGTTGTAATGCTTCTATTTGTTTAGTATATTTCAACGATTTTTCGCAATGAGATTTTTAAAAATTATTTGTTCGTTTAGGTTCATCCTATATCTAATTAAGCCATTAATAGTTATAAAATTTGGTATCTATCTTCATTTTTTCAGTCCTAATTTTTTACTTAATCTACAATCATATTTTTTCACTATTTTTCTATGCCGTAAGTTGCTGTTGTATCGGAATTTATTCACCATTTTTGTTTATGTATTTATTTATTTATTATTTATTTTTTGTTTTTATTTTTGGTCTCACTGTCAAATTTAGCTTTTTTACTGATTATTTTATTTTTTGCCTTTTAGTTTCATTCTTAAACGACAACTATGTTTAAAAAGTTTCTTTGTTTATATTTCACTGTTTGTTTTGTTGTAAATTTTATTAACATTATTATTATATTTTTCCATACTGGCTACACACATAATTTTACACATAAATTTTACTAAGTAACATTTACAAGAATGAAGAATTGTGATCCTGTAGAAGTGTTGTTATTTTATTTATGCTCACTTAAGTGTAAACAAAACAAAGAAGATAGAGGAGTATACTAACTACTGAAGCGAGATTTGAAAAACAATGTTATAAGCACTTCATTTATATGTAGATTTAGTCGGCCGGTACATCAGAGTTGGAAACCAAATGCATGGCGCAACCAAAGGGGATGCGGTAAAATGTTTGTAATGGACCAGGTTTTGCGCCTTTAACCACTTTTTTAAAATTTTGATTCATTATTTAGCTCTAAATTTTAAGCGAGCTACTCCATCTTCTTTGCATTGTTCACACTTACAGACTGTTGCGCCATGTAATCGGCTTCCCACTGCGACGTACTGGCCAAGTGCACTACAGACACCCTTCTGAGTAAATTTTCGTTCAGAAATCCTTTGCTTGTTTCCTTCAGTGTTCTTCAGCGCTCTCAGGCATGTAAATTGAGATCGACCAGTGGTCGGCCTAAAGCAACAGCGGACTTCCTGGTCGGGAGAATGGGCTGAGAGTGTTTTGCCGTACTTAAAGATGCAAGAGAAAACGTGCTGAAAACCGCTTCTGCCTCGCGACGTTCGGCCAATCTCGGCGAGGAGGAGGAGGTCCATAAGACGGTTCTGTTTGCGTGGTAGCGCAGTCGGAGGAGGAACCTGGAATCGGCTGTCGCGTGCACCCGATTCCAGGTTCCTGATTTGGACTTCCAGCCCAGGCCAACAAAGCCTTCCATCCGGTACTTGGCACCTGACTTCACTGGGAAGGATGAAGCATTGACTTGTCCATCGGATGGCTACCGCAACTTATTGTATGTGCCAAATCCGCATTTGAATCGCCTCCGCGATGTGCCATAGAAGTAGACTGCGTGGCGCATCTCGAAAATGGTTGATTTATAACGCCATTCTTTATCCTTTGTCTTTATGGAGCGAGTACTGTCAGCGGTCCGCAAGCCCACACACAGCCATATTTCGTTCCCGAATTTTTCATTTTCTCAGAGGTTTAAAATTCACTTTGACTGAGGCAACTGAACTGCATAAGTGAACATATACCTCCCGGGTGTGTGTAAAGCTTTCAAAGTGATAATTAGACCGCTCGCTTCTCATTTATTTTGTGCCGAGTACCCGCATTTGGGCTACTTTGGCACGGGACATGAATGAATGGCCGACTTGCATGCATCACTGCAGTTTGAATGAATCAATAATTATACTACTATCACGTCAAATTGGACACTTTTCACGTTAAATTGGATACCCTTCTAAACAGTCCTAAAGATTTTGAAATCAAAGCGAAGTTTTTCGATTTAAAAGAGCTTGTTTTACATCAAAATAGAGACTCTCCAAGAAGGTTAGAATAACTTTTTGTTCAAGTAAATTTAGAACGATTCCTTCGATGTTTTAATTCACATAGCCAACAAGTGAACATATTGTTTGAAAATTTATGAAATTCTCATTTTTAAGGAAAAGTTATGGTTTGAAGCTTGTTTGAAAGAGCAGGAAGGTGGCCACGTTTGGTGTTAAAAGAAGAGATTGCGCCATGCCCTCGTCCAGAACGTTACAAATTTTATTCGATTGCTAGCAGAAATTCTGTTCGTACGAAGTTTCACACCTGTAAACAACGCACGAAATACAATTGTAAAGAATACACACGCATTCTAACTTTGGTGCGTTATGTAGACAGCAATTACACTATAAATCAAACAAAAGTCGCGACGTGCTTTTCGAGTGCATCTCATCACTTAATGCGCTTAATGCGAATGATTGTCGCCTTGTTGCGCTTCAAATCAAGATTTGAATTATTATTTTTTCTCAACAATAAAAATTGTATAAAATTATTCGGGCAGCTCAGCTAAAAAATTTCAAAAAAGTTATATCAAATTTTGCTTGAGCAAAAATTTATTCTAACCTTCTTGGAGAGTCTGTAGTTTAATCCGTAAGAAGCTCATTTCAATTTGGAAAGCGTTCACTCTGCTGTCAGAAGTAACAGTTTGTTTAGACGAGTGTCCAATTTGAAGTGGCTGGCTGAGCAGCTGGGAGCAACTTCACCCACCGAAACTATGGACCTCTTCAAGGCTTTCTGAAGGTTCTTGGAGCTCTACCGGGATAGGCCGACCGTTCGTCGGCGTTTTATGTATTGCCGACAATAAAACTGTTCCCACGCTGCCGCTACCAGTCTATCCCCCGATTCCTGGGAAAACTCCTTCATTCTGAACACTTCTGGCGATGGTACAGCTGGCGTAGGCTTCAAGGCGTCCAGGAGCCAGATACATCGACCGCTTACTGGCCGCTAACAGTGAAAAGCACCGCCAAACCCCCTGATATGACATTCATTAGCATCAGGTATTTCGGTATTTTCACCGTTAGAAGGCGGTGAGCGGTTGATGAATCTGGCCCCAGGTGTACTAACCCAGGGATCAATCAAGTACACTCCCGCCTCCCGACAGCTTTTTTTTTATGTCACGGGCGGCGTACGCCAGATAACATGGCGATTATCGCACCTCGTCGGCGTTCGGAAGGTTCCTTGTAGACACATGCAGACCATAAGTAACACATCTGGAGAGCGGCGGCCGCTACTTTTCCCACTTGTTTCCGACTCTTCCTTTTAGTAAGCGGAAGGGGACGATGTCCACATAAATGACTAAACACCCGCGTGCGCGAAAAAAAGAAAAACGCCAAAAGGTATCGATCGCGTCGCTCGATCAATATGGCCACAATACGCGGCTTCGCGTCACTCGGCATCGAAGTATTAGGGTGTGCAGAAAGTTTTGCAAGAATTGAGTGATTTTATCCAACAAGTAATAACAACAATAGAAGCAAAGGATCACTAATCGCAGTTAGCCACGACCTTCCTCCAACGATCAGGTAGAACAGCGATCCCGCCTCTTCAGAACGAAGAGGAACGAGAAGCGATCCAATCCTCCACCGCGCGATGACGTCGTTACGATCGTTGCCTGCACAGAAAGCTTGGAGGCTCCTGAAGATATGATAATCACAGGGGCTAATGTCTGGCGAGTGCGGCGGGTGTGGTAGCCATATGATACCCAGCCCGCGCAGCTCGTCCTGCCTTGCCGTCGCATGGTGAGGTCTCCCGTTGTCCATGATCATGCACAGTTATCCACGCCGTAACACAGAATAAGGAAACTGGGCGACCATCTCTCGCACTTGCCTACAAAACACCTCGGAGGTCACAGTCTCACCCTCAGGCAGGATGTCATAGTAAAGACAGCAATCTGAGGAAAAGAAGAGTAAGAGCAGCTCCTTTTTGCAGCGTCCTCGTCTCTTGGGAACGGGCTGCGGCCTGCGGTCTACAGGATGCCACTGCAGTTTCCTTTCAGGATTCTCGTATGATACCATTTTTAATCCTGCGCAATAACGAACTTGGTCACGTGGTCATTCTCTCACGATTGAGAAGATTCCGACAGACCTCCACGCAGCATTAACACTATCAAACAAATAAAGATCGCGACGACCTTTCCAGTGCTTCAGCCGGCAAAAGTACGCAGCATTGCGTACAGTCGTACAGTCGCGGCGCCGCACCACCCACCGTTGTCATTGCGGGTCCTGCTGCCGGCCTAAGACGTTGCCCAACGGTAAGGATTCTAGGAATGGTTCCAGGAAACTTAGCTCGGTATTCACCTCTAGCGAGGATCGCTCTAACAGTCGAAAAAGGAGTACATGTAGCCTTGCTTATTTCCCTTAAACTCTGTGCTGGATTACTCTGCACACAGGCCAGAACGGCGCTGATTTTTGAAGAGTGCGGACGCCCACAGCGAGAGGATTCCTCCAAGGAAAAGTTGCCCTCATAGAATCGATTATACCATCTGTAGCAGATAGTGTGGGAGGGGGCATGACTGCCCATCGACGAAACCAGCTCACCTTGAGCTTCAGCTGCAGATCGGCCAGAACGGTAGCAATGAAGCAGTAGACGGCGCTAGTCGTGACGATCCAACATGGTTTGCACAAGGGTATTCGGCGACAGCGACGGTTTCAAAACATGATTGGCTGGTGCTTATATATTCTGACTTTACTGCTTATCATGGTGTTTGAGCCGTGGCAATAATTGGATACGTTAGCGCGCTACGTCCGTTCAAAGGAAAGCACTCAAATTCTTGCAAATCTTTCCGCATACCCTAATATAAACGGGCTGCTACGCACTGCGTAGCACCCGCTCAACACTGTAACCGACGTCGCCGACAACAGCGTCGCCGATGTATAGCATAGGCCTTAGGAATACGGTATGCTCCTGCGGGACTGTCCGCGGCATGTCTACAGACGAGGAGTGTACCGCGGACGGCTGCCTTCACGCGGAGTGGGGAAGTATAAAGGCCCCCACAGAGTTCTGCGGCAGCGCCGCGGCCCTATGCTTAACCATAGGGCAGAGACGCAGAGCTCGCCGCCGGCGGCGTCCCTGCCCTATCCTTAACCATAGCGGCGAGCGGCGTTGCAGAGCTCTGTGGGGGCCTTAACAGCCCCTCATCGTCCGTTGGCGGCGATCCGCTGACAACGGGCGTGGCGACACGCGGCGACTGGCCAGGTGAGGGATACCGGACCGAGCACGTATTGCTCGACTTTTGAGTTTGCTTTCACCCGGAACTTGTACCACCTGTGTGTAGTACTTGTTGTATTGTTGACCACTGAGTTTCTCCGGCAGGCGCCCACAGAGTCTCCATTCGTCCCTGTCGCGTGCCAGAGTGCTCCAATGGGTCCCTCTTGCTCGACGGTCACGAAGAGCGTCCTATCGATCGTTCTGGGCTTTCACGAAGATGTGAAACCAACGCCTTCCTGGGCGCACTGATGATCTCTTGACATCCCACGGAGTCCAGTCGGTGACGGCACTCGTCCAGTCGGGTTGCAAAACGCGTTACGTGGCTGGCCCACCTAATTTTCGACGACTTGGCCCATGCGACATCCTCTCTGATTTCTTTTCCTCCCGAGTTACAGGCTTTCGTAGACAAAGCATTATCTCAAGACGCGTACCAAAAGTTACTGTATGCGCCAGATGTATGGGGTACAAGTACGTTACGCGGTCTAGGGGAAGTGGCTTAGTGGTTCTTATTCAATTCGTTAAGCAACATTTTTCAACCGAGCTTTTGCATCTGAAGTTTTTTTAGGATTTGAAGGTGGGTCATGCAGAATAGAAACTTTTGGAACCAGTTTCCATGTTTCAAAAGTTTCTATTCTGTATGACCTATGCTTACTTCTTAACAATGGAAAATGGAAACTTTCCTTGTCTCATCTGTCATTGCTCCCTTTGACTCTCCTCCGTCCAGCACAAGATTATATCAGCCTGAGGTTCCCGTTGTCCTGCACAACTCACAATGTTTCCAGCTTCAGAAACGGGTCCCGTATTCTGGATGCATGTCACCTTCGCCCCTCCTGCCACTCTTCGTTCCCCTTTTGTCGTCGTCCAACAATAGTCACTTCGGCGACATTTCCCTCGTCGATATGTTTTGTTGGCTGACGCTCCCGAACCGAATACATTGACTGGTCAGAGAGCGAGCACGAGCGTGAGCGCCGCGATCATCCATACCGGAGTTTTTGAAAAATATTCGTACAGTGATCATTGGAGACCCTTTTCAACGACATCTGTTTGGCTGGTGGTTCTCTGCAAAACACTCCCGGTTCTATGCAGATAGAGGAGGACAGTGGGGTGCTCTCTCATCGAAGGCTTGTTTACGGTAGTGGACGCGAATGTTTTAAAAGCTCACCAGGCCTCGTGGAAGAGCTTTTTGCAGACAGAATTTGAATGTTTTGTTTTTTCGACAAGGCCACCACTAAGCTGCGAAAAGTCAACTGTGAAGAGCGCTACTGTTCGACAGAGCGGCCATCTTTGGAAGCAACTGTTGCTCTTCCATTCCCAATGATAGGCATTTTTCAGACACTCGGGCACTGCCGTCGTATAGCGTATTTTTCCTGAGGCGGGATTCATCAACGACTTAGAGCAATTTAACAGAGAACATTACAGCCGGAATCCCTGATATCGCGGCTTATCAAGCGATATGGTGAGCAATAAGCCGCGTTATCTGAGTTCTCCGCCGAAATTCTCGGGTTAAAGTTATGTAAGTCATTGGTGAATCCGACCCCTGATTACGGTACTGATATTGGGTCCGATATCAAGTACTAGCAAAAGTAATGAAGGCGAACAAGGTCACAACTTATGTTACGAGAAAAATGGACTACACATTATAATACATAGAACTAAAATAATGATAAAGGGCGGTGTTACTCAATCCCTTGTGGGATGCGCTACGCATTCTACTTCCACGGGATATCGTGGAGGCTATTAGAATGCGTATTTGGCCATACAATGTCTTGCGGTGGACAGCTGATAAACAAATCAGCAATTTCTCCTTTTCAAACAAGTCTACAATACCGCTCGCGCCGCACGGTCAAAAGTGGGCGAAAAAACGCCAACATAGCGTCGCAAAGCGTCGCACACTCATAACTCCTTCAGATTTAGGTTTCTTAAATAAAGGTTGGTACCATTCGATTCGCCTCTTCGAGATCTACACAAACATGTGTTAAACTTTACCGGAACACCCGTATTTTCGACGTGGGTGGTCCAAAATTGGCTGGACGGGCGATTAGAGCAGCTTATTTCCCAGGATATGCGTGCTTTCGGAGTATCTCCAAGATGGCGTACGTCGCCAGTGCTCTGTCATGCCAGGAATGCCCCGAGAGTGCGCCGTGCACAATGCACACAGAACCTAACCTATCAATCGAGTGGGCGAGCGCATGTCCCCTGCGCTTCTATCTTCTCTCACTGGGAACTGCGACGTTTTCAAGACTATTTCGAGAATGTTATCAGAAATTCCCCGCCACCCCACTCAGGATTAGCTCCAATCTGTCCCAGCGAAACTTTGGTGTGCGCCGTGAACAATGCATACAGAATCGATCCTTTCAATCGAGGGGGGGGGGAGAGCTTGTAGACTAAGCGTTTGGGGAGTTTTATCAGAAATTTCTTGCCGCCCTACTCAGGAATTGCTCCAAGGCTGTCCAGCGAGCCTTTGGAGTGCGCCATGAACAATGCATACAGAATCGAACCTTTCAATCGAGGGGGGGGGGGCGACCGCTCGCAAATTGCACGCGCGGGCGTCTTTGGAGCACAATAGCTCTGTCAAGTTGGAACCTTTCCGGCTGCAGCTTGTAGGTCTTGTAGGCAGTCGAACGGTCTGCTAGCGCGCCAAAGCAGAATGGTTTAGCATAGGAGGGGTCAATGTTATAGGGGTGCGAAGATGGAGGTGAGGCTTGTGTGAAGCATTTTTTTTCCGATTTCCGTGGACCACTGTGAGAAGACGCCACAAGCTAACGGCCTTAAAATGCGTACGCGAACAGAGCGCTTAAGGTACTTTACGACGACGTGCTCGTAGCTCCTCAGCTGCCCAAACTGCCTTAGCCTCAGCTGCCGTTTTAGAGTGGCGAAACCTAGCGGTTAGAGTTTCTTGCGCTCCTACTCGCCCAGACTTGAGTCTTCGAAACTCGCTATGGCACCGTTCCGTTCAGCATGGAAAGCGCTATCGAGCGGTATCAATTTCGATCGATTTTGGAAACATCAATTTTTGACTGTTTCGCATCGAGGACGAGGCCGCGGCGGAAGGACGATGACGTCATCGAAAAATCGATGTCTTCGAGTTGGGCCACGCTTGATACCATTCGATAGAGCTTTTCATGCTGAATTGAATGGTGTTATTGTTGGTAGGAAAAACTTTAATGCGGGCAATTAAGAGCGAGGAGAACATCGACTGTTGTTGTGCTAAATTGCACGCGCGGGCGTGTTCTGAGCGCGATAACTCTGTCATGTTTGAACCTTTCCGATTGCAGCTTGTAAATTCTGTAAGCAGCCAAATGGTCTAATAGTGCGCCGAAATACAGCAATGTAGCTTATGATAGGACAAAGTTACAGCAGTGCGAAAATGCAGGTTAGCCTTGTGTGACACGATTTTTTCCAATTTCAGTCGACCCCTTCGGGAAGATGCAGAGAGCTAACAACCTAAAAATGCGCCTCCGAGCAGAACGCTTAAGGTTCTTTACGACGACGTGCCCACAACTCTCTAGTTGATTAAACTGCCTTAGCACAAGCGGCCATTTTAGGGCCACGGACACAGCGGTTGAAGTTTCCTTCTCTCCTACTCGCCCATATTTTGGTTATCGACACTCGCAATAACAACGTTAGCTTCACCACGAAAAGCTCTATCGAACGATGTCAATCTCGACCAATTTCAGAAAAATCGATTTTTTGACAATTTCCCATCGAGGACGCGGGCGCCCTAGGCCGAGCCTGCGCGGACGATGACGTCATCGAAAATCGATATTTTCGAAAATGGCCAAATTTTTTCGTACAAAATCATCTTGGGCTTATTTGGGGCGCTGATTACGAATCCGACATCCGTTTTCGAAAATTCCAAAGATTTCAATAGGTTTTGGATTTTCTTCTGGATAACTGAGGGTGGTCGGGTAAGAATCACCGATTTCGCTCAAACTTCGTATAGGTGCGGGGGCCTATTCGGGATGCCGAACACGATGCCGAAGTCCATTTGCCGATTATGGCAGGAGACCACCGATACCAATGACTGAAGGTGATCGGTGATCCTGATCCGACCACCTCAAACGGGAAGTAACCTATTGAAATCTTTGGAATTTTCGAAAACGGACGTCGGATTCGTAATCAGCGCCCCAAATAACCCCAAGATGATTTTGTACGAAAAAATTTGGCCAATTTCGAGAATATCGGTTTTCGATGACGTCATCGTCCGCGCAGCTCGGCCTAGGGCGCCCACGTCCTCGATGGGATATTGCTGAAAAATCGATGTTTCCAAAATCGGTCGAAATTGATAGCATTCGATAGAGATTTTCAAGCAGAACAGAAAGGTGTTATTGGGAGTGTCGAAAACCAAAGTATGGGCGAGTAGGAGAGAAGGAAACTTCAACCGCTGTGTTTGTGGCCCTAAAATGGCAGCTTGTGCTAAGGCAGTTTAATCAACTAGGGAGTTGTGAGCACGTCGTCGTAAAGAACCTTGAGCGTTCTGCTCGGAGGCGCATTTTTAGGTTGTTAGCTCTCTGCATCTTCCCGAAGGGGTCGACTGAAATTGGAAAAAAATCGTGTCACACACGGCTAACCTGCATTTTCGCACTGCTGTAACTTTTTCCTATCATAAGCTACGTTGCTGTATTTCGGCGCACTAATAGACCATTTTGCTGCTTACAGAATTTACAGGCTGCAACCGGAAAGGTTCAAACATGACAGAGTTATCGCGCTCAGAACACCCCCGCGCGTGCAATTTAGCACAACAACAGTCGATGTTCTCCTCGCTCTTAATTGCCCGCATTAAAGTTTTTCCTACTCTCAATAACACCATTCAATTCAGCATGAAAAGCCCTATCGAATGGTATCAAGCATCGCCCAACTCGAAGATATCGATTTCTCGATGACGTCATCGTCCTTCCGTCGCGGCCTCGTCCTCGATGCGAAACAGGCAAAAATTGATGTTTCCAAAATCGATCGAAATTGATACCGCTCGATAGCGTTTTCCATGCTGAACGCAACGGTGCCATAGCGAGTTTCGAAGACTTAAGTCTGGGCGAGTAGGAGCGCAAGAAACTCTAACCGCTAGGTTTCGCCACTCTAAAACGGCAGCTGATGCTAAGGCAGTTTGGGCAGCTGAGGAGCTACGAGCATGTCGTCGTAAAGTACCTTAAGCGCTCTGTTCGCGTACGCATTTTAAGGCCGTTCGCTTGTGGCGTCTTCTCACAGTGGTCCACGGAAATCGGAAAAAATGCTTCACATAAGCCTCACCTGCATCTTCGCACCCCTATAACATTGCTCCCTCCTACGCTAAACCATTCTGCTTTGGCGTGCTAGCAGACCGTTCGACTGCCTACAAGACCTACAAGCTGCAACCTGAAAGGTTCCAACTTGACAGAGCTATTGTGCTCCAAAGACGCCCGCGCGTGCAATTTGCGAGCGGTCGCCCCCCCCCCCTCATTGAAAGGTTCGATTCTGTATGCATTGTTCATGGCGCACTCCAAAGGCTCGCTGGACAGCCTTGGAGCAATTCCTGAGTAGGGCGGCAAGAAATTTCTGATAAAACTCCCCAAACGCTCAGTCTACAAGCTCTCCCCCCCTCGATTGAAAGGTTCGATTCTGTATGCATTGTTCACGGCGCACACCAAAGTTTCGCTGAGACAGATTGGAGCTAATCCTGAGTGGGGTGGCGGGGAATTTCTGATAACATTCTCCAAACGGCTCGAAATAGTCTTGAAAACGTCGCAGTTCCCAGTGAGAGAAGATAGAAGCGCAGGGGACATGCGCTCGCCCACTCGATTGATAGGTTAGGTTCTGTGTGCATTGTGCACGGCGCACTCTTGGGGCATTCCTGGCATGACAGAGCACTGGCGACGTACGCCATCTTGGAAATACTCCGAAAGCACGCATATCCTGGGAAATAAGCTGCTCTAATCGCCCGTCCAGCCAATTTTGGACCACCCACGGCGAAAATACGGGGTGTTCCGGTGAAGTTTTACACATGTTTGTGTAGATCTCGAAGAGGCAAATCGAACGGTACCAACCTTTATTCAAGAAACCTAAATCTGAAGGAGTTATGAGCGTGCGACGCTTTGCGACGCTATGTTGGCGTTTTTTCGCCCACTTTCGACCGTGCGACGCGAGCGGTATTGTACCCGACCAAACGCTTCTCCTTCCTATCTCTCAGACATCTTTTGAAATATGGCAGAAGGTGATCTCCGAGCAATTTCTGGCAGTCTTCACTGTTCATTCTGCATGAGAATAACTACAAAGCGACAAGTCCGTATTCAGAAAACGCAGCCAAACCATGAGACTTCCACCGCCGAAGTTCCGTCTGGAGAAAAATCGCTCTTTCCTCGGGTAGTGTCTGCGTCCCGTCCATCGGAGCCATCAAGATTCCACTTCTCTTCGTCGGAGAATACCACCTAATAATTGAAAACGCATGCTTGCATTTTCATGTTATGTCCTGCTGCTGCTCGCATGTCAGACTAGCTGCAGTCTCATCTCACCTTCTTCCAATTCGCGCTCATGTATGCACGAGCGAAATTGAGCCTGGCGGCCTTGAAGCAGTCCATCAAATGAGGGGCGCTTCATAACTTGATGAACACTGTGTGTGCTGCGATTTAACCTCGTAGTACTGTCCATTTCGATACAGAGAAGTCTAGTTGACGTCGGAGATCCTCCGCGGACTGGGTGCTGTTGGAAGCCGTCCGGAGCAGACGGCTTCCTTGCACGGCCGAGAGGCCGCACGGACAGCTGGTGTTGAATAAATTTTATTGGATTGTGAATATATCACCTGTCGTCCCGTTGCTCATATAGTTGCTCGAGCGGACGCCAGCAGCGTCTCCATTCGTCCCTGTCGCGTGCCATAGTTCCCCAATGGATCCTCCTCGCTCGAGGGACACGAAGATCGTTGTACGTTTGCTCGGGGCTTTCACGAAGAAGTCTGATTGACGCGTTGGTGGGCGTACTGGTGTCATCTTGACATCCCTCGCAATTCAGTCGCTGACGGCGCTTGTCCAGCAGTGTCTGCGAAGCGCACGGCGTGGCCGGCCCACCTAATTTTCGATAACTTGGCCTATGCAACAGGGTTTCTGACCTTTGAACGTGTGAAACAGCACAATACGTTTTGACCAACTTAATAGCATTTATCGTTCGAATTCATTATTATTATTCTGGATTTATTATTTGTTTACATTTATTAATATTGTACAATCCTCTTACAGAACAAAGACGCACTATGACCACCCTCCTTGCCATATGGAACCTCAAGATTAACCCTTGTAGTTCTGAATCTTCCTTGACATATCTAGGCTCGTGAATGATTCAGCTCTTTTGGTAAAGCCGAGAGCCGTATCCAATGTCTCTAATGTGCTTCATTTGTCCGTAAACCCTAAGCGCCAGGTCTGCGTTAGACGACCTGGGCTCGGTTTCATCAAGCGGAATGTATGGGTAGAAGTACCGGAAAGTAAGACCATCAATCACTCCGGTGGGTATAGGGTACGATTCGTATTCATCAAACGAATCGAGGATAAGGTAAAAGAACCCTGACAGACGCCCGGTGTAGTTGTTTTCCGGCATTCCGCTGATTCCGCTGCCAATATGGAGTGAAAAACTGCTTCAAGTTGGGGGAATACTGAAAAATCCGCTAATTTAATCGAACGTTTCTCTCGCAGTTTCGGATTATTTGTCGCGATTTCGTATATTTTCTTAATGACGTAGTTTCAGGAGGCTTTCAGGAAAAGAAGTAGCTCACAGGACCTCGTGAGAACAGCTGATCTCAGTAGAGCGCAATTTTGTAAATGGGGCGCGAAATGGTAGCGGGTATGCGGATGTACCCACGATCGGTGGATTTTCTCGAGCCACTGCTATACCCACGACGAAAGGTTTATCATGAATGCTACAGCGTGAGTACCTCCACTCCTATACCCCCGTACACCCGGGGGTAGGCGCGTTGATGAATCCGGCCACTGGTCGGGAGTGCGCCATGCATTCTACTCCTATGCGCTTCCGCTGTTCGCTTTGAATGCTTAGTAGGCTTTCTCAGGCGTTCAGGATGACTTAATGGGTAGAACGGCCGGCCGAATTAACAATCTAGTCATGGAGACCAGCCCAAAAACGGTTCATGCTCTAGCGGAGAGCTAATGCGTATGTAGTCACACCACACGGCCGTCACTAAGAACTGGAAAAGTGACCTGTAGCAATGGAAACTGGACATTGGTGATCTCTACTCTTTCCACTGTATTCTCAAGGCGACTTCTTCAGGCGAAAACATCCGCGCCTACAGTGCAGTGTAACCACAGTTGCCAATCACCTTCATTGACGAAAAGCCGAAGCGGGTTTGGCTGACTGGTGTAAAACCAGGTGCTAAATGCGGTCTGAGTCATCCGACGGATCGGATCTGGTTTCGGGCGCCGAAGTGCCCGTTTAAAGGCGGGCGCCGCCAGCCGACAGCGAACGCATTCGCTGTCTTCGCTACCACCACCACATCCACCACCACAGCCTCCACCTCGAAAATGAAACTCCAAACGGATCTGTCGTCGTCGATCAAGCCCGAATGGACCATGGACAAGGAGAAGGCGCTCCAGCAGTCGAAGGAGGAGATCACTGAGGAGGCGCTGGCGAAGGTGTTCTCCGAGGAGAAGCCCAAGCTGACCGTGAAAATCGCCGAAGTAGCCAAGACAACCGCCGTCACTCTCTGGGAGATGTGAGTTCCAGTTTTTGTTTGGAGGGATTACCCGTCGATAAAGGAGGAGGTGACGGAATCAACACTAGCTGGGCCTTCGCCCTTCATTGGTTACCCAATTCAGAGCGTTTACTTGTCGTGAGCCCTGTTCTTCCCTCAATTACAGTCACTTACACATCAAGCAGTTATTTTTGATAAAAAGTGCTCTGTAACGGTGCCCTTGGCCACTAGTCGTTAATGTGGCCTACATGGGTGTGATTGGCTGGCGGGAACGGAACGTTTTCACTCAGCCAACCTGAGTGAAAACCACAAAACTCTAGGTGACACGGCTATTCCATGCGATGGGATTGATATGGTGCGTTTTCCCGCCCCTACGTAGGCCATATTAACGACTAGCGACTGATATCGATTACCTGAATACCTGTTGTGAGATTCGTCCACCAACCAACCCACAATTCACGTGATCAGCCTCAGCTGGTTATTTCTGGTCGAAAATCAATAACGTCGATCGATATTCGTTGCCAATCGATACAAATTATTCGTTTTAAGACCTGCCAAACATCCAACACAGTGACATACATAACTCCCACTTCGAGTCGATTTTGGTCGGTAATATCGGAGCGAAAGTCGAAAATCGGTAATATCGATCGGTACTGATCACCCAATCAATTCCATTCATCTTGGTATTATTTCCGCCATAAAATCTCCTTCCTGACTTTCTTGGATGGTTAGTCCACACAAGTGATTAATAACATGAACAAATAGCTCCGCCATCAATTTTGCGCAGATGCACGTACAGACAAACGGATGGATTAATTGCCTTATATGTAGTAGGATAGGATATTCTTTAGAGACTTACTCAAGACTTTTACTTACTGTAAAGCCTGTTCACCAGTGACGATTTTGGCTTGCACTTCAGGCGGTTGCCCCTGGACAATAATCGCGAGTGTCGATCGATATTGATTTCCCGAACAATTTCATTTATTTGTTCTGAATTCTGTTTACCGGCCTTCATTGATGTCTACCTCGAACCACTAATCCAGAGCAGAGATAATTTACATTGACCAAGTTGTCGCCAAAAGTTTCAAGCAGCAATTAATTTTGCAGCGACACACGGACAGATGAACAGACTGGCGGATTCGTGTTTCTATACGCAGAAGAAAATTTTAAAAGTTCGCGTTTATTTAGCTACGTAAACTCTTCAGACAAGTCTGATTCTCTGAGTTTCCTAGCCAAAACGCTTCTCGTAGCTGACCGGGACTCCACTTTACGATAGAGGAATTAAGGCCGCCACCGATTCAGTCTTTCCCACGAAATCTGCACAAGAAGTGCGCACTTACTCGACTGGTTCCCATGAGACCGTTCGCGGCCGCCAAAGCGCTGGTCATCTCATCACTTCTTTCCACCGAGGCCGAAATCCTGTTTTGCACCCGGTTTTGAACAGCAGGCCGTTTCTAGAAGAGAACGGAATGTCCCTTTAATAGGGTTTTAGGGCCCATAAAACCACTTGCAGGGAACGGTGTGGTTTTGTGCAACATTGCAATAAAAATGCATCAGACTGCTGCGATCCCTAACTAGGAAGGCATCAGCTTCATGGGGCAGATTTAGAAGAGACAGTAGGGGTAAGGCACTCCTTTCTGGGAGAAACGACGCCACACTAGGATGAACGCAATATTGCTTAGGCTGAGGGTGATCGATCTCACCAAGAATTCGGAAGTGACCGAAAATGTTTCTTATGAATGGATATTTGTCTTCAATGTGACGTACATAAGAAACAAAAAAGCGCCAGCCAATCAGAGCACTGACCGAATATGCGCTAGCCAATCAGGTCACCAACGAACCCTACCATTCGGTGGCACAACGAAACGACCTGAGTGGTCCCCCACGTAGGCCACATTAGCGACAAATACCAAGAAACACAATACATCTATTAGTACATTTATAGGATTTAACTAATTTTTTTCAATTTTCAGAAAGAAGGACACGTGCTGCCTTCTGCCACAGAACAGTCCTCTGCTGTCCGACCGTTGCGTTCTGAGTAAACTACCCGGACTTCGACAAATCAAGCAGAAGTTCCGCCCAAGACAGACCAAAGCCTAAAACCTGGGCTTTCTTCTGTTTTTCTTATTCACCATATATCTGTAAATAAAGCAGTTACGTTTATGTTCGGAATATCCTCTACAATTGTGTACGAAAAAAAAGAGCTGAACTATATCCTATCGCGAGATTAATGGAAAGCTGATGCTATAACTTTGCTAGGGGTTTCTCTATACCAGGCCGCAATAGGCCTTACAAAGACTAAAATATAAGACGAACCCAAAAAATCGTTTCTATACTCTTACGTTGAGCTAAAGCGCACGGCGTACTCCAAAGAAAATTTTCGCCGCCAACTTCGTCGAGAGGTTTACTGTAATCCGTGACTTCAGCACTGTTCCTGCATTGATTAGCCGTCCATTAAGCTCAAAGAGGCAATCTAATTGGTTAGGTGACTAGTGATCGCCGACCTTGGTACTGGACCGAAATCCAGTTAAGTCGAATCTGGTTCTTTCCGTGGGGGCCACAAGGCGTTACAATGGTCGGCAAGTGAGAAACGGCTGAAACATTGGAGAAGTGAAAGCCCTGCACGAGTGATATTAAACGGTGTTTGTGTCAATTGAGCTAGAAGATTACACTGGGCTACTCTGGCACGAGAAGGGAATGAGCGAAAGACCAAAAAATGACTGCAGTAGCCAGCTTGCAAACGTGCTGGAGCCTAGTTTTCAGAAGTATTTTTCGCAACAATAACTGCCTGCTATTCAAAAAATATGTGTTTGGTCATATAATGACTTGCGGTGGCCAACCGATGGACAAGTCAGCGCTTTACCCCTCAAGAAGCCAGATTCGTCAACGACTCACAGCAATCTTACGGTAAAAATACTGCCGAGATCCCTGATAACGCGGCTTATCAGTAAAACATTCCACCATATCGTTTGTTGATAAGTTGCAGTATCAGGGATTTCGGCACCGTTAGATTGCGGTAAGTCATTGATGAATCTGGTCGCAAGAGAAGGCTGGTACCAATTAACCGACCTCGGACGGATGAAGGCTTGGTTGGCCTGGGCAGGAAATCCGAACCAAGAACCTAGAATTGGGTGCATGCGACAGCCGGCACCTTCTCCGACTGCGCTACACGCGCCCCGTCAACATGAGCGCTCAAATAACCCTACTGCAAACCTTATGGATAGCCATAAAGCCATCAGTAGCAAGAGAGCACAAATACATCAGGATTAGAACTTGGAGTAAAATCCGTTTCTCTTCGTGCTGACGCTTGATTGCATAGTGAATCACTTGAGGAAGGCTGTCTCAGGACCATCCTCTACGCGGACGACATCGCCCTAGTAGCCGACAACCGAGAAAGCTGGAGGAGAAGGTGCAGTTGTGGCAGGGAGCCCTCGCAGACAACGGCCTACGGCTGAACGTGAAGAAGACGAAGTTCATCAGCTCTGAGCAGTGCGCTGGATCGATCCTAGACTGCCAAGGGGAAACGATCGAGAAGGTGGAAGAATTCCGCTACCTCGGAAGTGACCTATCCGAGGAAGGAAGTGTGGACCAGGCGGTCAGGGGACGGATAAACGCAGCCTGGCTCAAGTGGAGGGAGTCCACAGGGATCCTCTGCGACCGTAGATGCTCCAGGACGCTCAAAGGCAAGCTCTATAGAACAGTTGTGAGACCTGCCCTCCTCTACGGCAGTGAGTGCTGGGCCCTGGGTAAGGCGCAGGAGCGGCAACTGCATGCGGCGGAGATGAGGATGCTGAGGTGGGCATGTGGATGGACCCGTCGGGACAGGGTGCGAAACGAGGATGTTAGGGCAGTGATGAAGACAGCCCCGATTCAGCTGAAGATGAGAGAGCAGCGCCTGAGGTGGTATGGACACGTCCTCAGAAGACCAGAGGATCACCCCACAAGGTTGGCCCTAAATTTCGAGGCACCCGGAAAGCGTCCGAGAGGAGCCCCAAGGAAAAGATGGAAGGACGTCATCAAGAGAGATCTCGCCGAAATCGACGCCGCGCCAGACGACGCCCTTGATAGGATGAGGTGGCGACAGATCACAAGAACAGCGGACCCTGCGACTGCGCGGGACTAAACGCTCAGGAGAAGAAGAAGAAAAACTTAGAGTAAAATAAACGAATCAGGTTAAAAAAAGTCACTGTTGTTTTTCTTAAAAGTGTTAAAAGCTGTAGATCGTGGCGCATTAGACGAAAGGTACTTTGTGAACGACATCCCGAAGGTCGACACTATGTAAGCTCAGCTACCGACTTCAGGCAATAAAAAACCGGAAATCGACTATCCTCACACGCATGAATAAGATGAGTGGAACATAGCAGATCTGCAGAGTGGAGTTTGGCTTGTATTCAGACATTTACACGCACATAACTCACACGAAATTGTACATAGTACGTGCCTAGAAAGAGGAAGCTTTAAATCAACTAGGCCATACGCTGCAAAGAGTGGATGCTACGATGACATTCAGGAAATAGGTGTGCACAGTGAAGCAAACTTGACCTGTTATTCAAGCGGTGAACTAAATGAAATAACAGTAACATTTAGTAGAATACCACGGTGGTATGGAAAAAACTTGCAAAATAAAAACAAAAAACTGGATGAAAAGGTTCCATGGACTATCACATGTATTAGGGTCAATGAGCATTTATAGCGGCTTCAAAAAACCCAATGTGTCAACTTCTTGAGGAGATCACAGGGTCCAAACTATGGCGCAATGTTCTATGTGTCCATCTCCATCCTAGCGATGGAAAGCGACATCCCAGCACGCATGACACTTAAGGCGCTTTGGATAGCGGCCATGAACCCACAGGAGAACCTCAAAGGCGAGTGCATAGCGATAATCCAAGAGTTGGCACCCTTTGTCGAGATCTGTGGGTCTTGATCAATGTGCTCTGACCTCCAGGGTACTTAAGTCG
The DNA here is from genome assembly GCA_947359475.1 of Heligmosomoides polygyrus bakeri. NCBI lineage: Eukaryota > Metazoa > Nematoda > Chromadorea > Rhabditida > Heligmosomidae > Heligmosomoides > Heligmosomoides polygyrus. Next base: position 12,426,135 of record OX375868.1, read on the forward strand.
GGTGGTATCTGAGACTAAACTCACTCACCCACGTCTATCTCCATCTGTAGGTGACTGATGGTGCTCGTTGGCAAACCAACTGGGGCCGGATTCATTAACGACTTACATAACTTTAACAGAGAATTCACAGCGGAAAACTCAGATAACGCGGCTTATCGCTCACCATATCGCTTAATAAGCCGCCTTATCTGAGTTTTCCGCTGTGAATTCTCTGTTAAAGTTATGTAAGTCATTGATGAATCCGACCCCTCGATGGTTAGTTGACACGCTGTACCGGTACATCGGCTCTTTACTCTAGATGCCTTGAGAATGCTATTCTGTATGATGAAATGGCGTTGGGGAGTAGTTTCACTAATATTTTCGACATTTCCAGCCTCCGAAGAAGGTGATGTTGCCGAAATTCAGCTGAATTATGGCCTTCTTACCAATCTTGGTGAGCAGCTTATTGATAGAGAAACTCGCTGGAATAGCATACTCGATATACCAAGATTCATCGAAAGTCGGACTTAAGCGGTTCTATAATCTAATGAGTTTGAGCGCTTCTCGGTCAGATCAGGCCCATTGTAGTGTCACTTTTCCTAGGTCGTAGTGTCGTAGCAAAGCACCCCTTTTCAACAAATTCACGGAATGTACCGATTTTGATACGGAGAAGAATAGGCATAGTGAAAAGTAGTTGTGGAAAAGCTCATGATAGCAACGCGGGACTTGACAGCCCTTGTGTGAGCTTCCGTTGCCTCTAACCCAAAATTATTTAATAGTCCGTTTATTCGTGATTGTACAACTAAAACCTGCTACCAGAAAGGAGGAAATCAACAAGACTGAGACTGCGAGGACGGTCCTTCTAGAATGCAAAGGAGATGTCCAGTACTTTTTGTTGTCAACGAGGAAGACACTATAGGTGAACTGTGAATGCACTATTTTTTGCCATGTCTGAGTTCTCGCGGTTGAGAAACTCGTGAAATGTAGAGACAGCTGCCGTGACACCTTTCGTCCACATCTCCAACTTGGGTAATTAGACTTTCATTACTTCCTCAAAATAACTAAACAACGATGACTTAAAATAATACAAAATAGAAAGGAGATAAAGAGACATGCAAAGTGGCGGCTCGCTGTCTTGTATACTAAGCAACACTAATATGAACAGACAACGGAAGACGCTAAAAGCTAAATTCAACAGCTAAAAGAACGAAAACATTATTCTCACGGGAAAGCTTCTAGAAAAACAATTTTACTGGTCAGCTAGAAGATAACCAATATGTGCACAAAAAGGTAGAGTATAAGTTTCTATAGCTGTTGAGAATGTATTTTCTATGCAGGGTGGTCCACATGAAGTGTTACGCGCTACAAAAAGTCCATTTTTGAAAATTTCTCTCTTGTTCTGTGGTTTGCCGCGGTGTTATTCGTTCTTTCCGTCTCTTTTAGTCTATTTATGACCAGTCTTATTCCCCGTTTCTTGGTAAACATGGTTTCGCTTAGGAATCGTTCAGCAGTAGTCGATACATTTCCGTTTCCACGACTTCAAAGATGCTTAAACTGCATCGGATTCAACACATTGCGTTATCCAACGTTTCAAAGAGACTGGAGGAATCTAAAGTTGTCCGAGAGAAAGACCACGACAAACTGCTAAGACTTCTGCCTTTCGAAAGGCCGTCAAAGACAAGTTAAACCAAAATCCTGCAAGAACATCAGGAAACTATAATAGCTAAGGAGCGCAAAGTAGGTCGTTCAACTATCTAACGACTGACGAGTGATGAGCTGTAATCGTAGTGCTACAAATTCGCCAAAGGATAGCATCTCACTGAGGAAATGAAGGCCTCAAAATTGGAGCAATGCAGAAAGATGAAGGCCTTTACGCGCAGTGACAAGGTCAACCGGATTTTCCTCACAGACGAGAAGATATTTACCGTCAAACCGCTCCAAAATGCGCAGAATCAACTGCTGCCAAAAGACTCCGCAAGAGCCGTCAACGTCGGATGAGCTCATTTTTCACAGTTATTGATGGTATGGACTGGAATGTCGGGCCAGGGCAAGACCAAGCTTGTTTTTATTCAAAAAGAAGTTAAGATCAAAGCTCTACGAGAAGCAAATCCTGGAAAACGTGATAGTACCGTGAGCACAAGAAATGAATGTTAAGGACATGGATTGGACCTTCCAGCAAGATTGGGCACCAGCTTACGGTTCCAAGAAGATTTTGGAATGGTGTGAGACCAGTCGTCCAGATTTGTGGACAAAGGATGTTTGGCCTTCAAACTCACCTGGTCTCAACCTTATGGATTTTGCCATCTGGTCAATCCTGGATCAAAAAGCTGGCTCTTTCAGACACAGTTCACTGGAATCGCTGAAAAAAGCTCTGGAGAAGGCAGGGGACGAAATTTCACCGGAAATTATCGCGCGCATCCTCAAGAATTTCCAAAAGAAATTGGACGCTTGCACTGAAGCTGAAGAAACTCATTCTGAATGTGATGTAAAATATTTTATGCAGAATTTTTTCGTCTTTCTAATGATTGTACACTTTTCTTATTTTGGTTGGTTTGTGCAAAATTGCATATAATTTTCCGCGTAACACTTCATGTGGACCACCCTGTAGTACTTTTGTGCTGCTGTCGTCAGCTGGATCAATGCGTTTTTGAATGAACTGAATACAGGCGTCGAAGAAAGGTGGGAATGACTAGACAGATAAACAGCAGAAGTTATTTATTTGTTATTTATTTATTGAATACGTCATAAGACGCGCCATATAAAAAAGGCCGAAGAACATTCTCAAGCAATCTAGGCAGATTTTCCATGCAAGCAAGCGTCGTCCACATATCGGTATTGTAAGCGCTGACAACAAACCCCCAAAAGACGAGGAAAAAAGGGGTGAGTACGAGGTGCCTAGTGCGGAAGGATGGATATGTAGGAGTTTAAGAAAAAAAAACTAATTTTTGAAAGACTTGACGGTGGATTTAAGGCCACCGTTAAAAATTTGTAGACTGCTGGTTTAAACAGATTAGGCAAACCAGCCTACACGGGCAGCGTACATGTCGGCGAGGCCAACGAAGAGCATGTCCCCTAGACAGTCCTATAGAAGAGGCTTCTAATAGTATGTGAACGATTCCAAGCGGACTAAAGAATATATTGGAACATGACACCTGTGGCCCCATGGAGCGCCGCACGTAATTTACCTAGCACGTGGGTTCAAAATAATTCATAAGCCAAGAGATTAAAGAAGTTAGCTCAGTAAGGATCTGAAATTTTCCGTGAGTGATCGAAAGTTCATGAAATAAGGAAGCAACGAACCGACTGCTGAAGAATTATGTACATGACCAGCGCAGCGTATGGAGTTGAGAAGCACCATTCAATGCAGTTAGCTAAAGACCTCGTAATTGTTGTATCAGATGAAATAAGGAAGCAATGAGCTCTGTCCTTTCAGCGATTCCTTTCTTTCTTGTAGCAGCATAAATAAATAGCGAATACTGTGCTTTATGTTCCACGTATACCAAGAACTGATCGTACATCAACTGTATTGATGAGTTTTCGGCGAAATATATCAACAGTTGAAGAATCTAGTATGTTAGATGGTTGTTATGTCCTAGAAAACAGAGCAATGGGCAGCATGTTAATGTACCTATTGCCAGTCTAAGAAGGGCGGACTAGGATCTGGCACATGGACACTACGAGGAGGTGGGAATCATGAAATTTCCTCGTCTGGCGTTCCAGAATGCGAAACTAAAGGTGATATGAGATACATGTGAAAGTACGAGGTGCCCGACTGCGACAGAGACAGACTTTGAGAGTCATCTAAATAGCATGTAGTGATCAAGGCAGGTGTTCTTCAGTACGACAACAGGAGTACAATCAAGGCGGGTGTTCTAGAATATCACAACAGAGGCCGGATTCGTCAACAATTAAACCCGTGGCTATGCGGGGTATAAGGGGTAGAGATAAGATAAGAGTCAGGTAGAGATAAGGTAAGAGTCAGAGACGCAGGCATCGTGGGTTTCTGTACACCCTATACCCATGGGTTAGTCTTTGATGAATCCGGCCCCAGCAGTACATACCTTCTTACGAAACAGCGGTTACAGAACGGAATTCTGTTCTCTACAGAACTCATATCTGGGTTAGTTTTCAAAACTCGAATATGCCAGGGTTAGTTTTCACCGCGTATTGTCTTGCATAAAAGATTTTAAAGTTGAAGACATCCAAGTCGAAGATGATCCAACTTCTTCCTCAATAGACGGAAGACGACGTGTTGACAGCGATGATGTCGAGTTGAACAGAACTTCTTCAGCTACTTTATTGTAAGGCTTCAGTAGAACGACTGGACGTGTTGGCGACGCTAACGAGAGGAGATAGGCCTGTGTGTTGCTGAAAAATGAAACATTAGTTACCAGGTTTAATTACCCAAGTTTGAGGGCGAAAACGATCGACGGCCGAGAAGTGAAATGATTGCACGACTGATTTAGGTATGCATACTGTTGTTCGAACACTCATAAGAGCTTCCCTCCTTATCGAGCAGTTCCGGGAAAGCTCTTAACTTTTTCGGCTTTTTGTTCCTACATCCGTATAAGGGTGATAACGAAATGGATGTAGGATTTTATTTCACCTTCGACTTTTTTGATTACGCATTCTTCTGGGAGCGTCCATACAATCACTGCAGCTTATAGAACGCTTTGCAATCCTATAATCTTCATTACCGGCACGAAAATGTATAATGTTACTACCGCTAATGTAATGTCTGTGGCGTAGAAGAAGATGGACGGTCGTACGAGTTGGTAGTCGAACTTTATTCAGCAGAAGATAGAAACATGAAGCACACCATGAGAACATGCTCTTCATATGCTTGTGAAAATCAAGACTGATACGTCGAACTCATTTTCGTATGCAACAATTAAGAACCCTTCAGAAAACTAGAGAGATTGAAGGAATGCCGTTTTAGTGCCGTGTTGCACCTCACATTTAGCCTCTGTTCCGAATTCTTGGATGCAGTGCTCTTTGGCTCACCAGCGGATTGCGACGTACTTCTACAGTTTGCTTCATTCTCTTCTTTTTAAAAATAGAAAAGAAATCTGCTTTTTATAGAAAGTTCGCCCATGTGGTTACAGGTTCTGTTAGCTCCTTTCGTGTGTTGACTCGCTTTTGGTTGCACTGTTTACAAATAAACACATTATTGAGTGGTAACGGACGGGCATGCACCAGATTCTAACCTCTCTGTTCAGCAGAAGAAAAAATTAAAAGTCAAATGAGTGCAAAAATTAAGATCACTGAGATCACAGAAGCTGCTGCACGGGCCAAGTCGTCGAAAATTAGGTGGGCCGGTCACGCAATGCGCTTCACAGACACTCGTTGCACGAGAGCCGTCACCCACTGAATTCCGCAGGATGTGAAGAGAACACCAGGACGCCCACCAACGCGTTGGTAGGACCTCGCAAAAGCCCTGAACGATCGATCTAACGCTCTTCGCGGTCCTGGGGCAAGGAGGATCCATTGGGGCACTCTGGCACGCGACAGGGACGAATAGAGACGCTGCTGGCGCCCCTTCTAGTAGCTCGATTATCAAATGGACGACAGGTGATACAGGTGATACGTCAAGAAAATAAAAGGAAATCGCAGGTTTGGATGAAAAGAAGGTACACATGATCAAGACCTTCAGTGAAGGCTGGTTAAAGCTTCAATGGAATTAAGTCTACCTACAAAATAGTAAGACCATCTCCCTCCCGAAATCCAAATATTCTTTCAAACGCATTGCGGAAAAACCAGTTCTGTACGTAGGTGTTTGGGCGTTACTTTTGTTGTGGTATTGTGTTTTGGTGTTTGTGGTATTGCAGTTTTATCTCACTCCTGTCTTATACAGAGTATTTCAATAAATAAGAATTTAATTAAAGCTTGAAAGGTGGTTAACGCTCCAGTGCCTCTGAAAACGCCCACGCCTTAACTACCTCTAGAACAAAGATGTTGACTGCCTGTTTAATCTGAAAGAATTTCTTGTTAATTGAGAGAAGGAAAATGCTATGCAATGCAATTCAGAATAGCAGATGCTCCTATTCCGGCAGAAGTTCATTTTTTCGCCGCTGCTGAGCGCCAGGATCACCGATTCTTTGACCAACTAATCGTCTACCTGAGTCGATATGTAACGGTCCGAACTAATGCGAGGGATTTTCATGAAAATTCAGCGAAAAAAATTGTGGCCCGTTGGCCTGAAAATGAGAGAGCACTGAAGTTTGGCGATAGAGACGAAGAAAGCGTTGAAATTTCCCAGATCGAACTCACTCCTGTGCAGATATGTAGCGCCTTTATTCAGGTTCACTTTGAATTCTGAATTCTGTCTTCAAATCGATGTGACAATCAATCATCTGATCTCACAGTGAAGCTGGAAATATGCGTAAACCACTTTAAACCGCAGGTTCACGGTGTTTAGTGAAATTTGTTTGGATGAGAGTGTAAAATTTCGTTACTTATTGTTCCTTAAACAAGGGTCTTACTATAAAAATTACCTTCTCAGTTGTTTCATAACTGGTACAGAAACTTACGTATGTATCTTCTAAAGCCTCTTAACATCATAATCAATTTTCAGCTTCTAAAAATAATCTGCGACCTTTAAAAAACAGAATTTTGCAAGGTCGTTGTTTCGCTATCAATTTGTAAGGTGAGCAAAAATTTCCAGATCAAAGATCAATTCGAATTCTTCGATACAATATCCTCGTTGTTGAGTGATCTACGCGACATCCTCCTTGCCATAAAAGTATGAAAGTGGAGCGCTTGGTGCATTCCAAAATTGAATTGATCCGTCTAGTGGAAAAAATTTCAGTTTTCTAATTTCTGCTTCAAGATATATAAATAAACCCTGAAGTTACCTTGAAGCAAACCTTGAAGCAGTTCCTATAAAAAGCAGATAAAGTCCGCCGCTAGTCAATTTCTTTGCGGGTGTCATCATTTTCTGCGTGATGTCGCGAAGGTAATTTCAAGCGTATTTGGCCTACAATTATTTTGCGCACTTTCAACTAGTTCTACCTAAACGGATTGCATGCAAATATTCTAAGCCTCCGTATGAGACAAAGTCAGCTTTATTTTACATAAAACTAAATGTGGGATTTTCCTGGGAGTACCTGAGAATGACGACTTCTTGTTCTGGAGACCCTCGATCACAATGTTCAGAGACTTCATAAGTTACATGAAGCTGTTTCTGAACCTATGAACAAAGCAAATAAGATCGCAACTTAATGCAGAGATCTGTGATTTAAAAGTTATTTTATAACGGTTTTATATATGTTTCCAGCTTCAGTATGAAAGCAGCTGATTGATTTTCGTATCAATATAAAGGCAGTTCCGATGCGGTCAAATTTTTAGCCATTTAACTTGCCTGACATCCAAAAATCCCTGACTCGGGTCCCATGTCGACTTCTCATCGTATCCAGTGGAGGGCGGCCCTGACAAGTTGCCGTCTGGCGAAGAGTTGTTCTACTGGAAGGCAATTCAAAATACCGGATGCTTCTGTCCTCGGAGAAATTCGAGGTTTCGTCGCTGTTGACCGACCAGATCACCTTTTTTGACCAACCAATCATCCGCCCGAGCCGATATACAACGGCTCCAAACGAAAACGAGGGGTTTTCATGAAAATTCGACGAAAAAATTCTGTGACCTTTCGGTTTGAAAAGGGGAGGGCATTGAAGCTTGGCGATAGAGATGAGGAAAACGTTAAAATTTCCCAGATTGAACCCGTTGCTGGGCAGATATGCTGCACCTCTGCCTATCCTCACTTTGAATTCTAGATTCTGCCTTCAAACGATGCGAAAATCAAGCTGACTTCACTCTGGAGCTGGAAATAGTACATAAAATCCTAAAGTTCCAAGAATACTACTTTACTCAAGAATACAATTCATTAAATTCATTCGCACAAAAACTGCAGGATTTGGATTTAAAAGCTACATTTTATTGTTCTCCGTTTAAAAACGTGTCGTCTAGCACTGATTTTCTTTTTGCAAGGACATTACAAATGAAATCGTTTTTTTCCCTAACGAAAATAGCTATATCTAAGCAAAGTTGTAAACATTTGAATTTGGAAGTCGAAAACGGCGGATACTTTAGCTTCGACCTAATATGTTCAGAAAAGCACTAATGTAAAGGTTGAAAATGACTTAAGTTCAACAACATCAGAACTCTTTACTTCGACTTCTCCTTACCTACTGTTGAAAATGGAGCAATTCAAACTCAGCTTCGTTGTTTGTTCATCAACCGCAATCCGAATTTCAAAATATCATAAAATAAAAATATTAAAAGATAAAAATACGATAATCTGTAATAAAAATAATTAATAATAAATAATAAATAAACATAAAAATAAACTATCTGCCCTTCTCATGCAAATCGAGTTCTTTCGTCCGGTCTCTGCCGTAGAACTGTTCAAGTTCCAGCGGCCTTGCCGCCTTCTCATCGTATCTTCTGAAGGGCAGCTCCGACAAATAGCCATCTGGCAAAGAGTTATGCCACTGGAAGGCAATTCAGAACAGCGGATACTTCATTCCTAGAAGAAGTTCAAGTTTCGTCGCAGTTGACCGCCCAGATCACCAATTCGTTGACCAATCGTCCACCGAGCCGATAACCTACGGCTCCGAACGAAAACGAGGGGTTTTCATGAAAATTCAACGAAAAAAATTGTGATCATTCGGTCTGAAAATAAGAGAGCGCTGAAGTCTGATGATGGAGATGGCGAAAACGTTAAAATTTTCCGGACTGAACTCGCTCCTCTGCAGATATGCTACACCTTTACTCTGGTTCACTTTGAAATCGAGATTCAACCTTCAAACGATGCAAACATCAATCAGCTGATTTCACACGGAAGCTGGAAATATACATAACCCCTTCTAAATGGCAGGTCTACGGTGTTTAGTGACGTTTACTTGGTTGAGAGTGTAAAACTTAGTTACCTACTGTTTTTCAAACAAAAGTCTATAAAAATTACCCTCGCATTGCTTCATAACTGGTTCAGAAACCTACGTATGCATTATATCTTCTATAATTTCTATAAACATCATAATCAATTTTCAGCTTCTAAAAATAATCTGCGACCTTTGAAAAACAGAGAATTTTACAAGGTCGATGTATCGCTACTGTTGGTCGCACAGTTCAATGAGTACTGTGCCCAATTTTCCGTAATTCTCCTTTACTCCTTTCTAATTTAGCATTTCCATTTTTTCTTTTTTTGTATTGCTTTTTTTGTACCCACAAATTGTAAGGTTAGCGAAGACTTCCAGGTCAACTCAAATTTCTCAATTGAATATCTGTTTCGCTTTCGCCTACAGCTGCTTGACCCCACTATCCTATCCCACTCGGTTTGACCAACCAATATTTGACCATCTGCTCGATCCACAGTAGCGTAGCAGCAGTTTAATATTTTTATTGATTTTTCAAAGTTTCTAACAGGCTTTTAGATTATAGCGGCTGAGTAAACGAATGGATGCAAAAATCTATATCTGAACTTGTTGCTGTGCAGATACGGCGCGGCACCTTCGTTTGACTAGACTTTAAAGTCAAGACCCCCCTTAACCTGATGCAAAAATCAAGTTGCTAATTTTTCAGTGAGACTGACAACAGACATAAAACCAGTATTAAACTCAAGAGTAACTCATTCAAAACACAGGCCTCTGAGAGAAAATTACGTACTCAGAATGAGACTGGAGCAACTATCATAGCGTTGAGTTAGGAACAGTTGTTGCAAAAAAAGATCGATTCGTCAATGATCAGATCAGTTGATCTGCGTGACATTCTACTTGCGATAAAAGTATGAAACATATGTGGAGTGTGTAGTGCATTCAAAAGTCGGATTGATCTGTCTAATGGGAGGAATTTTCAGTTTCCCATTTTCTATTGAAAAAATGTAAATAAACCCGTTAAGCTACTGCAAACTCCAAAGCAGTTCCCATAAAAAATAAATACCGGCGTTGGTCAATTCCCTTTCTTTCCCTATTTTATTCCTTATTTTCTATACAATGTCGCGAAGAGGATTTGAATGCGTATTTGGACTAAAATTATTTTGCACACTTTCAGGTACCTACCTACATACAGATTTTTTAAGCCTCACCATGGGACAAACTTAGCTGCATTTCACATAAAATTAATGGTGGAAAATTTCGGGAGTACATGAAGATGACGACTTTTAGTTACGAAGACCCTTGGTCATGATGCTTAGGAAATTCAGAAGCTACATACGCAGGCTGCTGATACTGTTCTGATGCAGTCAAAAAAGTAATTTTATATAGAGATCTGTGGTTTAGAAGAGTTCAGTATTTGGGACACGTTCTCCGTCTGTTCCACTTCGGATCTCAGATCGGCTTGACGGGGTTCTATGTCAGCGAAAAGGTTTCTTGTATTTTTAAATTCCATTTCAAGTTGCTCTACAACATTACATAGCGATGTCATAGCTCGGTCAATATTTCCTTTAGCAATCACTTTTGTGGGACGTCCATTTCTTTCATGAGGTAACGTTGGGTTATTCATAGATTGGTATGGGT